>MU226133.1:1157743-1194800 GCA_018584345.1 Thuja plicata
TGGATCAACTTGAGTACTCTTTTAAGTATGATTTATTTTCATTTCATTGCATTTGGTTAATAGAGTTGCAAACTAATATATTGGCTGGGGAATGCACTATTTTTGCATGAAAAAGAAGCTTGTTCTTGTAGATGTTGATTGACATCTGCTAATGAGAACAGTGTAATGGCAGATGATTCAAAGTTCAAACAAAATAGGTAATTTGCAATATGGCAGATCCAATTTTGATGCTAAAATGGGCACACAATCTGTATGCAAATTAAGTCAATAAAAATGCTTTGTATGTGTTGAACCAAATTTTAATATGATTTTTGTGATAATAAAATGTTATGTATCATCCAAATTTGCAACCATGATAGGAAAGTAAAATGAAAATACAATAAATTAAACAAGTATACATTTAATCAAGGTTTGTTACAACAATTGGTCTTTACTAAATAAGTGGAAAGATGTTTATATTGATTGTATTGTTGAATTACCAATATCTGATAGGGAAAATAAAAAATCTATGATGGTATTGATGGGAGCTAATTTTTTCATCTCTGCCTTAAGGAAAAACAAGTCAGTAACTTAAACTATGATTAAATAAAAGTAAAACATAACTGACTGCAAGATTCATAATGTGAACGACTAATGGGGTACAATCTTTGAAAAAAAATAGTGTACTTGATTCGTCAGCCTTCACTTTTCTAGGTGAGGCTACCACATAGGCATTGGCATCATCTATATTAATTGTTTCCTCAGAAATATTGATGCGCTAGAAATGCACCACAACTAAACATTCTCTAAAGTAATATCCTCCTCTGGGTAATTGAATAATTTCTGAAAGATAGAAAAGTATTTCTCTACCAATAGGGCTCGCATGTTTGGGATAGAATGAGTTTGGAAATAGATTGACTCTGATTGGATGACAATCTGCTATTTAAGAGAACATTTGGAGCGATCATGGCAGAAAAGAGTCCAATGAAAGTTTGACTATTATGAAGAGGAATTTAGCATTGTGAATGCTGACTTGGAGGGAAATTGTGGGGGGGCAACTACAGCCATTCGTATTTGCTGCTTCACTCGATTGGCACTGTTGAGTATGTTGTATTTGTTGATAAGCCTTATTGGGTGTGCCTTATTAGTGTTCAAGGGTTGTAGCAAGACTGAGACAGTAATTTCAAATAGCCTACTAGGTCTGCAACATGTATAATCCTATTTGCAACAATAGATAAAGTTTAAAACCTAAAAATTTGTGATGCAAACATACTTACCAGGCACAAATTTGTGATGCCCTCCTCCCGCCCAAAGCGCTTCCGCACTAAGAACAGAAATCCCACTCCCAGAGTTGGAGATAGTGTCAGACAATGCACTTGCGGTACTTCCAAGCGTTCACTGACTCGAGTGCCTCGACTTCATCTCTCTGTCTCCCAAGCTTTTCCCTACTCAACGGACCCTAGAAACGATGAGAGTTTGGCAGCGGGATTTATCTCCCTCCACTGTTCATTTCTATCCTCCCACCCACATATCGAGTTATGTCTATTGCAGCTTGTCTCCCTCTCAACCTGGCCTACTGCGGGGTAGAGTTATTGATAGAAGCTTATCTCCCTCTCAACCTGGCCTAGTACTGCGCGTGTAATTGAATAAGCAATGAAAAATGTGTTTCACTTTTTAGTTTTTTTTTTGTTTATAATCCCGTGTTCGTTGAACATTTGACCTTTCTTAATACACGTCGAAATTTTGACCTTTTCGGGATCATAAACAAAAAAAATAAAAATTCACAAGCCAAATTGGCCTGTCGTCGAAAATTTTGGTCGGAAATAGAGGCCTAATGTACTAGTGATAGATGTTTAATAAGAATCTCATATAGCTTTTATTTTCACTTTTTATATGGGCTCATTTACTTTTCACCTTTCTATATATTTTACCATCCATGTGGGTTTGTGAAGCTTGTCCAGATTGCAATATGCATTTACCATTTATATGGGTTTCTTCACCCTTCACCTTTTATTTGGGGCTCATTAATACTCCTTCCATATATTGGGAGAAATATTACCTTACAAATAAATATGATATGAGATAGGTTTATTAAGTAGAATCCATATGATATTTTTACCCATTGTCTTTTATGTAGGATCATGAGGCTCATCAGGATCTCTCTATTTTATAAATGCATTCAAGGTCAATTACAAGTTGGTTCTTTCTCATGGCTAATAAAAATTCTAGGAATGATAACAACCTACTTCTTAGATGCATAAGAAGATTTGTTGTCATAGTAAGCTAAAAAAATTAATAACTAGTATGCATATAGGTTTCCTTTCTTTCAAAGTTGCCAAACACAAATTTAACAAATTTTTATTAATAAAAAATGGGCTACTCCTCCAAAATCAAAGAATTTGATAGTTATCAAACCCCTTATGGTTGATGTTCCCTTTCTTCTTGATTCCCAAAAATAAGAACTCTTCATACCACTTTCAATTATATTCCAATTATATGTGATATTTATTTAGCTTGAATAACTAGAACTCTATGAACCAAATACTTATGTTGGATCATTAATTTTAATAAGTAAGCCTCTACTAATCATTATTTATCTATAATTTATAGTGACAATGACATATATTATTTTCCACTATTTATAATTGGTATGATGGCCATTTGTGTTAAGAGTTTAAATAAATAACACATTTGACTTAATTTTGTTTGAATTGCATGCATAAATAAATTCATAATGCACAAATAATCAAGTGATGTAGCAATAAAGGAGTCTCTCTTCAACTCTATAGGTTATATAAAAATATAACTTCTCACAAGATTCAGGTAACGGATGGAGCTACAAAATGTATATATTTTCTTCATTGATTTTATCGTCTACTAAGTATAATTAACTCAAACCAAATTCACCTCTTTTTTATTTATCAACTCATTTACAAACTCAAATTCTAGAATAGGTGGTTTCCTTTTGACGCAAGAAAAAGATGACTGTATGATTATTGAGTCAAAGATCATCCTGCTGCATTGCATTATCATCAATGGCAGCACGATGAATAATGCAACAAAAGTCATGCTTTGCCTCTCACCGTCAAACGGAACGTTGAATAAGTGAGTGGAAGCCTTGAATCCCTCGTTAGAGAAACAGGGCTTTACAATCATGTGCCTAAGAATGCTTCTTCCCTCTATGCCAAAATGGAATGATGAGATCACGTATTTGGGCATGTTGATGTTTACCGGATGAATAGGTTAAAATGATTACTAAAGACTATGGTTCTCATAAGACACAATTTTATTAATTTCACCTTACAAATAGCTTTTGCCTTTGACCCTTAAATCGTGCGTTGAAAGTTGACATCAAGAGGCTGAATAAGTGACTAATACCTTGTGAGAGGAGCAAGGTTTCACAACCCTCTTTTCTCGCCTCTATGCAAAAAGTGGACTGATGGGAGCAGCTCAGTAGCTCTTCGGTTTATGTTTAGATGTTGAGACTAAATAAGTAGGTCAAGATTATCACTAAAGACTATGGTCGTAGGTCTTATCCTTATCTATATCAAAAGAAGTCTATATCTTTGTGTTTGTGTATCCCCTGGGGATGACGAAAAAAAGAAAAAAAACAAGGAACAAGCTCTCAAGCTTATCCCAAATATGTACTCTACATAGTGAAAATTACATAAAACCACAATGAAGAAAAAAGTGAGAGGCAAGGAATGTTGTCCACATTTTCAAGACTGCTACCCAAAAAATGACTTCTTAGCAAAAAGACAAATCCTTAAAGTGTCTCCTGCAATTGGTCCTAGACTACTAACCCTAACTTGGCCAACAACCAACAAAATATGTCCCATCAAAGTGATGGGGTGGTAGGTCTACTTTGTCTAGATATAAGAGCGTCTCTTTTGAGCTCCCACACAACATTGTGGATGTTATTGATGATTTTAAATCCAAATCTATTATTATTTTTCCTTAAAGGTATACCATTTGAGCAAGATTTCTTCAAAGGGACACTTACAAATTGGGAACAAAACTGATGTTTAACATTATCCTTTAGAGGCCTAGTAAGAGGATATATAGCTTGTGAATTTGTGGACACAAATCATGCAAGAGAAGTCTTTCACTATATGATCTATGGAGAGACATCCTATCCCCAGGCTTGGAACATCTGTAACCTAAATACCCTATGTGGGTACAATTATCTCTCATGAACCTAGCTTTTGATCTATACCTACACAACAAAGCAACTCAACCGAGAAGGATTATTTGGTGTAATCGTAGTGTTGACAAGTAAGCAAATTTGAAAGTACACCCTTGAGTTTTTGCAGGAATGAACTTAACCGCTACTAGACTTCATTAAACTCATAGGCCCTAGATTTGAATATACAAAGCAATTTGTTTGTCTCAACAAGCCCAACACATGTTTCTACTGTTGAAACGAAGCACATCGTATTAGAGACCACCCTCACTACAAACATTGTCAACCTCAAGGTTCTATTGTTAGTGCCAAACCTCACGTCCCTCCATACATTGATTACTTTTAGAATCCATCACCTTCCCAACCTCATCATCAATCCTCTTCTTTTCCCTCTCATCATGTGTTGCTACTTAACCCCGATGCACCCTCACTGCCTCCTCCCCCTCTGGTAGTGATTCTTTCAAAGATGCTCTACAAACTACAAGTCATCTATGTAAAAGGAAAATAATTAGCCCCTTCCCCCATCTAACTCCCAATCTTTAATAGTGCACCCTCAGCCATGTCATCCCCAAATCCCCCTTCTATTAACCTTGTGACTTCGTCCTCCTAGCCCCGCAAACCTAAAGATCCCCCCATCAAACCTTATATGGGTGCATTGACGAAGGTTCAAAAGTATTATGGAATAATCTTTTTGATTCCTTACTTGTATACTTCTTCTAGGGAGACCTTGGTTGCATACTATGAAAGTTGTCCCTTCAAATCTTCATCGCAAAGTCAAATTCATCTATAACAATACAATGTATACCATTGAAGTTGATGATGAATTAGGAAGTTTCTTACAAATGGATCATTCTTCTATTCCTTCCCCAATACAAGTTGACACACCGTCTCCTACCCTTCAAGAGAATTCCTAGAAGATGATTGGGGGTTGTTAGACTGTACACCATTGTTTATAGGAGAATATAAAGTTTTTGAGTTTAACATGGGACCTTTCAAAGGGCCCAGTGTTTCATTTATCCAACCTTCTTCTTCATGCATGACAACTCAACATCTTGAATACGGTCTAGGATGTGTGCCACAAAGCCACGTTGAGACTAGCTCATGTGAAACCTAAATCATACTTGCATATGGAAGGTTGAAAGTTTAGATGTTTGGCTTCTCTATCACACTCCTTTTCTCCACACAAGATTGAAATTCAAATAATTTATTACAACCTCTTAATTCAAATGGTATTCATAGTCATGTCTATAAAAGGTCAAGGCAATGATGATGCTATCAGAGTGTGGGTAGAAGATCTTTTAACTCATCTCAAGGATAAGGTTTCATCCTAAAACAAAAATTTGAGACTATTCATGTAGCTAGATTAGTCTAATATTGATGGGATCTTCAAGACTTAGATAAGGATGATGTTTGATTAGTCTAGCAACTATCACAAATAGTGACTCCCATCTATAATTTTCTATTGAGCTATCTTGAACATTTGTTTTTTGGTCAAATGTTCATCTTGCCGCAGTGATGTTTTATGTGGCTAATTGTATTTTCTTTTTTAATATTTTAGTGTTTTCCTACCTGCAGTAACTTTTTAATGGGTTGTTAAAAATAGTTTCTATTGATAATCTGTGTACTTTTCTATTTTATCCTTCTAAACTAATGAGATAATTTATTTTTCCAATAAAAAAAATTCATCTTAGAAATAATTATGAATACAATCCTTGACTTAAAATTAATGATCTTTTATTCTTTACAATTTTTTTATAAATGTAAGTTAGGTTGTTTTAATGATAAATGTGACTATACTTTATATTAGAGTCTTGTATTTGAATTTAGATTAGGATAAAGTTGTAGCTTTAGGATTGTGTTTCTATTTGGAGATCTAAACGAGTATGTTTACCTTCACCCTTTTGTTTATGGAGGTTTAATAAGAATCTCATATAGCTTTTATTTTCACTTTTTATATGGGTTCATTTACTTTTCACCTTTTTATATATTTTACTATCCATGTGGGTTTGTAAAGCTTGTATGGATCACAATATGCATTTACCATTTATATGGGTTTCTTCACCCTTCACCTTTTATTTGGAGCTCATTAATACTCCTTCCATATATTGTGGGAAATATTTACTACCTTACAAACAAATATGATATGACATAGGTTTATTGAGTAGAATCCATATGATATTTTTACCTATTGTTTTTTATGTAGGATCACGGGGCTCATTAGGATCTCTCTATTTTATATATGCATTCAAGGTCGATTACAAGTTGGTTCTTGCAATATGTATTCACAAAAGATTTTTGTTGGTAGAGGTTAGGTGAATAGAAGAATTTTTTTTATGGATGTCTACTTTCTTTTAGTCCTCCATTTGTTTCTCATGGCTAAGAAAAAATCTAGGAATAATACTAACCTACTTCTCCAATGTATAAGAAGTTTTGTTGTCATAGTAAGCTAAAATAATAATAACTAGTATGCATATAAGTTTTCATTTCTTTCAAAGATGCCAAACATGAATTTAACATTTTTATATTAATAAAAAATGGGCTACTCTTCCAAAATCAAAGAATTTGATAGTTATCAAACCTCCTATGGTTGATGTTCCCTTTCTTCTTGATTCTAAAAAAATATGGACTCTTCATACCACTTTCAATTATGTTCCAATTGTATGTGATATTTATCTGTCTTGAATAACTAGACCTCTATGAACCAAATAAGTATGTTGGATCATTAATTTTAATAGGTAAGCCTCCACTAATCATTATTTATCTACAATTTATAGTGACAATAACATATATTATTTTCCACTTTTTATAATTGGTATGATGACCATTTGTGTTAGAGTTTAAATAGGTAAAACATTTAAGTTAATTTTGGTTGAATCACATGCATAAGTAAATGCATAATGCACAAATAACCAAGTGATGTAGCAATATAGGAGTTCCTCTTCAACTTTGTATCACTATTGATTATAGAAAAAAGTAACTTCTCGCAAGATTCAGGTAACAAATGGAGCTACAAGATGTATGTATTTTCTTCATTGATTTTAGATCATCTACTAAATATAATTGACTAAAACCAAATTCACCTCTTTTTTATTTATCAGTTCATTTACAAACTCAAATTCTACAATAGGCGTTTCCTTTTGAATACGGAATTGATCTAGATATAAGAATGGTGATTGTTGTATTAATGTCTTAGCAAGACTAGTTGAGTTTCTTCATTTACTTCTATTGATATAATAATTATAGAAGAAATACACCTATAAAGTGTTTCTCCTTGTCTACTTATGTTACAACTCATTAATATCAAATGTGTTAATAAGTAAGCTGTAAATCCCACAGCTTTGCTATTATATAAACTAGTTGAATCACTTCATTATTTGAATTCATATATAACATATGTGAAAAATTATTTGAAAATCTCCATAAGATTACATAATACAACCTTCTAACAAATTTAATTATATCTTATTTAAAAATAATAATAAACATAACAATACAACCATCAAAGTGGCCTCTTAAGGGAAATGAAACAGACCAGAAAACAACTCTTTCAGTCTCATCAATACCACATATTCCTGAATTCTTAAAAATAATAACATGTCATTCTTGGCCTTCAATCTCATAATTGTGAATGCTCTTAAGATATTGGAGAAGGAGCATTTGGGGGATTATAAGACACATTCCCATTAGGCTTAGGAGGTGGTGGTACTAGAGCTCTTCCTCTCAGCTTTCTCACTTCCACAACACTGTTCCCAAACTCAAATGGTAACCCATTTGAAGAATGGCCTACAATTCTTCCACCTGATCTTGCTGCAAAACCATCTGAACTAGGCAATTTCCCAAGTGGTGAAGCCAAAGTTAAGCTTCCCTTATCAGCAACTGCAATGAAAACACAATATTAAATATTATCATGGCATTCATATCATTAATCAAGCAAATCTATTGAAGAAAAGAATTCATCTCCGTGAACTGCTAGGATCAGAAGAATCAAGCATACCATGTGCTTATTTTTGCATGTTTCTTTACTGCTTCTTTTTATGTTCTAACACTTTAACTTCACTTTTGTGTCTGATAGCTTTCATTGCTAAATCTGAACCTATCCTAGGTATGAATTCTGTTTCCAACAATATGAATAGAAATTGAATAAAAATACCTGATCGTGCTCCCACAGACTTGTGAAAGAAGAAAATAAAAAGTAAGAGAAACAAAACATGGCATGATGCAGTTACACTTTTGACGGTAGAAGAACCCATCACTCAAATGTGGTGATGGGCATTTCCAAGCAAATTATATTTTTATAGACTTCAAATTCCTGTTAGTCTTGATTAATCCAAACCTACCTTCAAAATAAATCTATTGAAATCGAGTTTAGTCATAATGGGTTGGTGAAGTTTGACTTATAATATATTTTTATAGCGTGAATTTAACGCGGTAACGTGATGGCACTAAAAACAGGCCAATGTATAATTATTGAGTCAAAGATCATCCAGCTGCACTGCATTAACATCAATGGCGGCATGATGAATAATGCAACAAAAGTCACGACTCATTGATGGAGGCATGCTTTGCCTCTCACCATCAAATCGAGGGTTGAAAGTGAGTGGAAACTTGGATTTACAAATTATTTCTTGTTTTTTTCTTTCACATTTTATTCATGTTCTTTTGAGTTTGTGATGCTTATAAAGACCAAAATTTGCATTTACCATTTAAGAAAATGTTTTATTGCATCAAAGCAAATGCTTTGGGAGAGCATAAATTACCACATGGTTTCCTAATTTGTTGGAGAGCATTAATGCAATCAGACCCATTTCCATTAAGGGGGTAGGGAAATAATCTAGAGTAGCTAGGAAATCAAAAATATCAAAAATCTAATTTTTGGGTACTTTCTACATCTCAAAATAACATATTTTTTGGAGGTCTTTGAAGTGGAATTTGAGGTCTAGACTATCATCAATTTCCAAGAATTTTTGTCTGAGTTGAGGGTTCTAAGGGACTAAATCTGGATCTCTTCTTGCTCTTTGTGATGATATGAAAAGTTCAATTTTTGATCAATGAGCTAGGAGTTACGATCCTAATGAGCCGAGGTAGTAATTTTTTTTTTTTTTATAATTTCAGTTTTATTTGTTATTTGTCCCCATCCAACTACTCATTTCTAATTCCAGAGTATGTGGTGACCTTTCACACATACACACACGAGAGAGAGAGAGAGAGAGAGAGAGAGAGAGAGAGAGAGAGAGAGAGAGAGAGAGAGAGAGAGAGAGAGAGAGAGAGAGAAANGAGAGAGAGAGAGAGAGAGAGAGAGAGAGAGAGAGAGAGAGAGAGAGAGAGAGGAAATCAAATGACGTGATTTTGAAGGCTCACAACCCATTTTCACAAGTTTTGCCAATTTGTCCAATTTCTACATATTACATGTCTTCACACTTGGTGTTGTAACTTGAATTCTCCATACAAATTCAGATCAAGAAGGGATATCATATTGTGGGTTTTTCACCATTGGGAAATTATTAATAGAGTTTGAGAAAAAAGGAGTGGTGAGGACATTGATGCCACCAATTTGTTAGCATTATGAGGTCTCAAATGCCACCATGATTGATTATTAGTGGCTATAATTTAATGCCATTGTCAATGAGGGTTTAGATGTCATTACAGGAGATATGGCCATCAAGGTCCTGAAAAAAGATGATGTCACAAAATAACTAGCATAAGAGCTAACATAAAACATACAACTAAAAAATGCCCTTTTTTATTTTTGAGTTTTTTGAATTCTAAAAAACCTTTTAAAGTCATACTAGTACAATGATGCAATCGAGCACAAAGACATAGAATTAATGGAGGTCGGGGTTGTATGACCATATGAATTGTTATGTAAGATTACTAGCCTCATAATTTTTTTTTTTGCAACTGCTTAGATTTTCATGAATTTATAGATGATATTTGGGTTTTTGGTCGTTCAAGACTCAACAATGATTTTTTTTCCTTTCTTGATACAAGAACATCCATGGTGTAAGAGCAATCTTGCATCACCCAAAAAAAAAATGTCTAGTTTTTTTAATAAGGGCTATCTTTGGGAAAAGTTACTATTTTTGACAAGTTTACTAATTTTAGTAGGTTCTTCATTTGATCTCGGACTGTTCCATTTGATTTCCTCAAGGTTCATTTGGATATATATGGCTGCCGCTAAAGTTTCATGGCAAGATCAAGTCTGGTTTCGAAGATATTAAATTTTCTATTTTGGCGGAGTGGTACAAAAACTTTGAACTTAGTTTTGAAGGCTTTAGAGGCTCTGAAAAGGGGTCAAACTTTGATCGGTTTGCACTTTGCTAATTAATGGCGTAGAGTGCTTTGTGGTATTTCTGAAATGGGGTCATAATAGCCAACCGACTCAATGGTTCACAAGTTATGATTTTCGAAAGTTGGGCCATCAGGACTCAAGTTTCAATACAAAAAGGAATAGCGAGAAAAATTGCTTAAGGCGGGAAATTGAATCGCTGCGTGCCAAAATGAGAAAATTTCACTTTCCAAAATATTCTAAGGTGGTTAATTGTACAATTATATAGGGATGAAGGGGAATTTTAGGGTTCAGTTCTAGTTTTATAGATTGTGGCCCTGTCTTGCAAAATATTGTAATGAAAATGCCCATGTGGCTGTAGCATGTTATTTTTATGAATATTGTAATGTCATTTCATTGAAGATAATAGAAAATAAGTGTTTATGTTCTTGCCATTGTTTTGATCTTGTAAACTTCTGTTTATTCTATTCTCCCAAAATTGAATCTCTAAACATGGTTAAGAAGTCACAAATTTGATGCTATGGTACCATGTTGGAGTTGATAGTGAATCTCAAAATTGTTAGTAATCACCTACAACCAAAATTCCTATCACATGAAGAGAGAAATAGCTATGATTGTGCTATGCAACCTTCCAAAGAGACTTGATCTAGAAAATCATGAAGGGACATGTATTGAATGATTTGAATGAATATGATTGGATTATCTTATATGATTACAATGTGCTAATGATTGCTTATACAAGAAAAAATCCAAACCATAGATGAGGACTAAGTTAGATCATGAAAAGTGTTATCATCTTATGCTATGCAACAACATAACAAGTAAATATACTCTTAAGCACAACTTAATTAATTTAAGTAAAATAGGACCTAATTAATGACTAATCAATTAATTAGACGACTCTATATTTTTTAGTTGTATATATTTATACCATTTTTGCAATATTCTAATATTGATTTTGTATGCATAAGTTTTAAACCTTTTGATGGTATGACTATATTCTAATCACTAAATATTTATTATTGGCATTAATTTTCATCGAGTTAGAGATTTTAATAGTATATATTTTTTAAATTGTTAAATATTCATTTTTAGTAATAAAAGCTTAAGCGTTTCAGGCTTTACTATATTAGTTGGCCATGTCATTTTAAAGTTTCAAGCCTTTTTATATATTTGGACCAATTTTGTGATATTCTAATGTTCCTTTTGTAAGCACTAGTTTCAAGCTTTTGGTGGTATGGCTATATTTTCATCACTAAATATTTATATTTAGTAGTAATGTGCATCAAATTAGGGCTTTTAATGGTATAGATTTTTGGAATTGTTAAATATTTATATTTAGTAACAAAAGTTGAAGTGTTTAAAGTTATACGATATTTAGGAATGTGTTCACACTATTTACATTGATCATATATTTTGTAGAATTGGTTAATATTCTTGTAACATTGACCAATTGGTGTTGGGGTGTTAGATTTTTGTTAAACCATGTCATTTATAGTTTTGATTTAGGAAACCATTCATGTTGCTTGTCATAAACCAAAGTAGAAAAGAATGAACAAGTAAAGGAAAAGATTTAAATCTTTAGTGTGATTAAAATCTTATGATAGATCCAAAGTCAAATGTTAGAAATGTGACAAATCAAACCACATAAAGAAAGAGTACAAGAAAAAATGAAGGAAAATAATCAAATGATGATAAAGATTGGATAACTTTTGAGAATGAAATTAATGATATATTATATTTTAGCCCTGACTATGTACATGCATGAAAAGATTCATGGACCATCAACATTAGAACTTCTTTTAACACAATTTGTCATAGACAATGTGTTTTTGTAGATGTTGTAGAATCAAAATTAGAGTGACTGATAGGAAGATCAAAGACATCATAGTAATTTTGTAAATCTAAGATCTAGCACATAACCTATTATCTATTAATCAGATTGACAGTCTAAACATCTAAACATACAAATAATCTACAAAATAAAATACATAAGCTCAAATGAACTAGAAGAAAATTAGATCACATTTTTTTAAAAGAAACGTAAGAACATTATAAAGTGGATTAACAAGTACACAATGTGATGAAGGTGAATAGTATAGCCATAGCCATATAAGTTGGGATGTTTCTTGTACAAAGTCCTCATATTACTCTTCTCACCGAGCAATAGATTTGTATACTTTCAAAATGAATGATTTTAGTTGGGCTGTCCTAATCATCACCCTTCTTTTCGTATCTCGACAATTGCAAAGCTTGCCTAACTCTCACTAGAATTTCCTCCCAATTTCCTAGTCAATAGCTACTGCTATTCCAAGTCACGATTTGCCCACCCAAAACTAAAGAAGGAAATGAGGAACACGGCAGTTCAAAGGCTTCTATAAATAATTTAGATCCAAAGCATTGACGCTATATGGCCGCCATGCTTGCTTCTCAAAGCACACAGTTTCTTTGTCTCTTGTTTCTTCTCCTTTTATGTCAAGCAGGCATTTTATGAACTTATTAACCTCCTCTTTTATGCCACTGATTTCATTTGTTTGTTGTGTTTCCTTGTGCTAATAAGTGCTTCCATGTCTTTTCATTTGCAGGTATGTCTTGGAGCGTACGCTCAACGTTGAGAGAAGCGAGGGATATTAATTTTGGGTCAAAAGCTGATGACAGTATATCAAGGTCCTTTAAAGGAAGAGAAGCAAGGGAATCCAGATTAGTCCCACCGACTCCTTTAATCAATAAGGGAAAGTCCTATCGAACTATTCCTCCTACACCTGCACCTTAATTGCGTTTTAGATGATGTCTAGTGTAGCTGTTCAAAAGGAGCTAGTATTAATCTTATTGTAGTACTCATAAGCATTTGTAGATGGGCTTTTTATAGGAGAATTTTAGTGTAGTTGTTTAAGAAGAGATAACATTAGTCTTATTGTAGTGTTTGTAAGAATTTGTATTGGTCTCATATTGATGTTCATATGAAAGAAATATTTGTAAAGGATTATTAATATTAAAAAAATGTAAAGTAGAAGAGAAAAAATATAAGATTGAGAGAAAAAGAAAATTTGTCAAGCATATCTTAATAAAGAGTTAAACTTTTGCAAGATTTTAAATATGCATATTTAACTTGTGTGTGTCCTCATAAATGAAATATGTGAAAAAAATCTCAAAATCAATGTCAAAATATGCATCAATATGGGATCCTTTGTAATCGAAGTTAGAATCATCTTTTACAAATCGTCAAATATTTTGCTATATTCTGAAATTTTCCTCTTCCCTATTATTACCAAACATAGGCAAATGCTAGAAAGGAAAACTTCACATCTACAATTACAATGTCATATGAAATTGTATGCAATGAAAATGGTAATGGTGAAAAAGATGATTGTCAAGCAGGTCAAATTCCTTAAAGAGTTTTTCAAATGGAATATTATACTTTATCGGTCGTTATGTCTCTATAATACTTGTCTTTCATCAATGGTGCATTACTTGATGTTGATTTTAACATTAGTTTAGTTAATCATCATGACATACTTGACAAAAATATATGAATCTAGTGGTAGGGCCCCCAGCTCATGAATTTGTAGCTAGTTTAGATCTATGATATATGTTGTGTCATAATTTTTAACCCCTTATAGTTTCACACTCCTTTTAGGCCCTTTCTTTAATATGCCTTCTTATTGCTGTGAATAAGGTCATGGACCTACTGAGGTCTTGTACCTAGTGTTTTCACTAGTTCTTAGAAGGGGACTTATTCACATGGATTAAGTTTACTTAGGTATTGGGTGACATTATAGAAGATTTCTAGTTGTCACATGTGTTTGATAGTTGTCATATGATCTTATCACATGACAAATACTTCTACATACCTTACTCAACACTTTAGTTGTCTCATTGCATAGGATTATTGGTGCAGGGCACCTCCTGAAGTTCCTATTTTCTTTCTTAAGTGTTTGTAATAAGGTGAATCCTTGGGATCACCCTAGTGTGTGCATGTGTGGGTCTATTATGTAAGGTGAAGGACCCTAAGGTAAGTTATAAACCTATGGGTTCCTGAAACCATGTTAGACCATGTTAGTTCCCTTTTAGTGTTTTTTGAGTTTAGTTAGAAGGTTGCATTTTAAGTCCTTAGAATAGGCTCTTGTCATGTTTTGAACCTCTCTCACAGCCTTGGAGGTTGGTAAGGTTGGCATTTTCTCAAATTAGCAATTTTGTCAAGTTTTGCCAAAAAGTTACAGTCTTTTTGTAAAATGTTGCATGAGCAACTTTTGCAAAATGTTGCTTGAAGAATGAAAAATCAACTGTAACTAACCACACCAACTTCTTGGAGCATATGTAATGCCCAGATGATGGTATTAGATGTTCTCATTCCTTCTAGGAAGGTTAGAGTTTACTGTGTACAGAGCTTGATGTTCTAAGAAGGAAATAGAAGAGTTTTCTAAGTCATTTAGACAGTGTACGACCTGGTACAGATTCATCTTGTGGATCCACTTATAGAACTTTGTGATGCTTTGAGTTACTTCAACATTCTAGTTTGTTTGTGTGAAGTTTCATAGAAGTTAAAGATTTTACTTGTTCACTATCTGAGAAACCAAGGTTTACTGGGCCTGCTCCAAAGATGTGATCCTAACTTGGGATTGAACGAGTGGATCTTCTCGGCCACTAGGGGAAAACAATTTAGGATCATGCTCTTTAAGATTACTAAGGCTCAGAGGCTCAGTGTTAGTTCTATGTATTTTGAGACAAAGGCCTAGGCTAATGATCTCTATGTAATTAGCCTAGTTCTTTAGTATAGTCACATGCATGCACAATATATGATTTGGAGGATCAAAATAATGGTGGTTCTAGACTATTTTTGGGTAGAGGAAGCCATCTAAGTCCTTGTATTCATTATGTGAACCCACCTTAGACCACTTTCTTAGCAATCCAAGCATAACCTAGCTAATTAGGTCTGTGAGCTTTGCAAGAGTTTAGTGGTGCAGGAGTGGAGTGAAGTGCTAAGGAATTGGGGTGTTTCAAACCTCCATAAAGGGTTTATAGAAACCTAATCAGATCAGTTATATCCTTCTACAGTTGAAATTTATGTTTGAAAAACCCTCTAGATAGGGCTACAAGGAATTCTAGGCCATTTAGTGTTTGACCATCCTTGGGTCTGCAAGACTAAATCCATTGGTGGATTCTCTACGCTTGGTATCTAAACAAAGCCTTCCATCACCTAGGTTTGTTTGTCTAAGCCTCTGGTGAAGTTTTCCACATATTGAGCTTGGTTTAGGGAAAGTGTCCCTAAAGGAGATACTGCATAGAATTGGATCTTAGTTTGGTGGGCTAAGTTGTGATAGAAGAAGTGAGTGGGCTACTTAGGTAAGCCATTACATGCCCTAGGAAGACATTTGTGGAGTTAGGGTGTTTGGATTGGGAGTTTGAAGTGATAACAAGAAGTGGGAATCCATCTAGATCTTCTTACAGTGCACTCTACATCAAGTGGTATCAGAGCCTGCTAGGACCTTGGAAGAATTGCAGAATGGGTGATAGAATAGAAGAACCTCAAGGAGAGGAAGTTCCTACTAGAATCACAAATGTGGAGTTCGCTAAAATTGTTAGAGAACAAGTATCCAGGAACAAGAAGAT
The DNA here is from genome assembly GCA_018584345.1 of Thuja plicata. NCBI lineage: Eukaryota > Viridiplantae > Streptophyta > Pinopsida > Cupressales > Cupressaceae > Thuja > Thuja plicata. The sequence continues at coordinate 1,173,802 of MU226133.1, forward strand.
GGAGGAGGAGATAAATAAGTTGAAGGACCTCCAAGAAGAAGAAGAAGAAGAAGAAGAAACAAAGAACATACCAGTAGAGCAAGTCAAATTTCTTGAAGCTCTTGAGAGAGTTGGAAGGAGGGATCAGAAATTAGACATTCCCATTTTTTGTGGGGAAATGGATCCTGAAGAATGTATGGATTGGATAGAAGCATTGGAGAAATATTTTGAATGCGACAATATCTCTGAAAACCAGAAGGTCAAAGTTGCAAAATCCAAAATGAAAAGCCCTGCCTTAAGTTGGTGGAATTTTCTACAAAATGAAAGGATAGAGGAAGAGAGGAACCCTATCTCAACATGGAAATGGATGTTGGTATAAGTCAAGAAGAAGTTTGTGTCAGAGGACTATGAGATCACCCTCCATAAAAAGTTTCAAAATCTAAGGCAAAAGGACCTTGATGTGAGTGGATATACCGAAGAGTTTCATAGAATGAATTTGAAGGCCAAAGTCCCAGAGAGTGAAAAACACAAGCTTTCAAGGCACCTAAATGGACTGAAATATAGTTTTCAAGATGAAATGAGCTTATTGAACCCTAAATCGGTACATAAGTGTTTTCAAATGGCACTAAAAATTGAAGAAAAACAAAAGAGGAGAGGAGAAAAAAATAATAGAGGTAGAGGGAACAATTTTAGAGGCAGAGGTAGGTTCAATGGAAGAGGTCCATTCCAAAGAAGTTGAGGGGAGTTTAGTAACCATGAGTAAGAAGGAGATCACAATAACATAGGCAACTTCAGAGGCAGGAGATCAAAAAGTAGAGAGAGATTTGGTGGAAGAGGACCTAGTGTCTTCACAGGGAAATGTTTACTTGTAATCAAATTGGACACCAGTCCTTTAGATGTCCTGAAAATAGTGGCACCATTAGACAAGGAGGGGATAGAAGAGTACAACTCACCCAAGAAGATGACAGTCAAAGTGTATCCTCCTATCATTCTGTAACTTCAAGGCCTGTAAATCCAAAACAAGGAGAATGCCTCATGATGCAAAGGATACTCCTAAGAGTACCTACTACTATAGAACCACCTCAAAGAAAGTCATTGTTCAGAACAAGCTGCAAGGTAAACAATAAGGCATGCAAAGCTATAGTTGATTCTGGATTCACTAATAATATTGCATCTAGGGAGTTTGTCACTAAGTTAAAGCTTGATGTAATCGCTCACCCTTTCCCTTATAAGGCTTCTTGGTTGACAAAAGAAAAAAAAACTATCATTAATGAACAAGTTTGGGTAGATTTCAAGGTAGGGGAGTATACAGACAGATTTCTATGTGATATCATAGAGATGGATGCATGTCATTTTTTATTAGGTAGACCTTGGAAATTTGATGTATATGCTAAGGATGATGGAAATTTTAATGTCTATACTATAGTTAAGGATGGTGTTGAGTATGTGATGAATCCACTCCCTGACTGTGAAAAGGAAAAACATATTACTAGCAGTGTCTTACATGTATGAGAGAAATAATTCATGAAGGTACTAAAAGAGAGGGATACATCTTGTTATGCATTAGTAGTGAGGCCCAAAAAGATATTAGTAACATAAAAAAAGGTCAAGGCCCCTACTAGAGATGTAGGCCCCAAAGAGGTCAAAGCACTATTGGAATAGTATAAGGGTATCATAGTTGAGAGTACACTAGAATATTTTCCACCTGAGAGGGAAGTGAGTCACTATATAGAATTCATACCAGGGCCACTCTTCCAAACAAAGAAGCATATAAGATGACCCCTAAACAAAACCAAGAGATAGCAAGGTAGATTGAAGAATTGTTGTCAAAAGGTCTCATTAGGAAAAGTGTAAGTCCTTGTGTTGTCCCTGCAGTCCTAACGCCCATGAAAGAAGGCACATGGAGACTATGTACAGATTCTAGGGCCATCAATAGGATAACCATCAGATATAGGTTTCATATGCCCAGAATAGAGGATTTAATGGACTATTTAGGGGGTCAAAGTTACTACTCCAAGATAGACCTCAAGAGTGGTTACCATCAGATAAGAATCAGAGGTGGGGATGAATGGAAGACAACATTCAAAACCATAGAAGGCCTCTATGAATGGATTTTAATGCCTTTTGGTCTCTTAAATGATCCAAACACTTTTATGAGACTAATGAATGAAGTCTTGAAGACTTTTCTTAAAAAATTTATTGTTGTATACCTTGATGACATTTTGATCTTTAGTAGGAGCAGAGAAGAGCACCTCAAGCATTTGGACATGGTAATGAGAAAACTACACGAGGAACAGTTGAAGATAAATATAGAGAAGTGTGTATTCCTTCAAGAAGAACTTGTGTTCTTAGGTTTTGTAATCTCCAAGAACAGTCTCAAGATGGACCTTCCAAGGTTGAAGCCATCCTCAATTGGCCACCTCATACTACTCCTTCAGAGGTAAAGAGTTTCCATGGTTTATGTAGCTTTTATATAAAATTCATCAGAAATTTTAGTTGCATATCTGCTCCCATTATCAACACCATTAAAGATGGAAGAAAAAAAAATATTTTCATGGACTAATGAAGCTAATGAGTCTTTTAAGTTGTTGAAGAAAAACATTGGAGAGCAACCTATCTTAGTCCTACCAAATTTCCACAAAGTGTTTATAGTGGAATGTGATGCAAGCAATAAAGCCATTGGGGGAGTCTTGAGCCAAGAAGGGAGACCAGTTGCCTTTTTTAGTGAGAAGCTCAATGAAGCTAAGAAAAAATACTCTACTTATGATCTTGAAATGTATGCTATGGTTCAATAACTTAGGAAATGGAGGAACTATTTGTTGCTAAGGAATTTGTAGTCTTTACTGACAACCATGCACTTAGTTTTCTGAATAGGCAGGAGAAAATTAATCACAGACATGTGAAATGGATGGAGTTCTTACAGTCATATACATTTTCTATCAAGCATAAGAAAGGGATTGTAAACAAAGTTTCTGATGCTCATAGTAGGAGACACCTAACTACCCAAACTATTCAGTTGGAAAGTTTTGGAGTTCATGCCATGAAGGATATGTATGCTATGGATGAAGACTTGAAAGAGGCTTATCAGATTTACAATGAGATTACAGACATATACCACACTGATTTATTAGAGTTTATTGTGCAAGATAGTCTTCTTTTAAAGGGTATCTCATTGTGTGTCCCAAAAGGATCCATGGGGGAGAACATTATCAAGGAAAAACATTGTGGAAGCCTAGCTGGTCACTTTGGGGTAGATAAAACATTGGAGCTGGTTAGAAGGTTCTACGACTGGCCCAAATTGTAGACAAATGTTAGGAGTTTTGTGGAGAGTTATTCAGTTTGCCAAAAATCCAAAGGACACACCTACAATCTAGGGTTATACACTCCTTTACCCATCCCTTCAAAACCTTGGGATTCAGTAAGTATGGACTTTGTCCTAGGTCTTCCAAAGACCAAGTCTGGAGTTGGTAGCATTTATGTTGTAGTTGACATATTTTCAAAGATGACACACTTCATCCCTTGTAGAACAACTCATGATGCATCTCACATAGTAGGATTGTTCTTCAAAGATGTTGTAAGACTTCATGGACTACCATTGCCAATCATATTAGAGAGGGATCCTAAGTTTTTAGGCCATTTTTTGGAGAACACTATGGAGAAATATAGGAACAAATGTTTCTCTGTCATCTGCATATCACCCACAACCTGATGGGCAGACAAAAGTCATAAACAGGCCCCTTGGAAACCTTTTAAGATGTCTCACACAAGAACATGGAGCCAGTTGGGATACTATTATAGAACAAGAAGAATTCTCATTCAATGATTCAGTCAATAGGAGTACTGGTCTAACTCCATTTTAGATTGTGTATGGCACTCACCCTAGAGGGGTATTGGGACTCAAAGATATCAAAGACCAAACTGCAACATACCACTGAGAAATACAAAACACAGGCTGACAAAAAGAGGAGAGACTTACAGTTCAAAGTGGGATATTTGGTGATGATTCACCTCAAGAAGGAGAGATTACCCAAAGAAAAATACACAAAGCTTATGATGAAAAAAATTGGCCCCTTCAAGATTATGAAGAAATGTGGCAACAATGCCTATAAGATTGATCTACCTTCTCACATTGGCTTATCATCTATTTTCAATGTTGAAGATATCTATGCTTACAAAGGTGAAATTAGTACTAATGATCTTGTAGGTACTCTAGAGCCTCCTACACTCCAACCACTCAAGGACATGTCCCAAGAAACTCCTCTTGAGATTGAAAGAATCCTAGATAAGAGAGTGAACAAGAAAACTAGGAGAGGCACTTACTATGAGTACTTAATCAAATGGAAAACCCAACCCATTGAAGATGCTACCTGGATGACCCTTGAAGACATTCAAAAGATAGGGTATCCACTTGAAGATCTCCCCACTCAAGAGACTTGAGTTACTTTTTCCATGGAGAGTATGGTGCAGGGCACCTCCTGAAGTTCCTATTTTCTTGCTTAAGTGTTTGTAATAAGGTGAATCCTTGGGATCACCCTAGTGTGTGCATGTGTGGGTCTATTATGTAAGGTGAAGGACCCTAAGGTAATTTATAAACCTATGGGTTTTTGTAACCATGTTAGTTCCCTTTTAGTGTTTTTTGAGTTTAGTTAGAAGGTTGTGTTTTAAGACCTTAGAATAGGCTCTTGTCATGTTTTGAACTTCTCCCACCCCATTGGAGGTTGGAAAGTTGGCATTTTCTCAAATTAGCAATTTTGTCAAGTTTTGCCAAAAAGTTGTCTTTTTGTAAAGTGTTGCACGAGCAAATTTTGCAAAATGTTGCTCGAAGAATGAAAAATAAGCTATAACCAACCACACCAACTTCTTGGATAATTTGTAATGTAAATATGATGGGATTAGATGTTCTTATGCCTTCTAGTAAGGTTAGAGTTTATTGTGTACGGAGCTTGATGTTCAAAGAAGGAAATAGAGGAGTTTTCTGAGTCATTTAGATAGTGTACGACCTGGTACAGATTCATCTTGTGGATCCAATTATAGAAATTTGTGATGATTTGAGTAACTTCAAAATTCCAATTGGTTTGAGTTGTTTTTGTGAAGTTTCATAGAAGTTAAATATTTTACTTGTTCACTGTCTGAGAAACCAAGGTTTACTAGGCGTGCTCCAAAGAGGTGATCCTAACTTGGGATTGAACCAGTGGATCTGCTTGACCACTTGGGGAAAAAAAGTTAGGATCATGCTCTTTAATATTCCTAAGGCTCAAATGCTTAGTGTTAGTTCTATGTATTTTGAGACAAAGGCCTAGGCTAATTATCTCTATGTAATTAGCCTGGTTCTCTAATACAGTCATATACATGTGCAATATATGATTGGGAGGATCAAAGTAATGGTAGTTCTAGACTATTTTTTGGTAGAGGAATCCATTTAAGTCCTTGTATTCATTTTGTGAACCCACCTTATACCACTTTCTTAGCAATCCAAGCCTAACCTAGCTAATTAGGTCTGTGAGCTTTGCAAGAGTTTAGTGGTGCAGGGGTGGAGTGAAGTACTGAGGATTTGGGGGGTTTCAAAAATCCATAAAGGGTGTCTAGAAACCAAATCAGATCAGTTAGATCCTTCTACAGTTGAAAGTTATGTTTGAAAAACCCTCTGGATAGGGCTACAAGGAATTCTAGGCCATTTAGTGTTTGACCATCCTTGGGTCTGTAAGACTGAATCCATTGGTGGATTATCTACCCTTCGGGTCTAAAAAAATCCTTCCATCACCTAGGTTTGTTGGTCTAAGCCTTTGGTAAAGTTTTCCACATTTTGAGCTTGGTTTAGGGAAAGTGTCCCTAAAGGAGATATTGCAGAGAATTGGATCTTAGTTTGGTGGGCTAAGTTGTGATAGAAGAAGTGAGTGGGCTACTTAGGTAATCCATTACACACCCTAGGAAGACATTTGTGGAGTTAGGGTGTCTGGATTGGGAGTTTGAAGTGATAACAAGAATTGGGAACCCATCTAGGTCTTCTTGCAGTGCACTCTGCATCAATTATGGCACATGTCAACATCTTGTTATGTTATTTATTTCACCTTTCCTTTATGAAATATTTGGCTATGAAGATAGCCACTGGAGAAGTGGAGGCCTATTAGAAAGAAAAATGGCAAGAGAGAATGAATATGAAAATAATAAATTGTACTCTCAACAGGAATTTAATACAATAATTGATAGTACATATGAGACCCCTTAATTAGGTAGACCAAGGTGTGAATAAAGGATGACATAAGATTATTACAAATGTCCTAATCTTATGATGTGATAACCAAGAGACAACTTGTCACTCACCTAAGGTGGAAAAGTGAAAATGTCACATGTCCATTAAAGGTGGATCACCCTTCAAAGTGGAATAAAGTATGTGTAAAACATCCACTAAAGGTGGAGGGTGATAAAGTGATAAGTGCACTAACGGTGGAGTTACCACATAGAGTGAAATGTGATGACATGATAACACAACCTAAAGTGGAAATGCTCCTAAAAATCTCCTTTGTGGTCCCTAAGTATACCTACGTAATGTGTGTGTCTATGTCCTAAGAGAATGACTTAGTAGGTACAAAACTTAAGCAAACCAACGCCCCCGTAAGTGTAACTTAAGGAGAATGTATAAACACAATGCATCAAGATGGGGTCTTGAATACTAGGTCATGTTATGTACCCATGTACAAATACATTGAAATCTCTCAAAAATAGAGAAAGGAAGAAAATATAATGGAACTACACTCCTCCCAAAAAGAGAGATGAAAAAAAAAATTCTCTCAATGATCAATGAAAAGAACAAACCCCATGCGAGGAAAAATCCACCGCATAATAGAGAAGAAGAGAGACCACGAAGCCCATCTCAATGTAGAATCTCATGCAAAGATGGTCCAATGATCTTGAAAAACATTCCTCCATTTAGGAAGAAAAAGAGCCAATGTTGCACCAAGAATGTCAAAGTGTGACAAAACCAGGTACCACTATCAATGAAGACCTGATGATGAATCTCTCACTATAATATGATAGAGATCATGCATGAATATACCTATTGAGTATCAAATTGATACTCAAACTACATATGTTCTTTACTAGAGACATGTATAGAGGCTTACAAGATATTGCCTACTAAGTATAGGAGGATTACATCCAAAGAAGCCTTAATGATAAAATACATGGAAGATGACACTTTATTTTGCTACATTTACAACATGGATCAGGCAAAAGTTTACAAAAATGATGATACAAATCTAAAAAAAATGATAAAAGGAGCCACAATAAATGAATTTCCCAAAGTAGCTATTCGTTGAAGACCTCCACTTGGGATGCTGGCTTGAGAATAGGAACAATTGACCCCTAATGGCTTCATCATGGAAGATCAAATGGTTGTGTGATATGGAGTCAGGAGGTAGAAATTAAAACAATTTGTGTTCCCAAATTTTATTATTAAACAAGAAATTTGTTTTTTTAAAATATATATATATATTTTTTGAAAAGTCATTTTATTAATTTCAATTTTTTTATTAAATAATAAAGTTTTTTTAAAATTTCCTTCAAATTTTTCTTTTCAATGATTACAATGGCTACAATCAGGCTATAATAAACTGAGATCATTGTGCAAAAGGTCAAACTAATATCTATACATTAGAATTTCAAAAATAATCTGAATAAGGTTATTCATTGAAAGTACAAATTTTGATCAAAGTGATTATGAACTAATAACACCATTATAAAATATGGGAAAAATTATGCAATTTCAAAAAAAAAACTGTGAAAAGGAGTCCATATAAGCCTAAATGAAGCCTCTAAATTTGCAAAAATAAGGATTATGCAATTTTCTAAAAACTCCACACATTGAAATCAGAAACCACCTGCACCACTATGTAGAGCTTGAGACTCTACTCCAAATTAAAAAAAATTCCCACAAAAAGAAGCTCGAATACTAGGATATCACTGTTTGAAAATTATGTGCATCATGATGATGCCTAAATTGCCTTCGTACCTCCAAACATCAAATGCCTATAGATTTTGATCTGGATGAAGAAAAAGTCATTCTTGGCATTTTTAGACCACTCAAATCCAATGGTGACCTTAGATTTGCATCAAAAAACTCCAATTTGGACCTACAATAGAAAGTCAAAAAGAGGAACCCCCAAAATACACAAAAAATGTATCCAAATCTCTCAAACGGATATCTAAAGGCACTCAAAACTCTATGATATATTAAATTTGGCTATGGAGATAGCCACTCAAGATCTATAGGTATAATAGAAAGTAAAATAACAAGAGAGAATGAATATGACAAGAATATGATTTATTCTCATGAAGAAGGGAATATAACATTTGATAGTGCATGGAGACCCCTTGGTCAAGTAGAGAAATGCACAAACATAGGAACACATAATATTATGACAAGTATTGTAATCTTATGAAATGATAACCAAGAGACAACTTATCACCCACCTAAGGTGGAAATGTGAAAGTATAACATGTCCACTAAAGTTGGATCACCCTCTAAAGTGGAATAAAGGATGTGCAACACATCCACTCAATGTGGAAGTTGATAAATAATAAGTGCACTAATAGTGGATTCACCAAATAAAGTGGAATGTGATGACATGAGAATACCACCTAAAGTGGAGATGGTCCTAAAAGATCCTATGTGGTCCCTAAGTAATCTTAAATAATGTAATAACTTCAGTAGAGGCACACTGCCACTATTAGTATTTCATTACAATCTCATAGTTATTTTCTATCCAATTATTTTATTTTTTAGGCTTTAGGCAAGGAATCTTGCATTTTCAATAATGTATTTACTTTTACACATTATATATATAAGAGTTGTATCAATTACATGCAAAGATGATAGAAAGTATGGTGCAGAAGCACCTAGGAAAACTCCCAATCTTGTTGAAAATTTTGGCGTGTACTGACCCTAACCAAGTTAGTAGATTTCTTTTGGACCTTAGAAGGTCTTGTTAGTTAGTATCTAGTTGGAGTAGACTAGGATCATTCCAACTAGTTAGTTAAGGTTTTAAGTGTTTTAGTTCATTTTAGCCCAAAATGGGAAATGGTGGTCAAAACATCTAGAAGGATTAGAATGGATTAAATTTTTCCTTACATAGGCCTTAATGATGTTTTAAATCATGCCATGATGATAGGAGGTCATAAAATAAATTTTTAACAAAAGATGCAAAAGTTGCTAAAAAGTTGCATGACAACTTTTACAACTTTGCAATGTTGTCCGACATCATCGTCAAGAATGATTCCATTTGATGAGTGGAAAGTTTGGTTAATGGTAGTGGCCTAAAAAAAAGGGGGAAGTATATTAAGATACCTTGAGACCCATTTCTTGAGGCATGGGTGATGTAATGAAATATTTTGAATAGTAGAAGTTCTGTGTATTTGTGATTGCATATACAGTTTACTGGTTTTGTGTTTGAGTATTGTGAAATAGATTGAAGAGAATAATTTAGTGGTAGATTTGGTTAGTAGAGATAGTTTAGAGTAAATTTTGTTCAGTGTGTTTGGTTCTGTGAGTTCATTAGAGTAGGATTCTAAATATTTTGTATCTAGTCTAGTTGCTGGTGTTCACAAAGCAATTTTGAAGAAAATGGCTCCTCCATAATTCTCCATCATGTATTTCATCATGGAATGGGGGAATATGGAAGGAGAGCCTATGTAAATATTTTATATAATAGGATAGATTCATTAGAGCTATTTTACTAATTTTGTGAGCAAGCCCTAGGCGAGACTGGAGTACCCGGCTAGGAAATTGCTTGATTTAATATGTGTTTGACTACAGGGACATTGAAAGTTGTGAGAAACCAAGCATGTTTTTGAAATAATAGGGGATATAAAGACACCTCTTAGGAAGGATAGGACTCCATCAATTTAGTATGATACATTTTCATGCATAAGTCACTTGACTGCATTGTTTTAGCCCAATTAGCCCTAGTTGTCCTTAATTCTAGGAATCTATTATACGGACACCTTAGGGCCCTAAAAGCTAAAAAAAATCTTTGAGTCTTGGAAAAGGGTATCCTAATCCAAACTTTTTTTTGGGGTTATTTTAATTTATTTTACAAGAATTGGGAAAAACCTCTCAGATATGGCTAGTAGAAGGACTAGGCCTAAAAGCCAAAATTGGAAGCCAAGTTGGAGATCGTTTGGGACAGTTGTGTTACCTTGTCACAAATGAGTTCTTGTGGAGTCTAGAGGGTTTATGAACATGAGAAAATTCCTTGCAAACACTTTTGAAGTTGGAAATTTGAAAATCCACTTGGGATTGTCCAAGGGAGTTTAGGAAAGTTGAAGCACAACATTGATAGATGTCATTCAGGGTGAAGGACAATAAGATCAACTCATTGTGTTGAGTTAGTAAAGTCTTAGGCCATTGGATCAAAGACTTGGAAGGTCCTTGAATTGAGTTTATAATCATAAGAATACTAGGGCAAGTAGATTTTTAGCTGGATATTGTGCAAGCACACCTTGGAGGACTTACATCAGAGCCTGTTTGATCAAGCTTGTGGTGAATGTTCAAACCAGAAGAGTCCGTAGGAGAGTCTAAAATGGTGACAAATGCAAAGTTGGCAAAGAAGGTAGATGAGAAAGAAGTGGAGAATAGGATTCTCAGAGATAGATTGGTTCAATTAGAGAAAAAGGTAGATGAAGTAGATGTGAAGATAGAAGAAGTGAAGGATAAGGTTGAAGGGAAAGGCAAGGAGATTTCCATAGATGATGAAGTGCTTGATGCTGACCATGTCCTTACTGAGGAACCATTCTTGAAAGAATTAAAGGCTATGAGTGGTAAAGCACTAGAAGGAGTTCCCATCTTTAATGGAAATATGGAACCAGAGGTAGTCCTAGATTGGATAGAAGGACCATAAAATCATTTTGAGTGTGATGGTATAACTAACACTCAAAAGGTGAAAGTTTCTAAAGCCAAACTAAGAGGGTATGAACTCACTTGGTGGAAGTTTATCCAAGACAAGAGAGAGAAGGAAGGAAAGAAGCCCATTGCCACATGGAGGGCTATAGTTGCAAAAATTAGATATGCCTATATCCTTGAGGATTATGAAATCCAACTACATAAAAGAAGACAAAGTCTAAGACAAAAGGAACTAGATGTGAATTCCTATATTGAAGAATTTCAAAGGTTATGCATGAGGTCTAGAGTTGCAGAAGATGAGGAAGTGAAGGTAGCCAGATACCTTAATGGTCTCAAATGGACCATACAAGATGAAATGAGTCTCTTGACTCCAGATACTATTCAAAAGTGCCACCAAATTTCAACCAAGGTAGAAGAGAAGCTAAGGAAGAAACAATATTCAAGAACCACCAGAGGTAGAGGCAAGGGAAGAGATAACAGAGGACAGAGAGGTGGATATGGTGGAAGAAGTTCTGAACCAAAGAGTCAAGGAGAGACCAAGCTTACTGAGAAGAAAGAGGGAAGCTCCAACAAAGGTAATTAAAATAGGGTAAGGAACTCTAACAGTAGAGGAAGAGGCAGTAGTCAAGGTGGAGGTAACTACTTTTCAAACATGAAATGTTACCACTGGAACTAGATGGGAAACCCTGCATATAGGTGTCCAGAGAAAGGAAATACTTCCCAAGGAAGTGATAAAAGGGTAAATTATGTTCAAGAGGACACTAGTGGTGGAGGTAAACAACCTAAAGTACCCTTAGGGTCAGAAGAAGGTGATAACTTAATGATGAGGAGAACTCTAATTAAAGATCTAGTGAAAGAAGAGCCTAGTCAAAGGAGATCACTGTTTAGAGTAAAATGCAAGATGACAGGAAAAGTTTGTAAAGTCATCGTACACTCATGGTCTACTAAAAATATAGTGTCAAAGGAGGAATTCATCAATTTGAAGATGAAAATAATACCCCACACCAATCCTTATAGTCACTTGGTTGAACAAAGGACAACATGTCCTTGTCAATGAACAAGCTTGGGTGGATTTTTCAATTGGGAGGTATAAGGACAAAGTGTTATGTGATGTATTGCCTATGGATGCATGTCACCTAATCCTAGGTAGACCATGGAAATTTGACAGATAAGCCATGCATGATGGAGAAAAGAATTCATATTCTTTCAAGAAGTACAATGTGACATTCAAAATACAATCACTGTTAGAAGATGGAGAGATGAAATCATTTGGTCCCAGCGTCCTTATGGTTAGTGAGAAAGAGTTCTTAGAAGCCTTAGAAGAAGGAGAGGGAGTTGGTTTTGGACTTGTATTGAAGCCAAAAGAATAAAGTGCAAATAAGATAGTCAAGAGGACATACTTGCCAATGGAAGTGCATGAGATGCTACAAGAGTATGAAGGCATTGTCAGTGATGGAAAACCATCAACCCTACCCCATAAGAGAGTTGTAATTCATCAAATAGAATTTATCCCAGGAGCTACCCTTCCCAATAAGGAAGCCTATAAAATGACTCATCAACATAATGAGGAAATAGCCAAGCAAATTCTAGAACTCCTAAGCCAAGTTCTTATTAGGAAAAGTATTAGTCCCGGTGTTGTACCCACTATCTTAGCCCCTAAAAAGGGAGGAAATTGGAGGCTATGTACTGAATCTAGAGAAATAAATAGAATAACCATTAGGTATAGGTTCCCTATCCCTAGGATAGAAGACCTAATGGATTGTCTAGGAGAAGCCAAATTTTTCACAAAGATTGACTTGAAGAGTGGATACCACCAAATCATAGTTAATGAAGGGAATGAATGTAAGACAACCTTCAAAACCACAGAAGGACTATATGAGTGGCTTGTAATTCCATTTGGGCTATCCAATGCCCTATATACATTCATGAGATTAATGAATGAAGTCCTCAAGGACTACATAAGTAAATTTGTGGTAGTATACTTAGATGATATACTCATCTATAGTAATAAAAGAGAATAACACCTCAAACATCTACAAATAGTTTTCAAGAATCTACATGAAGAGAAGTTGATGATAAACTTGGAAAAATGTGAATTCATGAAGCAAGAGCTATTGTACCTTGGATTTGTGTTATCTCAAGGTAATCTAAAGATGGATACAAGCAAAGTGGAAGCCATTATCAACTGGCCTACTCAAAGGACAACAACTAAGGTAAGAAGTTTTCATGGCTTAGCATAGTATTATAGGAAGCTCATAAAGCAATTTAGTGCAATTTGTGCTCCTATGCTTGATACTATTAAAGGTGGAATGAAAACTAAGTTTGTATTGAATAAGCATGCTAACCATGGATTTAAGTTGTTGAAGAGGAATATTTCTACTCAACCAATCTTGATTTTTCCAAGATTTGAGAAGCTATTCATAGTGGAATGTGATGCTAGCAATGTAGCTATTGGTGTTGACTTGAGCCAAGAGGGAAGACCAGTGGCTTTCCACTCTGAAAAAATGAGTGAAGCCAAGAAGGAGTAATCTTCTTATGACTTAGAGATGTATTCTCTAGTCAAATCTTTGAGGAAATGGAGGCACTACTTGCTTCCAAATGAGTTTATAGTCTATTCAGACAATCAAGCACTGAGTTTCCTAAATTCCCAAGACAAGCTTAGTCATAAACACATGAAATGGGTGGAATATCTGTAGGCCTACACCTTCAACATTAAACACAAAAAGGGATTGTAGAATAAGGTATCAGATGCCTTAAGTAGAAGATCCCTAACTGTTCAAGAGATAAAACTACATAGCATGGGTGTTGACAACTTCAAAGACCTATATGGAGAAGATGAAGACTTTGCAGACATCTATAAGGTATGTCAAGAATACAATAATCATTTTCATAGTAAATTCTCAAAAATATACTTTGTTGAGTGGTCTATTGTTTAAGGGAAGTCAGTTATGTGTTCCTAGAGGGTCTATAAGAGATAATCTAATCCAAGATAAACATAATGGTGTACTTAGTGGCCATTTTGGTGTCAATAAGACCCAAGAATTAGTTTAGAGGTTCTATTTTTGGCCCAAGATGAATTTGGACATTAGGAAGTATGTAGAAAGTTATGTTGTCTGTCAAAAGGAAAAATTTACATATTCCAATGTAGGCCTTTACCAGCCTCTCCCCATTCCAAATAGACCATGGGAATGTTTGAGCATGGATTTTGTGGTAGGTTTACTAAAGACTAAACAAGGAATGGATATCATCTATATTGTTGTAGATAGATTCAGTAAGATGACACACTTTATATCCTGCAAGACAACTCATGATGCCAGTCAAATAACTCACCTATTCTTAAAGGAGGTAGTCAGAATACATGGGTTACCACTGAGCATAGTGTCAGACAAAGATGGAAGACTCTATGGAAAAAGCTAGGGACCAATTTATCTTTTGGATCTGCATACCATCCTTAGACTGATGGTCAAACTGAGGTAGTAAATAGGAGTCTTAGTAATCTCCTAAGGTGTTTAACTAAGGAGTATGGTCAAGCTTGGGACCAACTCATTGGACATGCAGAATATGGATATAATGACACTATGAATAGAAATATTGTAAAAGTCCTTTTGAGATAGTTTATGGCCTTCACCCTAGAGGCATAAATAAGCTTAGAGATCTAAAGGATGGAGCCAAAGGAAGTGGCTATGCTGAAGAATTTGCACACCCTATGCAAGAGGTACATGAGACAGTGAGGAGAACATTGATTGAAAATATAGAGAAGATTAAGACAAGGTGGATGAAAGAAAGAGGGATGTCCAATTCCAAGTTCAGGATCTAGTGATGATCCATCTCAAAAAAGAAAGAATGAAGAAAGGAATGCCTCATAAGCTCTATATGAGAAGGATTGGCCCATGTACCATTCTTGCCAAATATGGCACCAATGCATAAAAGGTGGAGTTACCAGAGGACAATTGTTTATCTCCTATATTTAATGTGGAAGATCTAGTCATGTGCAAAGGACCCACACAAGATCTAGATCAGAGTTTGACAGAGGTCATAAAGGAGGTGGAAGACCTAAACTTGACCCCTCCTCCACCTAGGAAGGCAGAGAAGATACTTGATTCTAGAGCCTACAAGAAGACCAGACAGAAGACATATTATGAACACTTGGTTAAGTGGTATGAAGAACAAGATGCAAAGGCCACTTGGATCAAGGAGAATGAATTCAATAAGTTGGGAGTGGATTCTAACTTACTCAATCCAAGGATGGATTGAAGCTTTTTCATTTGGGGAAGATGGTGTAGGAGCACCTAGGAAAAATCCCAATGTTGTTGAAAATTTTGGCTTGTACTGACCCTAGACAAGTTAGTAGATTTATTTTGGACCTTAGAAGGTCTTGTTGGTAAGTATCTAGTTGGAGTAGACTAGGATCATTCTAACTAGTTAGTTAAGGTTTTAAGTGTTTTAGTTCATTTTAGCCCAAAATGGGAAATGGTGGTCAAAAAGACTAGAAGGATAAGAATGGATTAAATTTTTCCCTAAATATCCCTTAATTATGTTTTTACATCATTCCATGATGATAGGAGGTCATAAAATCAAGTTTTAACAAAAGATGCAAAAGTTGCTTAAAAGTTGCATGACAACTTTTACAACTTTGCAATGTTGTCCAACAACATTGTCAAGAATGTTTCCATTCGATCAGTGGAAAACTTGGTTAATGGTAGTGGACTAAAAACATGGGGGAATTATATTAAGATACCTTGAGGCCCATTTCCTGAGGCATGGTTGATGTAATGAAAGATATTGAATAGTAGAATTTCTTTGTTTTTTTGATTGCATATATAGTCTACTAGTTTTGTGTTTGAGTATTGTGAAATGGATTGAAGAGCATGAGTTAGTGGTATATTTTTTTATTAGATATATTTTAGAGTAAATTTTTTTCAGTGTGTTTGGTTCTATGAGTTCATTAGAGTAGGACTGTAAAATATTTTGTGTCTAGTCTAGTTGTTGGTGTTCACAGAGCGGTTTTGAAGAAAATGGATCCTCCATAATTCTCCACCATGAATTTCATCATGGAATGGGGGGAATATGGAAGGAGAGCCTCTGTACATAGTTTATATAAGAGGAGAGAGTTAGAAGAGTCACTTTACTAATTTTGTTAGCAAGCCCTAGGCGAGACTAGAGTACCCGCCTATGAAATTCCTTGAGTTAATATGTGTTTGATTGTAGGGACATTGAAATTTGTGAGAAAAAAGAATGGCTTTTAAACCCTAGGGGATATAAAGACACCTCATAGGAAGGATAGGACTCCACCAATCCATTATGATACATTTTCATGCATAAGTCACTTAACTGCACTGTTTTAGCCCAATTAGCCCTAGTTGTCCTTAATTCTAGGAATGTAGTGTATAGACACCTTAGGGATCTAAAACCTACAAAATAATTTGAGTCTTGGAAAAGGGTATCCTAATACCAACTTTTTTTTTGGGTTTTTTTGAAGGTATTTTACAAGAATTGGGAAAAACCTCTCAGATAGGGCTAGTAGAAGGACTAGGCCTAAAAGCCAAAATTAGAAGCCAAGTTGGAGATTATTTAGGAAAGTTGTGTTACCTTGTCAAAAATGAGTTCTTGTGGAGTCTATAGGGTTTATGAACATGAGAAAAGTCCTTAAAAACACTTTTGAAGTTGGAAAGTTGAAAATGCACTTGGGATCGTCCAAGAGAGTTTAGGAAAGTTGAAGCACAACATTGATAGATGTCATTCAGGGTGAAGCACAATAAGATCAACTCATTGTGTTGAGTTAATAAAGTATTATGACATTGGAGAAAATACTTGTAAGTTCCTAGAATTGATTTTAGGATCCTAAGAAGACTAGGAGAAGTAGAGTCCTAGCTGGAGATTGTGCAAGCACAGCTTGGAGGACTTCCATCAAAGTATAAGCATCTTGAGAAAAGAGTTGGACTATGACAGAATTGTGTTTGTGAAGGCTGATATTTTGGACTATGAAAGTTTGATAACGACCATAAGAGGGTGTAAAATAGTCTTCTGAATGGCTTAACCTATTATTGAAGATTCAATATGCAATTTTCTTCAATTGATGCTTAGTATAAAATATTTTTAAGAGGAGATTAATGGGTGGGAAATGACACTTTTATATGTAGAAGTGGTGGATATCACTATGAATGACACTCTAAATATATTGAAGGCCTACAATGAAGTGTGAGTGAAGCATGTAATTCTTATGTCCAGTATCAATGTCATTTACCTCAACCCCAATAGAAACCCTAAGGACATAGTCGATGAAGATTGTTGGAGCAATGTTGATTACTACATTGAAACCAAAGTAAACTAAATTTTGTAGGTCAAAATTCATGGAAAGATTTTTAAACTATCCATCCAACATTTTGTAATTTCTTCTCTTTCCTACTCAGAATTGGTATTTCTATGCAAAGACAATAGAAGAGAAAATAGTGTGTATGTATGTAGAGGAGGTGGGTATGGAGTTGATAAAGATTAATCTCGATACTATGTTGGCTCCTCTACTTACATGCTATGAAAATAAAACTTGAACAAATCTTCTGCCAAATGTAATGTCAGGGGCTAACAAAGGAAATGAAATATTATCAAGACTAGCAATAAGTAAGACTCAGTAGAGATAAAAGACATCTTTATTCAAAAAGAGTTATCAGATCCTAAACTGTGTTCCCAAACTTAACTTAAAATCTGAAAAATTAACAAAGAGACTCTAAAGACTTGGAAAATAACCAAACACAATAAGTTTTGAATTAGGTGGCTGAAACTTAGGCAACACATTCATTGAACATTATTTCAAGATAGCTATGAGTTGTGAGACAGCTAGAGGATTAGTGTAAAATATCATTGTCATAGACTTGTGAAAAATTTGAAAAGTAACAAAATATAAGCCTTTTTTCAAATGTCCCCCTTTATTTTTAACTCACCCTTACAACCTCAATAACTCCTGCATATGTTTCCAGACCTATTCTCTTTGCCTCATATTATAAAGTGGCTGTATACAATAAATGTTAATAAATTTAATATTCAAGTAGTTTAATTATTTTCTTGATAATTACCCACTCCCTTTCAAATAAATAAAACCTATCGACTATTAGTTGCACGCCCACAAGTGCGCAACTACTAGTCTAAAAGGTTTAAAATTGATATAACTTTTATTCTTTATCAATATAATTTAAGATGTTCTAATGATAAATATTAGTGTAGTTTGTATTGAAGGCTTGTCTTTAAATTCAAATTAGGGTAAGGTTGTCACCTCCAACAATAACTTGTTTCTTGCTAATTTAAACAAGTGTATTACTTTCTATCTTTGATGTCTGGAGGCTTAAATAAGAATCCTAATTGATTGCTTTATTTTTCATTATTTTATATGAGATCTTTTTTCCTTCGCATTTTTTGCATGTTCCTTTATATTTAACCTTTTATGTAAGTTTTCTAACCTTGCAAGTATGTCCATATACATTTACCATTCACATAAATTTATTCAGCGTTCACCTTTTATCTAGTGCCCATTAATAACCCTTCCATATTGGTGATATTAGGTTTATTAACTGTAACACATATATATTTACCCATTACATTTTATGTCGGATCATGAGACTCATTAGGAACTCTCTACTTCATATATGCATCTTACATCAATTACAAGTTGGTCCTTGGACTATCCTCCACATAAGAGTTTGGAGAATATTTGTTAGAGAGACTCTAGAAGATAATATTATGGGTATTGTTTGTAGTACTGTTGATATGGTTTCTTTGTGCATTGATCATTTTACCCATCATATGTTTTCATCAATACTAACGGGGATATTGTTAGGATATTGTTGGACTATCATGAATATATGTGCTAATATTGTTTTTTTGTCATTGATGTCAACATATTTTTCTACTGTTGGCGGTAGTGTTCCTAGTATGTTCAGTGAGAATATTGGGTTGGTATCGCTACTGTATTGAATATTGGATGATGCAAATGTACACATTATTTCAGGGATGTCTTTAGTCGATGCATGCCAATTTATAGAGGTTGGCATGGTGATTTGAGTGAGTTATGAATGATTGATCAAAGACTGGTATTTTGAATGTTCAGGAAGAGACAATGTTTCAGTGTTTGGATCAGTGTGGTTCGGTTATTCAATATTTATGGATGCTAACCTGGTGGTGATTTTAGGAAATGGATGTGTGTCCTTAGCTTGATTCGTTCAGGATTTGGATGTTGGCAATATATTTTTCTTAAGTGATAGAGGTTGTTGATTGATGTTTCTATTGAATATTGTAGAGATAATGGTGAATTATGACACAAAGTTGTTTTGGTTAATGCTATGTAATTTCACATTTCTTACTCATGTTTCTAGATTATTTCCTATTCATGTTTTTGGATTGTATTGAGTTATGTGATTAGATTTGGTGTTTATCTTGTTGCGTGTTGGTGTTCTTATTATTCTTGGCCAACATGGTGATGTGGTGTGTTGAAATGGATAAGGGCATGATTTATGGAGCTGGAGCATGTTCAAGGATGAAGTTATAGATCCTTACTATGTATTTTCCAACATGTTTTGGATCACATTGATGATTGTATTATATTAAATTAAATGTTTATAATTTAGGTTCTTGGATGACCTTGAAGAAATAAGGTGAAATTTTTTATAAATATAATCATGTAATATACCTTTGTGGATCAGAAGAGTGTGTATGAAAGAAAAGGATTCTGTATGTGAAGAGGTATGAGTGGAATTTGTAATTGAGGAAGATATTTTATGCACTTCATTGGAACTATATTGGCATGTTAGAGATGCTATTAGTTAGTTCATGAGTTGTGGAATATTGTCCATTGTGGATTGTAATTATAGACTATTGTAAGGTAGAGAGCCTTCCTTTGGGTTGTAGCTCATGTTGTATTTGAGAAGTGAGCTCTTGGAAGAGTGCCTAAATTCATGTGCATTCCCCTTGTAATACTCCTAACATGGAATAGTGCTTTTAACATAGTATATCATCTTGTGGGTTTGATCCCCACCGTAGTTTTTTCCTTAAATGGGTTTCCAATTCAAAAATATTGGTGTTATGTGTTGTGATCTTGCTTTAATGTTCATCATTTAGATCTTTTATTAAAAGGTTAAAATTTGATTGAGGTTTTGAGCTTTGGTACACAGTTGATTCACCCCCCTCTAAGTTGTGTATTCTTCCTTGTTTCTAATTCTATTCTATTCATACTAGCTTCATTATCTAGCTTTTATAATGGAAAAAGTTTTTCCAACATATTGGTCACAATTACTTCCTTTGTATGTATCCATATTTTCTTGGGTGTCAATGATAGTTTTAGGACCTTGATGTTATGTGGTCACTTGGTAGATCTATGCATTTTCTATTACCTATTCAGGAATATATTTTCAAACCTCCTTAATGATTGATGCTTGTGATTATTAAAAATAACCCATGATCATAGAATTATTACACTCTTCATATAATTTATATTTATATGTTGTCATGATTATTGACATCTAAGCATATATCAATTATTTTTTCTCTTGTAAATTTTGAATGTGAGACAAGCCCTTATCATGTGATGGATTATGTTATTCATGATGATTATGTATACGAGATGCATACTTGTGGAATATATCTATTATTTTCTTGTATGACTAGGGGTGAAGTCGTAGTTACTCACCTAGTGATATCGACACGATGTCTCGACCCTTGTCATTATTTTTACTAGGCATCAACTTCACTTCACTCCATAGGTTTGAGTGTGCCTTCAAATCCTCGATGGTTTTTGTTATGGATATAGTATCGAGGCCCCTATTTGAGTCTATCCTTATCATTGTCTAATTTGGGAACATTGGGATTCCTGCTTGGTTAGTCAGTTTCCAGGGTGGAAAATCTAGATTCACCTCACCTAGTTGGGCATGGTTGTGGATAGTGCCTTGTAGTCCCTTGCATTCATTTGGTTGTATGATTTGTTTATTCTCTTCATTTTATTGTCCATCTTGAGATGATTCTCAGTTGAACTTTGCTTTGTTGAGTTTATTATTAATAAAGCAAGGTATAGTATTCTTAATTATTAATTATTAATAATGTGGATAGGTTATATATATATATATATATATATATATATATA
>MU226133.1:1202084-1231384 GCA_018584345.1 Thuja plicata
TTATAAAGGATGTCGAAACCCTAAAAGGGCAACTAACTCAGAAAAGGAAACTTTCCTAAGTCTAACTAAACTACCTAAGAGAAACTTAAGCACTAAGGAGTAATTACTAAAGATTACTCTAACACCCACCGTGGGGCTGAAAATCAATTTCTAGCCTCATTCTGTATTTCTTTTCATCAATCTATTTTCTGTCCATACGGCTCTGCAGTGAAGTTTCGCGTGAAATTTCTCACATATCCGCATGAATTTTTTCAATACTTAGTGTTTTTTCACACCACTTATGGCATATCTTCATGCAGACTTTGACAACATAAGGTGTAAAATTAGCAGATTTATCATTCTATTTTCTGACCACTAATGATTTATGTTTGTTGTTGAGTGTGTCTTTCTAGTTTTTATTTCTGAATCAACTTAACATGTGGTATGTAGGATGAAATGATGAAGATTCCTTTAATAATTATGCAAACTTGCTAATGGTTTGATTGCAGGATGCATGTCAAAGAACGCTTGTCAAAAAACTTTTGAAACTTGCTTAAACATTATGTTTTCTTTCATGCTTTCTTCACATAGTCTAAATAGGGCCTTGTTAATAATCTCTTGAGCATCTTGATAGTAGAATAGGGTAATAGGCTCTTCATTACATGGAAGTGATGCCCATGAATGAATCCAAGACCTAGATGCTACTAAGTGATTGACTCTTTGGGGAGCAAGGAAAGGTAACGAATCAATTAGCATGTCCATTAGTGAGGGGAGTATGCTCTTCTCTCTTTGAGAGAATTAGAAACCGAGAAGCTTTTGGATTTTTTTCAAAGAGGAGTTAGCTCGGTGATAAACCTATTTTGCGTGTCTGGGTAAGGCGTAAATGTAGAGGAGTATGCCCTTTTCCCCTTTGGGGAGAATAAAAAACTTAGACCCTTGAAGTAGAACAAGTAAATAGATGAGAGATGAGACAAGTTCAAGCAAGCATTACGTAATTCTCAACCTGAGACATCCAGTCAAAGATTGTGTATAGACAGGAAATAGGTGGATAGACCCCAAACAGGAACTAGATTGAGCTAAGTGACCCAGAAAAGACAACAAATAGCTCACTATTTTGGCAATTTTGGGATAGTTGCGCACGAAGAAGCATTTTCTCATGCACAGATTCCCACAGTCCTGCGCAAAGTTTTGCAACCTGGCACAGAGAAAGGCCAACTGGTGATAGAAAAGAACAACAAATAGCACAAACTAGCACAAACTTGTGCAAAGATTTTGACAGCCTCGCATGAAAATTTGCAAAGACATATGCAAAGAAGTGTTTTCTTGCGCAAAAATTGGCAGAAAGCCAAGCAAAATTGTCTAGAAATAGATAGTTGGAATGTTTTTTGAGACAGTTGACAAAACCCAAGACACAGTAAAGACTATTCTCTGACAAAGTACGTTGTTTCAGATTGATAGTTTGTTTGTTTGAATGTTGTAGAACTAGTTATTGACAAGTATGGATAGTCGTGACACAAGTAGTAGTCGTAAACAATTTAATCAAGGACAAAGAAACTTGGAAGAACAAGAGAGTCTTTGAAAAGTGTTAACATTGTAGGTATTGAATACTCAAAAAGACACACACTTATCCCTAAAAATAAATTGGTAGAGAAGATAAAATCTTTGCTCCACAACTTATGTGCATACATTCACCTCACACAACAGTGTCACCCTTGAGAGGGCACCCATGTTTTTGGTGTTTCCAAGGACTCAATAGTATATGTTCAAAGGTTACCCTTGAAGTAGGGGCCAGTTTCATATACCACCTTCAAACATCTAGGTGTATGCCTATGGTGAGAATCTATAGGAGAGAATTTTCCCTCTCCCTGCGCAAAGATTATGTCTCCTTTTAGAGTTGAACCAGGTAAGCATCTAGCTATAATGGTGTTTAGTAGGCTTCCATTCACATTAACCTTCAGTGGCCTCACAAGTGAGGTTGAGACATATAGCCACACTGACACTTGAAAGTGTACACCCTTGACAAGAAAGGTTGGGAGCAGCGCCACTTACAACAGATAGGGCTTCCTCGAGATGTTCAGCATCAAGAATCATGAGGAATAAATTAACATGGATTTGGAGTCTTTCGCTCAAAAAAGATACTTTATTATAGTGGGGTGGAATCACCAGTGAAAGGTGTGTACCAACTTGGGTCATTCCCAGTGGTTCAACTTATGGCAGTCTCGCTAAAGGTTAGACTTGTGTCATCATAAATGAGCCTGGTAACTAGTAGGTGCTCCCATGCCCACACCTACAAAATGAACACATGTACAACCATACTCTTTGCCTCTCTATAGGCAATCTCATGCATCTCATGATACATGTTGGCCATCATATAGTGACCCCATCTGAAATGAGAAGGCTCAGCTAGCATACACTGTAACATCCAGCCCCATCCGAACTCCAAACTATGCTTACCATGATAAGGCATAAGATAGAAACCAAGGAAGGCTACTAGAACTATTGGTAACCAGTGCACTGGTCTGTATACTCTAATCGACTCCTCCCATGGGATAGCTCTTCCCATGACCAACTCATCTAGAAATATCTCTCTCAAGGTCGTTGTACCTACTCTTAGCTGAACATGATACTCTACTCTAGGACCATGAAAGGGTATCCAGAGGATCCTATATATGTCCTTGGGCGTCACTGTCATCTCACCTTGTGGAAGGTGGAAGGTGTTCATTTCTGAATGGAAATTCTCCACCAAGGCTCCTAATAGTCTGTGATTTACCCAAATATTGGGTACCTCACAGAGATGGGAAAGGCCTAGAATATCAATGTGCACTATCTCCTTGTCATTTAGCTATCGGATCAACCCACTGATGGAAGGATGATATGATCTGAATGCAATATCCGGGAAATCAACCTGCAAGACATGTAAACAACAACAAATGATCAGTACTCAGATGCAAACATCATTTCAAATAATAAAGCTAAGAAGACATCCTAAAACATAGTTACAAAGATGATGCAAATGCTACTGGACACAATGCAGACTCATTCTACCTTCAAACTATTATTCTCTCTCCGCGGGAAGAAGCAGAATTTCACGCAAAGAAGTTCTTTGCTACGCACGATAATTTATCCTCACAAGAAGTCTCGTGTCAGGCCACGCAATGAAACCCCCTTTCAGAGGGTTTCTTGCATGAGATGTGGGTACCTTCCTATGTGAGGATACCCAATGATATCCACAAAGATTTGCTTTTCAGCAATTCCTTGTGCGAGCTTTTGCGATGGCTCACGCGAAGAACCTAGTTCTTCATGTGAGAACCCATGGGCCATTTATTAAAAACCAGAAAAAAGTTTAATTGAAAGCAAGATAATTTGAATCGACAAGGAAGTAATCAACCACTTACCGGAGGTCCATATGCTGCCAGCCGACTATGATGCCTGGATTGCTTGAATTGATGAGTACTCACGGGGACCACCATTCTCTCTCAGAGCTCTTTTCTTCTCAAAAGTTAACGGATGCAAATGATTTGAAAATGAAACTTTTGACTCATATATAGTTTTTGACCTAATTTTCAAAAGTGCTCTGTTTTATGTGAAAACTTCACCCTTAGCTAAATTGACCTCTCTAAATCCATTTTTGGGATCAAAATCAAAATCAAAATCTGACACTCCTATATAGCTCAAAATCTGATTTAAAAATTTTTGGGACCGACACGATTGGATGCTTGTGCAACCAACTTTCTGACATCATTTTCGTGTTAGCATCATATCTAATCAACATTTCTCAATATCATCAAAGTCAACTCTAGTCAACTCTGGTCAACCCTACTCAAACTTGGTCAACCAGACCTTGAAATTGCTCAAACTTGCTCCTGAATCTTCCAGATTCTTCCATAATCTGTTCTCAGTTCTTCTTGAATTTCAATTCATCATCTCTCTATGATTTATCACTTTCAACCTTCATTATGACCTGTCATCTTTCTATTTCACTCCAAAGGGGGCAAGATGATTACATCATTGAATCACTTCGAATCTATTTTCATCAAACTGATCTAACTTTCAAAAATCCTCATTGCTAGGGGTATCTCATTGCTTTGGGCATGTTCAGTTTTTGTACTTCATAGTCAAAACAGGGTATTTCACAATATTGAATCACTAGGGGCATATATTTTGTTCCTTATATCTTGTCATCTGTTAGGTGTCGGGGCAATCTAACCTTGACTTCTGAGAATCAAGCTTCATTCTAGAGATGATTCTTGAAATCTCATTATTTGGTATCTGAGTGATCTAACCCATGTCCTTAAGGGTCAGGCTCCATTTTGGAGATGATTCTCAAAATCTCATCTATTAGGAAATGGGGCAATCTAACCCTAGCTTCTGAAAATCAAAGCTCCGTTCTGGAGATGATTATGAAACTTGATCTAGCTGGTATCTGGGAAATCTAACCTAGATATTGGGGGACTAAGCTTCATTTTGGGGACAGTCCTAAAAATCTTGACTGACTATCTTTCAAATGGATAGGTATTGGGGAACTCTAACCCTGACTCATGAGATTGAGCCTCCTTCTAAGGATAGTCTTTTGAAAGGTGGAAATCTGTTAGGTATTTGAGCAATCTAACTCAAATCCCTGAGAGTTAAGCTTCATTCCAAGATAGCTCTCAAAAATCTCACTGTTAGATATTTGAACAATCTAACTTAGATCCCTGAGAGTTAAGCTTTGTTTTGAAGATAACCCTCAAAAACTTGATCAAACCAACCTCTCGACAACCTAACCTAGACTTCGGAGAGTTAAGCTCCATTCTAGAGATGGCTCTGAAACCGTCATCAATTCTCGAAATCAATTTCAACTATTCTTCTATGCTTCAAACCTCAAACTATTCTTTGAATCAATGCGCTGCTCGCACATCAATTCAAAGAGGGGAAAAATGTAACACCCCAAAATTGGCATCTTGAAACCACAACCAATTTTGTTGCATTTATCATTCTTCTGAATCATCAAAGTCCTATTGTACTAGGCAATTCTGAGTTTTGACTGACTCTACTTGACCTAAGTGTCAAATGCAAAAAACCCTAAATCTGCATTAATCATACATTATATTTAATTCCTAAAATATCAATTACCTGGCTAAATAAACCCTATGATTGAATTAATTTAATTACAAATTCCTAGCACTTTAATTAAATTAAATTCACCCTTTTTAGCTAAAACACATAAAACAGAATTAAATAATATTTAATTATTAAATAAATACCCTCACTTCAATAATTAAATTTAGTTGTTCAACTAATTGAGAAAATATATTTATGAGGTCATATTCTATTTATTTAATTAAATATTCTCTCCAAAATCTTCTCTCTAGTTCAGAAATAGAAACTTTGAGTTAACTGTGATTTAAAAGAGAAACAAATCAGTTAAAGTCAAAAAGGCAATAGTTGTCTGTTTCTCTCAAAAGAAACTTGCTATTCTCAACTGATTTTTAGTAAGTTAACTATTTCTCTCAAAGGAGACTTTCTATTTTGAATGTACTCTAGGTCTATAAAAGAACTCTCTTAGCTCTCATTCAAACTAGTCTTATAATATGTAATTTGCAAAATTGCTAGTTGAATACATTGTTTTAGAGATTTGTTGCTATAGCTTAATATCATTTAGATTAAATATGCATAGTTTAACTTCATTTCAAGTAATCTTAATTTGAATATATCATTTTTCATTTCTAGATTAGCTTGTACTTTCTCTTATTCTTATCTTAGTCTCTCTTTTTCATAGATTAATCTTGCATTCATTTGGTAGATTAATCTAGCTTGCACATTCATTCCTAGAATAAACTAATCTATTTCATAGCTTTGCAGTTACATATTTTCTTAAATCCTCCATTCTAGTAATGGTCTAGGTTGTTGGACTCTTGATTTTGAGAGCTATTCAAAAACCCCAGCTAGATAGGAGGCAAAAAGTTGAATCATACAGGCATGTAGGATGAATAAATCCATATTCATTCTTTTGTGTGACTGGTGAACAATGTGTTGGAATAGTCCCAAAGGATAACTGAGCAGTGGGGGGGTGAATTAGTTATCAGCTAGTTTAATTCTTTTCTTCAATTAATTATAGAAAAACATTAATCATTAACACATTCAAATAACACAAGATAGTACACAACAATTTTGGTTACGGGGAAACCAAATAGGTAAAAACCCCGGTGGGAATTAACACCCATAAAGAACTGTACTTGAGTATAATTATCCTTGTTAGAAGATCTTGCAACCCTGTTAGGAGTTTTTCTTTACAATGCAAAAGTACAGTGACTTGGTTAAGGGTCGGACCCTATTAGAAGTCTTTTACAAATAACCCTGTTAGGGGTGAGGACTCACTATCCAAAAAGCTCACTGCTAAATTGATGAAGGCTGCAACCTTTAGTAAAATAGATATGCACTATATCTGATAAATGAACTATTTGAGTAGACCTGTTGTCTTGATCAGCTCCAGTGTATTGTATGCTTTCACTTCTTCTTCAAATAGATCTTTTCTTGATGAATGAAATGTATTTACTATCCCAAAACAATAGACATTCTATTCTATACTTTTTATGTCTCTCCTCTTATCATTCACACGTAGCATTCACCAAATGAACTACTATAAGTATCTTCCCCAAAAGATGTGATCTTAGTCAGCTTTAGGAGTCCCTTCAATACTTATTTAGTCAGAAAAATCAAGCACGCAACTTGATTAGAACCACGCAACTCAAAATGAATAGATGCGACACTTCACATAGTCGGCTCTACCAAATTGACTCAATCATCTCACTTCTATTAGAACAAGTTTAACACCTTTAGATAATTATCATTAACTCATAACTAAACATGAATACAAACACACATATCCTGAAGATAGGTGCAACTCAAGAAACAATGTAATTATGTCGGCTCTTCATAGATAATCTTCAGACACTGTAACTGTCAAAATAGATTAATATATCTCCACTGAAACTACATATCTGAATCTGCGTGAATGCATATAGCAACCAGAACATGTCTACACCATGGAAATAAACATGCAAGGCTCCCAGACATATGTACTGATAATTGCATATAGAACACCGATGTATATTATATGTTGTCATCAATGACAAACATGCAATCAACAATTTGCATAGAAGAAAATATCCAACGATCTCCCCCTTTGACATTGATGGAAACATATGATTAAAAACACCATCAATCCAAAAGTGATTCCTTTCTTTTTACAATCTTCTCAATATCCTCATCAAAGGTTCCTTACTATCATAGCTCCTCTGACTGTGTCTTTATTTTCATGACTATATACTCCCCAAGAGTATATGCTCCCCTAGACTATATGCTCCCCCTTACTATATACTCCCCCTTTGACATCAATGGAAAAGGGTTCCAAACACAAATAAGCACAAGTACTACTCCAGAAGTAGAGTAGTCAACCATTCATCAGTCACCAAGGACTGATATTCTTTGCTGCACATTCTAATCAGACTCAAGAAAGGGAATTACTCCTAGCTTCTCCCTGAGATACTAAAAAGTATCTTTTGATAAAGGCTTTGTAAAAATATCTGCTAACTATTCTTTAGTGCTCACATAATCCAACTTTATTGAACTCTGTCTACAACTTTTTCTCTTATAAAGTGATATTTGATCTCAATGTGTTTTTTATTTGCATGCATCATAGGGTTCTTTGACATATTGATAGTGCTAGTGTTATCACAATGAATAAAAATGGGATAATCAATCTAAATACCAAATTCTTTAATCATCTATTTGATCCAAACCATTGTTGAACAATTCAGTGCTGCTGCAACATACTCAGCTTCTGCTATCAGCTAAGAGATACAATTTTGCTTCTTGCTTGTCCAAGTAACCAACTTGTCTCCAAGAAATGCTACTCCTCCTAAAGTACTCTTCCTGTCATCAACACAACCTATCCAACCTGCATTTGTATACACATGAAGTTGTATATTTTCTAAGTTAGGATACCATAAACCATAGTCTATAGTCCCCTTTAAGTATTTGAATATTATTTTTATTGCCATTAGGTGATTTTGTTTAGGTTCAGCTGCAAATCTTCCAACAATGCCAACTGCATTGGAAATATCTGGTCTAGATTGAGTAAAATATATGAGTTTTCCAATCATAGACTTGTATAGGGTCTTGTCAATTGTTGTGGAATCATCATCTTTAGAAATCTTGCTTCTTTTTATCATGGGGGTGCTTACTGGTTTGCAATCTTCCATTTTGAAAGTCTTCAATATCTCCTTCACATACTTGCACTGATTTATAAACATGCCTTTGTTTGTTTGTTTTAAATTCAATCCCAAAAAATATTTGATAGGTCCAATCATGCTCATTTCAAACTCACTTTGCATCTCTTTGGCAAATTCTGCACTAAGCTTGTCATTACCTCCAGAGATAATGTCATCAAAAAAAATAGCAACAAGTAGTAATCCTTCATCTGTTTCTCTTATGAATAGGTTACAATCTGCTGCTCCTTTTCTGAACCTAGCTTTGTTAAGTAACCATCAAGTCTCTCATACCATGCTCTTGGGGCATGTTTAAGTCCATAAAGTGCTTTCTTTGGTCTACATACCATTTCTGGTTTGTCTGATAGATTAAATCCTTCAGGCTATTCTATGTAAACTTCTTCCTTCAAGTCACTTTTCAGAAAAGTTGACTTGACATCCATTTGATATAATTTAAAGTTCTTGAATGTTGCATAGGCCAGAAACAACTTGATAGCTTCCAGTCTACTCACAAGGGAAACTGTATTAGTGTAGTCTATTCCTTCTCTCTGCGCATATCCTTTACATACCAGTCTTGCTTTGTTTCTTATCACTGTACCTTCTTCATTCATCTTATTCCTGAATATCCACTTTATTCCAATCACATTCTTGTCATGAGGTCTAGGGACCATTCCCATGTATCATTCTTGATTATCTGATCCAATTCTTCTTGCATAGCACTTTTCCAATCTAAATCATTGCATGCATCTTCAACACTTAAGGGTTCAATCTGAGAAAGTAAGCATACCTCTTCATCAACAATTGAACCTTTTTCTCTGGATCTTGTCAAGACTTTAGCACTCTGATCTCCAATGATGTCTTCCTTAGAGTGGTATTTGGATGTGTATTTTGAGTTCTTAGGAGTGACACTCTCATTTGTAATCTGTGATTCTTCTTGACTTGGTTCAGGATTGTTGCATGAAACATCAATACAGTCAAACATTTTTTCAATAACTGTGTCCTTACTGATAGGTCTGGGTTCATCTTCAATCATGGGAGCACATTCAAAGTATCTTTCTTGAGTCATAAAATTCTCATCAATCTTCACATGAGTAATTTCAATGATCTTCTTCAATCTTAGATTAAAACATCTATAAGCTTTGCTTTTAGTAGAGTAACCAAGAAAAATACCTTCATCGCTTCTAGCATCAAACTTGCCAATACTATCATCTCTCTTGATGTAGCACTTGCTTCCAAAGATTTTGAATTATTTTTTAGTAGGTACATTACCAAACCAAAGTTCATAAGGTTTCTTATCTACGCTTGGCCTTAACTGGATTCTATTGATAGTATAGATTGTTGTATTGACTGCATCTCTCCAATAGGTATGGGAAACCTTTCCTTCAATCATGATAGTGTGCATTGTGTCAAGTATTATCATGTTCCTTTTTTCTGCAATCCCATTCTGCTGAGGGGTTCTAGGTGCACTTAACTGTCTTTTGATTCCATTTTCTTCGCAGTAGTCATAAAACTGGTCAGAGGTGAATTCTCCTCCTCTATCTGATCTTAGATATTTTATCTTTAATCCAAATTCATTTTCAACCTTAGCTTTGAATACTTTGAACTTCTCAAAAGCTTCATATTTGTCTTTTGAGAACACAACCCACATCATCCTTGAGAAATCATCAACAAAAAAAATAAAATACCTTTCTCCATAGTATGATCTTGTTTTAGAAGGTCCAAATAGGTCTGTATGTATCAGATCTAATTTTTTCTCTGCAGAGTTCTATTTAATCTTGAATGAGGTCCTCACATGCTTCCAAATCACACATTCCCTGCACATAGTATCAACTGGTCTTGCAATACTTGGAAGGCCTTTACATTACTTATCTTTACTATGTTGTCAAAATTGATATGGAAAAGTCTCTTGTGCCATAACCAACTGTCATCCACTTTTGCAACAATACAAATTACTTCAGAGTTGAGCTAAAAGAAATTAACTTTGGTCTTTGAGCCTGATGTAATCATGTCTCCTTCTTTGTTGTTGATAATACATCTATTGTTCTTGAATTCCAACTGATATCCTTTATCTAACATTTGTCCAATACTCATTAGGTTATGATGCAAACCATCAACATAAAGAACATCATCTGTCTTTTTCTTTCCATCTAATGTGATAGATCCTCTTCCTATGATAGGTTTGGGAGTGTTATCTCCAAATATAACCATGCCACATTTGTACTTATCTAGATCTACAAATCTATCTTTGTCACCTGTCATGTGATGTGAACACCCACTGTCTATGATCCAGTCTATTCTAATGTCTACTTTGGAAACTAATCCTAATTCTTGTGCTTCTTTTTCATCTTCAATGTCCATCTCCTCAAGCATTTTGTCAATGTCTTTAATGGCAATGAATCCAATTTCATCTTCTCTTGAATTATCATCAATTACACTATCTTAAGATTGATAGCATTCCTTAGTATATTTGGGTTTGTAATCTGATATTAACTTCTTTAATCTTGTAGGACACTTGGATGCAAAGTGGCCAACTTTGTTGCCCAAAAAACATTTGAGTGGTAGTTGTCCTTCATATTTCCCTTTACCTTTTCTTTCCTTCTTAGAAATCATAGCAATGATTTCTTCTAGTTTAGTATCAACTTCTTCCTTCCCATTAGAGCGATTTAAATATTTCTTACCATGGACTGAGGCTTTGAAAGTTGTTTCCATTTTAGGTTCTGTCTTTAATCTTGATATCTCAAATGGAGATATTTTGCTGGTCAGGGTTTCTCTTTTGAAGTCCTTTGAGAATTTCATGGTTTCATCCAAGATGTTAATCTTGCTTTCATAATATGTTTTCAATGTGGTCATCATTTTATCCATTATATCATCCTCTGAAATTTCTCCACCATTGTTCTTGATGCCTGATACTGCTTCATTAATCCTTTGATTGTAAGCTTTGATGTTTTCTTTAGGTAACATCTCTAAATTATTGTATCTTTTCTTCCATGTCTTTCTACGCATGTTCTTTTCTTGGATGTCTCCTTCAAACATATGTTATAAGTATTTCCAAATTGAATATGATTTTTCTGCCTTCTTGATCTCAGAAAATTCATTGTTAGATAGAGCATTGATTAGGGCCTCCTTGGAAATTGCAATTTGAGTGAATACTTCCTTTTGTTTAATTGTAGAGTCTTGTTCTGCAAGGTCTTTTAAGGTGGGAACATTAATTGCATGAGTGGAAATCTCATAGATCTCAAATCCAAGGCATTGAAAATGTGTTATCATTTTTTTCTTCCAGTCAAGATAGTTCTCTCCATAAAACTTAGGACTCTCTTTCCCAAAGTACTCCATTTGATCTACCTTAAGCTGTTAAGCTTTCTCTCCAAGGCACTTGGCTCTGATACCAATTGTTGGAATAGTCCCAAAAGATAACTAATAGGGGTGGTGAATCAGTTATCAGCTAGTTTAGTTATTTTCTTCAATTAATTATAGAACAACATTAATCATTAACACATTTAGATAACACAAGATAGTACACAACAATTTTTGTTATGGGGAAACCAAATACGTAAAAACCCTGGTGAGAATTAGCACCCACAAAGAACTATACTTGAGTATAATTATCCCTATTAGAAGATCTTGCAACCCTATTAGGAGTTGTTATTTACAATGCAATAAGTACAGTGACCTGGTTAAGGGTCAGACCCTGTTAGGAGTCTTTTACAAATAACCTTGTTAGGGGTGAGGTCTCACTATCCAAAAAGCTCACTGCTAAAATGATGAAGGCTGCAACCTTCAGTAAAATAGATATGCACTATATTTGATAAAAGAACTGTTTGAGTAGACCTGTTTTCTTGATCAGTTCCAGTGTATTGTACACTTTCACTTTTTCTTCACATAGATCTTTTCTTGATGAATGAAATGTCTTTACTGTCCCAAAACAATGGACATTATGTTTTGTACTTTTTATGTCTCTCCTCTTATCATTAACACTTAGCGTTCATCAAATGAACTACTATAAGTATCTTCCCCAAAATATGTGATCTTAGTCAGCTTTAGGAGTCCCTTCAATACTTCTTTAGTTGTCCAAATCAAGTACACAACATGATTAGAAACACACAACTCAAATTGAATAGACGCGACACGACGCTTCACATAGTCAGCTCTACCAAATTTACTCAATCATCCCGCTTCTATTAGAGCACATTTAGAACCTTTAGATAATTATTGTTAAATCATAATTAAACATGAATACAAACATGCATATCCCAAAGATAGGTGCAACTCAAGAAACAATGTAATTACATCGGCTCTTCACAGATAATCTTCAGACACTGTAACTGTCAAAATAGATTAACATATCTCTGCTGAAACTGCATATCTGAATCTACGTGAATGTACATAGAAACCAGAGCATGTCTACACCATGGGAATAAAAACACAAGGCTCCCAAACATCTATACTGATAATTGCATATAGAACACTGCTGTATATTATATGTTGTCATCAATGACAAACATACAATCAAAAATTTGCACAGAAGCAAATCTCCAACACAATGACCATGTTGAAGTGTATGGTTAAATAAGAAGGACACATTTAACATATACATTTTTATACCTCATCCATCATTTTAGGATTTAAAAATAAATTTTGACCATGAGATATTTTCCCCATTAACACTCTGACATAGGGCTCTAGGCCAAATTTGGGCCTTTGATCCCATATTTGAAACGGGCACTGAGATGACAGAAAAGAAGAAGGAAAAGAGGAATCAATTTGCTAGGATCAAACATATTGGATATCATACCTCGAAATCACCAAAATTGGACCTAATAAAACATCTAATTATGGGTGCTAACTTTTTAGGATGATATATTTAGCCCCTAATTTAGAAAGAATATGAGATAAACTCATTCTCATGGTAAAGTTGATGAATGCATAAAAATAATCTTATCAAGGTCAAAGAGACAAAGAAACATCAAGTCTCCAAGTGACTTAAGTCCCCATCAAATCCAAAACCAAGATAAAAAGAGGAATTTCTCAAAATAGAGAGAAGAAGAGAAAGAGAGAGAAAGAGGGGCAAAACCATTAGCCTTATAAGGTATTGCTTGATTGTGGATCATGCAAAGAGAAAGTGCTGCTGCAAAATATGGCGTTCATAATCTAGAAAATTGTGTTATGGTAGTCAACCCATTAAACAAAGGGATAAGTTTGTAAGGAAACTATTGTCTCCATTAAGAGATTTGGAAAATGTGATCATTTTAAGAAAATCATTGTCTCCAAAGGGATTTAGAAAAGGAGTAAAAATCTTTGATAAAAAGGGATCTTCTAAATAATGCACACGGGCATGATAATAAGAACATGAACATAAGGAAAGCATTGTATCCTTATCCATATTCATAAGAGAGGTTTCATTGAATCATTGTGGGTGTGCAAAATATGAAACAAGGAGCAGAGTGTATGCCCCCATGTTAAACCGATTGTAAATGCCTTAACAAGAGTAATAGACTTAAATGAGCATACATGAACCCACAAGAGATGTTTCCATTATGAGATGCCCCCAAGAAATAAAAATTCAAGGGAAATGAGAACATGAAAAAATAGAGCACAAAAGGGATCTACTGACTAGAGGGTCAATATAGTGTGTGTGAAAATGTGCACATGTTATCTGCAACACGACACTTCAATAGATCATTGCATTAGTGAAAAACATGGTTAGATGAACATATAAAGCACTAAATCGACCTATTGCTTTCTAACTAAGAGGAGTATGATAAGAAACATAACAACCCTTAGATTATGTTATTATCAATGACATATACAACTTAGCATGAAAGATTTGAGTTAAAACAAACTATTTAATCATTAAGCATGCATATTATCTCTAAAAATGAACATTATAACCATGCATGATAATGAAAATAAAAATGGAATATGAATGTATCTAAATCCTAACAGCATAACAATGCATTTTCAATCTAAATTATGGGCTCTTTGTGCTCAAAAACTCCTTCTATTTATAGAAGAATTAGGAGAGAGAGGGGGGACAGGGTGCATTAATGGAGTTGAAAAACTCATTAATGGGGTGTAAGAGAAATAAATGCCAAAGGAATTAATGAGGGATGGAAATAAAAGAATCTTCATTAATGAGACATTAATGAAACCATTTATGAGGCATGGGAAGGGTGTAAGGCCATACTTGACAAGTTGGTCCTTAGGGGAAGTCAAGCTTGAGAAAGTTGACTTTCTCAAGTGGGTTGAGTTCTTAATCACTCCTTGATGGAATGTGACAACATTAGGAGGTGGGTTAGAATGGGATTAGGATTAGGATTAGATTTAGCATGGGGTGAATGGGTTGGGATAGGTTTGAACCTAGAGTCAAAGTGGTTGAAGTCGGTTAGGTTGGGGTTTGGAGGAATATTAATAAAATGAATAAAACTTATTTAATTCATTCAAAAATAGGAATATTAATTATTTGAGCTTTTAATTGTTTTTTAATAATCAATAGGACTATAGCCAATTTAATTAAATTAATTAAGCTAGGGGATTGGTTCTTTTACAAGTGAGAAATTGATTTTGGATTTTATTTAACTCCTTGCAAATTAATCATTTTAGCCATGTATTTGATTGATTATTTGATTTTGGCTAAAAGTGATTAATTTAGTGATTTGATCATCTTAGGAGATTAAATTGATTTTAAAAGATTTATGCCAAGCAGTAACAGGGTCGTTTGAAGATCATTGGGGTATGATCACACTTAGAAAAAATAGGGTCTATGGTTAGAGAAGACCAAATCCAGGTGGTTACATTTGCCCCTCTTTGAATTGATGTGCGAGCAAAGCATTGATTCAAAGAAAGTTTTTGATGTTGACTTCAGAATTTTTAAGAATTTTGCTCATGATCGAATGAAATACCTGATGAGATTAGTCTCACACTTGATTGAACTAAGACTGATAGTATTGACTTTGAACTTGATCGAACAAAGGTCAATAAGAAAAGATCTTAAAAGTACCAATTTTGAACTTGGTTGTCGTCCAAAGATTGATAATACTGATTCTGAACATGGTTGTTGTCCAAAAGGTCAATAGAAAACTGCCAAGAGCTTTAATAAGAATGTTTTAAAATGAGGAACACAAGATATCCAGCTTATGAGAACCAAATCTTTCTATCCAATAGTTCTGACTTAGTCAAGGAAACTGTCATGCCCCTAGTCGTTTGATAACAAAGTCATTTTTGATGTTGTTTTGAGAAAAAAATTGATTGATGATAGTGTGATCATGCCCCCTCGAGAACATAATAAAAGGAAAGAAAATAAATCCCTCTGGTGAAGTGATGTATCACTTGCAAGAATGGGCGGGCAAGAAGGAAGGAAAAGAAGAAGTAAAAAAGATGGTGTATTTAAGAATAAACACATGAGTACCAAGTTAATTACATAAAAATGTGAGTGGTGAATTGTGTGAGCTTGTGAATTGTCTTCAATAGCATCTTTCTTAAATCTGTTTGGAATGTCCAGACTTTCCTTTTAGGTATCTCCTTTGCTTTGCTCATTTTGCACATCACAGACCAAGGATTTGACAGTGGAGATGACCTTTGTACTATTGGCGTAATGATAAATCTCACTTTGATTTCATTCCTGATTTATTAAAAGAGGAACAAAATGAGTTTAAATTTCCTGGGAGGAGTTTTAGAACCCCTAAATATCTCAAAAGGCCAATATAATTTCCTGTTAGGAAGCATCATTTTGAGCTTAGTCATCGTCATCAGCACCTGGCTGACTATGCACCTCTAGTAAGTACTCAGAAAACTACCTTGTGAATTTTGCAAATTTGAATTTTATGCATTTTTATAGCTTTTATAGCCCTTTTAATTGTGGGTCAGATCTGGGATTCTAGATCGCACCCTGCTAAACCCGCGTAGCATCCCATTTTCCTGGAATCGCATCCTGCTTTCCTAAATTTCTGAGTTGCATCCAGGATTTTCAGGATCGCATCTGATTACCTTGTTTTAGCTTAGTTTTAAAGTTCAATTTTGGTCTATGTCATTTCCTATCCCTTCAGTGTTGTACCCCATTTCTTGGGTCACATCCAGGATTCCTAGGATCGCACCCTGCATTCACAATCGCATCCTATTTTTCTAGGATCGCATCTAGAAAAAGTGATCACACCCTACCTTTTCAGGATCGCATCTCATTTTTGGACTTAGAAAATTATCCATTTTGACTTGTTTGTCTACTATAGACCCTGAATCACTGAGCTGATCTTGAGTTGGCATCTTTGTTGTAGATAGAACACTGATTTATCTTTTTATGTGCCAAATAGGCATATTTTGAGGTAGTCACTTTCTGAGGTACATATCCATGTTGTGTGCTTGCCTTGTCCAGAATTTTATCAGATGATGAGCAGGAGATAGTGATCCACTATGGATTACGATCCTTGATTGGTTTACCTGATATAGGGGTAAATCAAGGATTGTTGACTACTCTTGCTGAGAGATGGCACTCAGAGCACAACACCTTCCATATCCCGACCGGGGAGATTATAGTTACTCCAGAGGATGTATGGTGCATACTATGAGTTCTGATTATTAGCTGTGAGGTGTGCTTTGAGTCAAAGTCTACCATGGTGATTGGTGTAGCTCGTCGGTATTTCCAGGATGATACCATTGATTGGAGATACCTTTCTTGGGACTATATGTGGGATCATTATGATCGATTATCTATTTTTTTAGTAGGCCTGATTGGTGACATCTTGATGCCAGACAAAGGATAGCACGGGTTCCTCGTAGGATGGGTAGACATGTTGGAGCAGATGGTCATCCATAGATGAAGATTCACATGGGGCAGCTATATCCTAGCCCATATGTACCATGAGCTTCATGAGATTGTTTACCATTATACCCAGAGCATGACTCCGGGTATTTTGATTCTTCTGATTTGGGCCTGGGAGCACATCCCTGTGAAATAACCCATCATAGATAGGCAGCGGGCACCTAAGCACCCTTATGTATATATGTACATAGGTCTCAATTAGTAGCCCCATTTGGGCAAGGTAGAGTACTGGAAAATAATTTTTGATGATATTACAGAGGTCGTATGGTGACCATACTTAGACTATGAGGAGTGGACCTTAGATGCCAGATAGGTTCCATTTTTGTTTCAGAGAAGGTACCTGATCAGGAGGACTAGGTACATTGTAGAGCATTTCATGCACACTAGATTCTTGAGACAGTATGGCTAACAACAGGGCAGGACACAGGACATTATTGTATATGCCCGGATCCATGATGAGGCACAATTGTGGGGTGCCCAGCTGAGTTATGAGACCACCCACCAGGAGATCAAAGATATGGTTGGAGTAGATTGGGATCTCTATTTTTATGTTGCAGATGCAGGCTGCTTAGATAGATATACAACAGAGATGCTTCAGCACCAATTTCATCAATTCATAGTGCCTGAGGAGGTCATTCCTTGTATAGAGGAGCCGATAGATTATGATCTAGATGAGCATCTTGCCAGAGGGAGAGGAGGAGCCCAGAGAGACAGGGGTGTCAAGAGACATAGAGGGAGGGAAGGAGGTAGTGATGGAGGTAGAGATGGGAGATGTCCTCCTCTAGATGAGGGGGACTATGGTGGAGATCACAGGGGTGGTGGTGCGGTGGGTGGACATGTAGATGTGGCCAGTGGTAGTGGAGAGGGTCGGTGCACCTGATTCATATTTGTTTCTCCCCAGATAGATCCAGGTCCTTTACTAACATTAGAGCAGTGGAGACAATAGAGGTAGCAGTAGTAGAGACAGCCAAAGAGGTCATAGGATAGGCCATTAGGATAGGATTTGGGTAGGGGTTATAATAGAGATGGAGATCCTCTATCTTAGTGTGAGCAGGAGAGAGAGAAACTTAGGGCATAGATCACAGCTTTAGAGGTCAAGCTTATTGCAGCTGATTCTAGGATTGCTATATTAGATGCATTTCTCATAGATAGGGATAGACAAATAGATCACCTTAGGGTGGAGTGGGACAGGTAGGGTGATATTCTTAGAGCAGAGAGAGATGCCCAAGCTAGGATAGCCACCCACTAGGGATAGAGAGAAGCTTATTACTTTTCTTTATACCATGCTGTAGTTCTAGAGGTCCAGAGAGTGCTTTCATTTTCATGGGTTTCCTAGCAGTCTGAGGGGGTGATGCCTCCTCCACCTCCATTCATACCACCTCCTCCTCCTCCTCCTCCTCTAGATTAGGGAGAGGGGGTAAGCTAGAGCTAATACATATCTTTTTGTACTATTTTTTGAGATCATTTTGTATATCCAGAGCCCTGTGATGCCATTCTTTTGTACTATTAACACTTTGATATATGTATGTTTGATTCATCCATGTACTCTGATACTCTTTGTGTAGATTTTTATCATTTTGTTAATCTGTACCATGTTTTGAGATATATATTTGATGCAGCTGTTTCTGATTTTGACATGATTCATGAGTTCTCTCTTCTTTGATAGATTTATTTGCACATGTGATTATATCTTGGTCTTATGATGAATTAGTTTAGATGATGACATCTTTTATGTGTTTTGATTTATCACTGATATAAATATGTTTCAAATGATACTGCATGAATATGCAAAATGGATGTTTTTGAGTTTTTCTTATGCAAGTAAATGTATGGATGCATTTTTAGGATGTAAAATGAAATGCAATGCTTTGTTTTTGTACTTTCTTTGTCTCATTTAATGAATGAAAAAAGTATGTTATGGCTATGCAACGATATTTGATATCAGTAATATTGAAATGTTTTTAATTAACTTGGATTTAGAAGAAGATAGAAATCATGTTTGAGCCCAAATTCCTTACGTTGTTAACTTCTTTCAAAATGCATCAGGCAATCTCTAGATGTAGCTATATGCAAACTCTTAGGAATTGTCACTGATTTGTATATATTGTAACATTTTTATCATCATTGGGCACTTTTCAAAATGGATACCATTGGATAGTACAACCATCACTAATACCCACTGATATTTATGAAAGTATGAATACTATGTGATGCGGAGGAAATCAACACATTCATCTACCTCTGCAAAAACTTCATTGTCTTGTTGGAATCTGCATCTGAGATATCTTTATCTCTGTATAAATATTCATCTCACATTCTTTATCTACATTCTTCATTTATTTTCCTCAATCTTCATCGAAGATACCACATAATATTGCCATACCCTCATCATATACATATACAAAATACATTCATCATCTTTTCAAATCGGTAACTGATTCTCTCTTGGGTCACTGACCAACAAGAGGGAATCCTCCTCCATTAATCTTGCTAATGATGATATGTCCACTCTATGTTATGCTTCATTGACACTATTGATTCTTTTCACTATAGACCAGAATGCTGCCACCTTTCATTATTATCAAAGAGTGATAATAATTAACTTTTCCCACCATCTCTACTATCAACTTTATAAATGGTCTTTGACACCTTGGCTCCTTCTAATCATGACTGTCACTACCTTGTCACTCGGCTCCATGCTTCCTCACTATGTTTTCATGATACATAATCTATTTGGAGTGACATTTTTAATAACACTAGTTTTTGTATGCTCAATGAGTGTTTTACACCGGTTATTGAATACACCACCACATGGTCAACTTCAACTTGAGCGTGCATGTATGCATTCTTAAAATGCACCAGATTTTTAAGATACAAGTGGGTAACTATACACAAAGATTCTTAATAATCTTCCATTTGGATTTCCAATTATCATTGGCTCTACAACTTTATCGCAGCATGAATATGCATAGTAACATGACCCATTTTCCACCTTTCCTCTCACTCCAAGCTATTCTTGAAATGGTTCTCAAAAACCATTATCATCTTCAAACATTTGAGCATTGAGACTTTGTTTTCAAAACAATGCTCAACTATAAGACATACACCCGAGATGACCACCATTTGATCTAAATCAGGACTATTCTTACTGTACCATTCTTTCACAAAGAATCAAACCAAAACTAAAAACATTCAATGACCCAAACAAAATATATAAACCTGACTCCTTAACTATTTAGTTACTTTCTTCCATGAACAAAATAGAAACCAAGAACATAACTAATGTCAAATACAAACAGAGATTTTCAAAACCGAATTGCTAAACATAGACAATAAAGAGAGAGACGATGAGCTACGCCAACACCACAATCTTATTAAAGCTAAAACATGAACTACAAATGCATATATCACATGCATGGCTCTCTGGCTCAAGGCTAGAGAGCCAACTCTCTCTTTCTCTATTTTTTTCTCACTCTCTTTCAATATCCCGTAGCTCTCTTCTTTTTTTTTCGGTTACATATCTTTTTTTATAAATATCTTCATCAAGATTCTTGGGGTAGTTATGAAAACTAGCCTATATACTTGACATTCCCACTCATTCATAAATTTAATGCTATAATAAGCATTTCCACTCTTTTAACAATTTACAATGCAAATCCATCTATCCTTTTTAATACATTACAATTCCATTTCAAACATTTTAATCATTTCTTAGACATGGGTTTTGGAAAGTCTAAATGACTTCAAAATAGGAACATTATAAAACCTATAATAATGCTTAGGGTCAAGGTTCTCTTGCATCGTACTCCCAAACTTCAAATATTTCCATGTCCCATGGAAATGCCTGGTATCACTCTCTAGAAAAACTCCTTGCACACGCTTCTGGTGTGCTCTTTGATGCTAAAACTGACTCCATCTCTCACAATGTTGCATAACAACAAACTACCCAACACAAACCATCCATCTTACCCAACAATAGACTCAGTCCAGTGATGCACTTCCCACTCTCTCTTTGGTGGTTGCTTTTGGCACCCTACTCCAGATGTATCTCTGTCTGAGAATGGTCAGGATAGAACTTACTTGTTTGACCACACAAACTCTCTAGAAACTTCTTTCCTTCTTGCAGCTAGATGGCTCAATTTTTTTCCTCACAAGATCTGACTACCCAGATCTTTTGTTTACTCTAATACCACTTGATGCGGAGGAAATCAACGCATTCATCTACCTCTACAAAAACTTCACTGTCTTGTTGGAATATGCATCTGAGATATCTTTATCTCCGTAGAAATCTTCATCTCACATTCTTCATTTGCATTCTTCATTTATTTTCCTCAATATTCATCAAAGATACCACATAATATTTCCATACCCTCATCATATACATATACAAAATACGTTCATCATCTTTTCAAATCGGTCACTAATTCTCTCTTGGGTCACTGACCAACAAGAGAGAATCCTCCTCCATTAATCTTGCTAATGATGATATGTCCACTCTATGTTATGCTTCATTGACACTGTTGATTCTTTTCACTATAGACCAGAATGCCACCACCTTTCATTATTATCAAAGAGTGATAATAATTCACTTTTTCCACCATCTCTACTATTGACTTTATAAATGGTCTTCGACACCTTGGCTCCTTCTAATCATGACTGTCGTTGCCTTGTCACTCGGCTCCATGCTTCCTCACCATCTTTGCATGATACATAATCTATTTGGAGTGACGTTTTTAATAACAGTGGTCTTTGTATGCTTAGTGAGTGTTTTACATCAGTTATTGAATACACCACCACACGGTCGACTTCAACTTGAGCATGTATGTATGCATTCTTAAAATACACCACCTTTTTAAGATACGAGTAGGTAACTATACATGAAGATTCTTAACAATCTTCTACTCAGATTTCTAATTATCATTGGCTCTGC
This sequence comes from Thuja plicata, assembly GCA_018584345.1. NCBI lineage: Eukaryota > Viridiplantae > Streptophyta > Pinopsida > Cupressales > Cupressaceae > Thuja > Thuja plicata. The sequence continues at coordinate 1,224,055 of MU226133.1, forward strand.
AACTTTATCACAACATGAACATGCATAGTAACATGACCCATTTTCCACCTTTCCTCTCACTCCAATCTACTCTTGAAACGGTTCTGGAAAATTGTTATGATCTTCAAACATTCGAGCATTGAGACTTTATTTTCAAAACAATGCTCAACCATAAGACATACACCCGAGACGATCACCATTTGATCTAAATTGGGACTGTTCTCATTGTACTATTCTTTCACAAAGAATCAAACCAAAACCAAAAACATCTAATGACCCAAATGGAATATATAAACCCGACTACTTAACTATTTAGTTTCTTTCTTCCATGAACAAAATAGAAACCAAGAACATAACTAATGTCAAATACAAATGGAGATTTTCAAAATCGAATTGCTGAACATAGACAATAAAGAGAGATGATGAGCTAAAACAACACCACAATCTTATTAAAGCCAAAACATGAACTACAAATGCATATATCACATGCATGGCTCTCTGGCTGAAGGCCAGAGAGCCGACTCTCTCTTTCTCTCTTTTTTGCTCACTCTCTTTCAATATCCTGTAGCTCTCTTGGGGTAGTTACGAAAACTAACCTATATACCTGACATTCCCACTCATTCATAAATTTAATGCTATAATAAGCATTTCCACTCTTTTAACAATTTACAATGCAAATCCATCTATCCTTTTTAATACATTACAATGCCATTTCAAACATTTTAATCATTTCTTAGACATGGGTTTTGGAAAGTGTAAATGACTTCAAAATAGGCACATTATAAAACCTATCATAATGCTTAGGGTCAAGGTGCTCCTACATCACTATGTTTATTGGAATGTTAGAAATAGAGTTAGGCATTAGGGCATAGAAGCCAGGATAAAAAAATAGTCACCTTCCTTTTATTATATCATAATTTGTGTAAGGAAAGATATTGGACCCACAATGACCTTGAAAATTCATATCCTTGGGTACATTATGCTTCGTATACCTTAGCGAGAATCTGAGGTAGAAAATAGACAAGGAAATTGTTTCAACCTCACTGTAGTTTATACATAACAAACATAGAGATATATGCGGCTATCCACCCATAGTGGCAGCTCTTACCATAAACATCCAAGTTAGGTGAAATTTATAGGATCATTTGGAACAATCATCATACACTGAAAACCAAGAAAATGTTATGCCCCCTTTCCTTGTGACTCTTTGACTTTGCGCAGACGTCATGGAGTAACTCAGAAGACATAACAACTATCAATAGTGAATCAATCAAATAAAATGCATAACTACTTAGATGCCCCTAGGTAAATCATCATCGGAACATAAAAGAGTCATATTCAAAACAAGATCAAACTGTGTTTAAGTAATATGTAAGAAATAATATTGATTCATTTTTCAAGTGTAGTATAGTTTCATCAATCAAAACGTTAGAATTCAAGAAAGGTGTGTTCCATGTCTATTATAAATTTCATCTTGTTTTACCATCCAATGTAGGGTCTAGGAACATTGTCGTGTTTGTGCCAACGTTGTTTCATGAAAGTGACATTTTAGTGCAAGTATCGAGAAGCATCGTATCACAAGACAAACTATCCTATGATGACCTAGCAGATGCAACCTATCATACTGGCAAAGATGCCCCCAGTGCAAAATGTCATAACCCTAAAATAGAAATATAGACAAATCCCAAGCAAGGATAAGATCTCGTAAGGAAACAAAGTCAACATTTAGCATAGATGTAATCGTGAAGGCTTAGTATAAGCAATGTATTGATAGATGGAGCACAGAACACAAGTGACGCCTGATTGCTAGGTTTTCACCACTTGGGAAAACCTTTTTATTCTTTTTTCTACCAGGATGCCTGTTTTACCAGGTTGTCATAAAGGCACTTTTTTCTTTTTCAATTTTTTTTGTTATTTTTGCTATTTTTTTGAATGTTTTTGTAGTATCAAGGCGCCTGTTTGCCAGGTTTTCACCAAGGATACCTTTTTTAGGACATTTTCCACTTTTTTTTTGGATTTCTTTAGGATCAAGTTTTTGAATGTTTTTTGTATTTTCTGAGAACTATTTCACTATACAGGCTCTGCTAGTAGAACATCAAGCGTAGAACCGCTTCAAATATAGAGTATTGATAGGATCTAGAAGAACATCTCTCTCATGTGTATCTAGTTGATAAGCTCCAGTCCCAAAAGTAGTAGTGATAACATAAGGTCCTAGCCAGTTAGGTTCAAACTTTCCTTTTTGCTCTTTGTTAGGCTGGTTCTTAGGATTCTCCTTTAGGATGAGATCCCCCACCTCAAATTTGCATGGATTTACCTTTTTATTGTACCCTTTGGACATTCATACTTGGTACACTTTTTGATGATTGAACACCTGTTGTCTGTGCTCATCAAGTAGGTCTAAATAATTCACCCTATCGATGCGGTATTGCTCATCTGTAACAAGACCTTGTAAAGATATCTGCAAAGATGGGATTTCAACCTCAATAGGTAGTACTGCTTTAGCGTCATAGACTAGAGAAAATGGCGGTGGCTACTATTGGTGTTCTAATGCTTGTTCTATAGGCCCATAGTGCCAGATTCAATTGTAGATGCTAGTCTCTGCCAAACTTACTTACAGTTCGGTGTAGGATATTCTTGAGAATATTTTTATTAGATGCCTCAGCCTGTCCATTACCTTGAGGGTAATAGATTGAGGAGCAATGTTGAGTGATGTGGAACTGTTCACAAAGGTCATCAATGTCTTGATTTTTAAATTGGCCCCCATTGTCTGTCACAATTGAAGAGGGTGTAGATGTCTAAAATTGTCCTTATATTAATTTAATTAATATTCCTTTAGCATTATAAATGATTTTAATTAATTAATTATATTTGTTATGTTCTCCTATTTTATTTAATTAAATATAATTCACTTTCCTTAGTATTTAAATTTAATTTAAATACTACCCACTTTGATGTATTAAATTTTATTTAAATACATTTCCCTTCATAAGTTCCCTTTAAATAAATTTTTAATTTATTTATTCCTCTACATGACTTAAATTCTACTAAACCAAATTAATCTAAATTTTAAATTTAGATTAAGCTAATTTGAACCTAGATCCTACCCTACCTCACATCACTCTCACCAAATAGACCTACTCACTAATTAACTAAGGTTAATTAGGATAATTTCTTGATTCCTACAACAATTAGTCCTAATTATTTGCTCACACATGTGTGAGCAAATTTCCAAAAATCACCTTTTCCAAATAATCCTTATTTAGTGCCAACAAGGTTTCTTACATCTATGATAACACATTCTTAAACTTTTTAAAAGTGTTCTATTGGCCCAAATCTCTTACACCTCTTACAAGACCCTTCACATGTGTACTTTAAGTACACTTTGACTCATCACATCTAAAGTTGCTCACACATGTGAGAAAAGTTGGCCTCTTGCATGGCTTATGTGTCCCTCATGCGGGACCTATGTGGATTCCACATGAGCTCCACCTCATCCAAGCCCTCTCTCTCCTCCAAAAAATCTATAAATAGAGGCTATTGTCAAGAGCAATCATCTCTCTTTTATGCATTGTTATCATGCTAGTTTAGTTCTAGAGCAATTTAGTATTTTCATAGCAATCTTAGTTCTTAGTTCATGCTTATTTCATTTTGAATCTAGATATCACATCTTAGGTCATAATTGAATGAATCTTAGCTTAGATCTTGTGTACCATCCTAGTTTAATCATTGAATCATCATCTTAGATTAATGCTTGCATCTTCATCAATGGTGAAAGCTTGAGACAAGTTCTTTATACTTGTTCTTGAGTTATTAGCTCATCTTTTTCATTGAATTTTAAGTGGGATTAGATATTGTGTTGGGAGAACACACCCACAAACTTCTCTAAGAGAAAATCAACAAGGCATTGGGTGCCTTTGTTCAGCTCATCAGAGGTTATGATGGAGTCTCTTGTTTTTGTAGTATGCTTTAGACATGTTAGTGTAGCTTATTGATTATATATCTCTAAAGTTTGCATGTCTAAGCGTGCTCCCAATGGGTTAGATTCTATCATATATAGAGGGTATCCCATATCTACAGATAATGTAATTCATAATGAACATAGCCACCTATTTGCCAGTGGCTTTGATTAGTGGCATGACCTTGACCCACTTTGTAAAATACTCAGTGGCCATAACTTGTGTCCATTTGAAGAATTGGGATATATTTGTCCAACCAAGTCAAAGGCCCATTGCTGAAATGGCCAATGTGTTATAAAAGGTATAAGTTCTCTAGCACGAGCATGGATGAGATTTTCATGTGTCTTGACATTTATGACATGTTTTGGAAAACTGAATAGCATCTTTTTCCATTGTAGGCTAGTAATAGCCTACTCTGAGTAGTTTCTTTGCTAGTGAAGAGCCATTTGAATGTGATCCACATACACCTTTGTGGACTTCTTTTAACACGTGATCTAACTCTTTGAGTTCTAGAAATCTAAGAAGCATTCTGTTGAGACCTCCTTGATATAAGTTATTAGTTATGAGGACATAACGTGCTGTTGTCCTAATCAGGGCTCTTTTCTCATTTCAGGATAGGTTAGTGGGAATGGTTTGGTTAGTTAGGTAAGGAATGATATTAGCATACCGAGATTGGTATGGGGTGTTCAAAGCATAGATTACTTGATATTCAGTGGTATTAAAGGAGGGGTAGGATAATTCTTCCACCAAGAAGTCATAGCGAAATTGATGTTCCTCCAGTTGTAACATGGACACCAATGTATCCATAGCATCTACAACTTTGTTCTCTATTCTGGGTATCTGCTGGAATGTGATGAAGACAAATCACTTCTTTAAGTCATCAACCAGTTGTTTGTAGGGTGTCAACTTCTCATCTTTTGTCTGGTAACCTCCATTGACCTGATTGATAATGAGCTGGGAGTCACCATACACATGTAACAGTACAATCTTCCACTCCATAGAAAGCTTAAGACCATTTACCAATGCCTCATACTAAGAAATGTTGTTTGTGCATTGAAACAACAACTTGTAAGACTTGGTTATCTTGTAGCCTTGAGGAGTTATGAACAGAACCCCTGCTCTAGAGCCTTGTTGTGTGAAAGAACCATCAAAGTACATCTTCCATGGGTACTCAGTTAGATGCATAATGGTCTCACCAGGGAATTAAATCTTTAAAGGTTGATCATCTTGGAGTGGTGAGTCAACTAGTTGATCTGCAAGGAATTGTCCTTTAATAGCCCTTCGGTCCACGTACTCAATGTCAAATTCACTTAGAATGAGGACACATTTTTCCAGATGACCTGTTAATGTTATTTTGCTTAAAAGGTACTTCAGAGGATCAATCTTAGAAATGAGCCTTACTATATGTGAGAGCATGTAGTGTCTCAATTTCTATGATGCGAAGATGATCGCTAACCATGCTTTCTAAATAATGTTGTAATTGAGTTCATAGACCACTAGTGTTCTACTGATGTAGTAGATAGCTCTTTCTTTCTTAGTTTTATCTTCTTGTGCTAGAAATACTCCCGATGATGTAGCTTTAGCTTAAATATATAGGAGTAATGGCTTCCCATGAATAGGCACCATAAGAATAGGAGTAGCTAGGTACTCTTTTAAGTCTCTGAAGTTGGCTTCACAGTGTTCATCCCATTTTAAGGTGACCCCTTTATGTAGAAATTTGGTAAAGGGTTGCATTCTATCAGCAAGTTGTGACATGAACCTCCTAATTGATTGAAGTCTCCCTTCTAATGCCTCATTTGACTGATGTTTCTTGGAGGAGTCATCTCTAGTATAGCCTTGACTTTTGTAGGATCTACCTCAATTTCCTTCACTAAAACAATAAACCCTAAGAGTTTTCTTGATTGGACCCCAAAGGAACACTTCTTTGGATTGAGCCTGAGTTGAAATTGCTCCATACGATCCAATAATTTTCTTAAGTAATTAATATGAGTACTCCTTTCTTTGGATTTCTCTAAGGTGTCATCCACATAATCCTCCATCTTTTTATGCATCATGTCATGGAATATAGTTGTCATGGCTCTTTGATATGTAGCACCGGCATTCTTTAACCCAAAATGCATAACGTTCCAACAAAAGGTGCCCCATGTGCATGTAAAGACGGTCTTATCTTGATCTTCAGGAGCAATTTTTAATTTGGTTATAGCCTTATAAACCATCGATTAATGAATATATTTTGTAGCTAGCTATGAGGTCTATGATCATATCAATATTATGCAGAGGGAAGTCATCCTTAGGACATGCCTTGTTTAAGTCTCAGAAGTCTGTACATATCTTGATAGATTTATCAAATTTAGATACTGGGACCACATTGGAGATCCATCCTGCATAGGCAATGACTCTGATGAATCCAACTTTCAACAATTTCTCTAGCTCCACTTTTACTAGCAATGCAACATGAGGATGCATCTTTCTAAGTGTTTGTTTCACAGGTTTGATCCCAGGAGCTATAGATAAATGGTGCATGATTAACTTAGGATCTAGTCTAGGCATATCTGTATAAGACCATACAAAGTTGATCTTTTTCTCTTTCAGGAACTTAGTGAACTGTGTCTTCTCCTCTTCTATAAAAGATTGTGCTAGGTGTACTATTTTAGGATCTTCAATTGTTCCCAAATAAACTGGCTGTGTTGGTTCGATCAGAATTGAAGACCTTTCTTGAAAGTGCTCGGGGAGGAAATCAAGAATCTCATCCTTTTGCGCCTCTAAGAGGTTTTCACCATTAGATGCATCTTTTTTTTTTACTATTTTAGGATCTGACACTGCCACAATGTGGTTTTAACTATCAGTTGCATTTTTCTTTTTATTTTTCAATTTGTGACTGAGAAACTTGATATCATCCTGTGACATGTTCACACAACTTGCATTGGTGGAAGAAGGGTAAGGTTCACAAGCATTTAGATAGCAGGCCAAGGTGTAGTCATTGGGAAAGTTGAGGATAGGAGTAGGATTTGTATTAGTCCAATCAATTAGGACTGAATTTATCAAAGAAAGGGAGTTAGACTCTAGGAAGGATAGCATCGCGTTAGTGTCAAGACTATTAACTAACATGACATGTCCTGTTAAGTTAATTTCCTCGATGTTTAGATCAATAAGAGTTAGATCGTCATTAAAAGGGTCATTGTTAGTGTAACATAAAAAAAATTATATATGATGATCATGTGATGATGATGTATGTATGTTACTAAAATGTAAAGGAGGAAAATTGTGTTTTAGGAGGGTTTGAATTGTTAATTGTTATTTGTGTTGATTGTGATTAAGGGAAGATAAGATGCTCCTTTCTTTCACCCTCAAATACACAAATAGGAGATCCAATTTTGATCAACCCCAAAGGGTTA
>MU226134.1:10727-29063 GCA_018584345.1 Thuja plicata
AAATTTGATCAAACTGTTAAGAAAATATAAACATGTCTTTGCTTGGTCATATGAGGATTTGAAAGCCTATAGAGAGGATCTTTTTCAACATGAAATCCCACTAAAGTTAGATGTGAAACCATTTAGGAAAAAGAAGAGGCCTATTAACCCCTTGTTGGATCCTAAGATGCAACATGAATTGATGAAATTAAAGGATGTTGGGATAATTCAGCCCATCAGACACTCAACTTGGGTATCAAATTTGGTACCAGTCAGAAATAAAAATGGTGATATCAGACTGTGTGTGGACTTCAGAAATTTAAATATTGCTTCATTAAAAGATAATTATTCTTTTCCTAATATGAAAACAATGTTACACAAGGTGACTGGTTGTGAGTTGTTGTCTATGATGGATGGTTTCTTAGGATATAACCAGGTCTTAGTTAAAGAATCAAAATAGTACAAAACTGCATTTACCACTCCATGGGGAACCTATGTTTATATCAAAATGCCATTTGGACTAATAAATGCAGGGGAAATTTTTCAAAGGGCCATGGATGTTTCTTTTAAATAATTCATTGATTTATTTATGGTCATTTATTAGGATGATTTAACTACATATTCTAAGAGAGCTGAGGATCACTGTGATCACCTAGGTAAGATTTTCAATAAAGCATTAGAAAATGGTGTTTCACTGAATACCAAGAAATATCATTTTGCAGTACAAGAGGGAAAGTTGCTTGGACACAATGTGTCTAAGGAGGGGGTAAAAATAGACCCTAAGAGAGTGGAAGCAATTCATAAGGTTATTGCTCCAAAGAACCTAAAAGGAGTACAATCTTTCTTAGGAAAGATTAATTTTGTCAGAAGATTCATAGAAAACTTTGTAGAGATCATTAAACCTATTGTAAAGTTGCTAAAGAAAGATGCCAAATTTATTTGGAATGAAGAAGCCCAACAGGAATTTGAGAAAATAAAGAAAGCAGTACAAGAGGCTCCAGTTTTAAAATCCCCATATTATACTAAGCCTTTTTCTTTGTTTTCATTTGCATATTTTCATACAATTGCTGCTATTTTACTACAAAAAGATGAACAAGGATTTGAACATCCAATAGCTTTTTATAGTAAATCCCTACAAGCTGTAGAAATTAATTATGAAATAATGGAGAAATAGGCTTATGCTTTGGTAAAATATGTAAATTCTTTTACGCCATATTTGGTCTATGCTCAGATACAAGCATATGTTCCTCACTTAGCAGTGAAAGATATTCTTACACAGTCAGAGGTTACTGGTAAGAGATGTAAATGGATAACCAAAATTCAAGAATTTAACCTTGAGATCCATATTACAAATTTGATAAGAGGTCAAGGTTTGGAAAAACTCATGATAGAAGAAAACTTGGATTTAGTGCAAATAAATCAGATAGATATACATGATCAAACTACTACAAGCATAGAGAGGCAACCATTTTATACTAATATTGTGTTTTTCCTCAAAAATGCCAAATGTCCTGAACATATGTTAGAAAATCAGAAAAAAAATCTAAAATTACAAACCCAAAGATACACTTTAATTCAAGGAGACTTGTATTGGAAGGATAAGAATGGTGTATTGATGTTATGTCTTGATAAATACCAAGCAGACAAGGTTTTATGTGAAATGCATGCAGGAGAATGTGGAGGTCATTTTTTTGCTAAGACTACTGCCACAGGATTTTAAAGGCTGGGTAATATTGGCCCAGTTTATTCAAAGATACCTATGAATATGTCAGAAAGTGTGAACCTGGTCAAAGGTTCTCAAACAACCTAAAATTTTTAGGAGCTTTGTTGTTAAACCCAGTAAGTATTGAAGCCCCTTTTACTATGTGGGGGATTGATTTCATTGGTGAATTTCAAGAGAAATCTAGTGGAGGACATAGTTGGATACTTGTAGCCACATATTATTTTACCAAGTGGATTGAATCCATCCTGACAAAGAAAGAAACAAGCAGGGTATTCACTGAATTTCTCATGGAGAATATTATAACCAGATTTGGTGTACCCGCTAAATTAGTAATGGATAATGCCATGAGTTTTAGATAAGAAGAAATGACAGATTTTTGTGAAAATATGGGATTAAAATATCATATTCATCCCCATATTATCCACAAGAAAATGGACAGGTTGAGTCTAGTAATAAGAGTATATTGAAAATACTAAAAAGAATTGTTGAAAAGAATAAAAGGGCATGACATACTAAGTTGAAGCTAGCACTTTGGGCCGACAGAATAACAATTAAAAAAGCAACAGGCAAGTCTCCATTTGAGCTGGTGTATGGTCTACAAGAAAGAATGCCTATCAACAATTTATTACCAGTATATCAGTTTATACAAGAGGAACATTTAGATGTTTTTGACAATATGAAAAATAGAATGACTCAGTTGGTAGAATTGGATGAAGCAAGAAGAAATAGCCAAAAAGAAAACCTTAAGTTGCAAAAGAAGATGAAATACCTTTTTGACAAGAGGGCTACTGAAATAAAATTCCAATCTGGTGACCTAGTTCTTCAGTGGAATGCAAGAGCAGAAGATAAAGGAAAACACAAGAAATTTGAGTCTTTATAGCTTGGACCATTTATTGTCTCACAGAACTTTGGAAAAGATTCTTACTTATTGAAGAACATGGATGGAAAATATTTTGAGTTGCCTGTGCATGGGTGATTCCTAAAGCCCTTTTTCAACTAAGAACCAAGGTTCATGCACAGATAAGTCTGTATCATACTATGAATACTTTCCTTTAGTTATGTAAATGTTGTAAATATTTTCCCTTCTGTAATAGGTTAGTTGGCTTTCCTCTCAAATTTTGTAGTGGTCTGCAACTGGAGATTCTAACATCTTTTGCCATAAACTGTGTTTAGTCAATCCTTAGATAGAGCCACTGTTGGTTGTATTCCTGGGTTTTTGATGGTTTACCCTAAATTTTTGTTATCCTCCTGCCAATTTTTATCCAAATTCATAAAATATGTCCCATTTTGAATTATCCCTGTGAAAATCATGTGTTCTTAGGTCAAAATCCAGATGAATAGTGAAAAACCCAAAGCCCTGAGCTGTCTTCTATGTGAAAATGAAAAAAGCCCTAAAATTTCAATCAAGTTTCTATTTTTGCATTACCTTTTTTGAAAAACTTAAGTTATAAAAAGTTATGTGCCTTTTTTAATGGTCTCCTAGTCGCTTAATCCTAAAAGCATATTCTGTTTCATCATGAGACTTGGCGATTAACTATATTCAGGATGTATCAAAAGGGAAAAAAATATTCTTTTTAAGTCATGAGACTTAGTGAAGTCTTTCATGTTGCAAAGTCTCCTGATGAAGAAAACATGATCTGGCGACATGGAGACAAGCGGTTAAGTCGTAGTGTCATGCAATGTATCCTACAGTTAGTAAATAATTACAAGACTTAGCGATTCCTTGAGTCACGGGGTCTCTAGATCGGAACACAGTTAGTGATAAGGTTAAAAGCTTCATTTGCCATGTCTCCAGTTAAAAAGTTAGTTAAGTAAAAGGTTTAGAGACTTGGTGACAAACCACAAGTTGAAATGAAATATACAGTGGTCGAGCAGTCGCTGGTCAAACATGGTAAGTTAGCATCTTTTCAGTGATTTGGAGACAAACAACTAAAAATGAGACACATATCCATAATGAATAAAACAAAATGTATCAATCGCGTGGTCTCCCAAAAGGAAAAGTATCATTTGGCGATTAAGAGACTAAAAGATGTAAAGGTATGTATTTTAATATTGTCGCTTGGTCTCCAAATGATTTAGGGTTTTAAAATGTATTCAGCGACTTAGTGGGGCCATCAGATGCAGATTTAGATGTGATCAATGGTAGTCACTGAGTCTATCAAATTTGCACAGAATACAAATGTTCTCGTGACAATGAGATAAGCTTTAGTCTCGTTGTCTCTGAATTAAAATTAAAATGATAAGATAAATTTTCATGGGTTATGTCACGATGTCTCCAAAGGAAATATTAAAAAGAAATTTTATTTAGCTATTGAGCAACTAAGGATAGTCGCGGGGTCTCGTAAAGTCAAAAGAATATTCAGAGACTTAGCGATAAGAGCTTAATAGATGAAAAGTAACTGTGGTCACGGGGTCTCTAAATAAACTTTGAGTTTGGCAATTCTACTAGTGACTTGGATTGATTTGGTCTTGTGATCACCAAAAGTTAATTATGGTTAAACTGAGGTAAAGAGAATCATGCAGTTGCTAGATCTCCAGAAGAATTGAGAGCTAAGGGGTTTGATCAGTGAAAAGGAGAGAATACATAGTCGCTCAGTAGCCAAATATGAAAAGTGATATTAAATGGCAATTGCTGACATGACAATATAGATATTCATCATCCAATATGAATAATAAGAATTAATGACTATGTGAAAAAGGTAGCTGAGATGTCTGGTGAAGAACCAATCATATCAAAACATGTGATTTTATTCAAATTTTATAAGGGTTTTTTTGTAAATGCACTCATATGAATTTGATTTCCTGTCACATTCATGAGCTATGGCTAGGAATTCAATTAATACCATAGCATGTAAACTTGAAGGCAGAATTGATTGATTCTTCAATGATGAGCTAAGTACTTTGTAAAGTTACCATAAAGGGATGATCTCAAGATTATTTTTCATTTATCATATATCTAGAATTTCAGAGTGGAGAATTTGCTAGGTTTTGTGTGTCCAAGAAGCAAGAATTGATCAATTTCAGGGTGATTATTTAGTTTTCAAGGTTCTTGAATTGTCTTCAGTAAGCAAAGAAGGGTAAGGAGTCCTGAGAGAAGATTTGTTTCAATATCGATGAAAGAGAAGTTGAAAATAGAACAAAATGAGTAAAGCAGTTAGTGTGGCATCTACAAGTGGGAAGAGCAATGAAGTGGATGAAGATGCCAAGGGAAAAAAGGAACTTCTCTGATGATTTTTTGAGGCTATTACCTGGGTCTACACAGAACAAGAGGGAAAATGCCAACATATTGGTAGATGAATATTGTGATATCAGAGACGCCCATACACAAGGTTCTATAGGTTTTTCTCTTTACAATTACTTTTATAAGAATTCTGATAAAGCCATACCAATATCAAATCCCTGGACTAGTGGTTTGGCTAGGTTAATTTTTCCTGATGTCTTTGTAGATATAGACTTGTTTATAGGTCTAGCAAACCATTATGACTCCTTGTCAAAAACAATTAAAAAGAGTGATGGTACTGCACTTTTAGTTCTGAATAGGAATTCTTTTATGCAAGCTTTTAGTTTATACAGTACCATGTCCACTAAGATTGATATTACAAAGAAGGAAGAGAGATATAGGTTACAGCCTGGGGTTGCTAGTAACCAATTACAGAAATATATCCTTAAGGAGGTCAGAAACCACATTGTCCCTTTACGAGGAACTTCACCCTATTGTTTCAAAGATTTACATTTTTATATCAAGTACATTGCATATGCTTTGTGTAAGGTGTTGGGTAGGGATGGAGGAGCTGAGAAGATAAATGTTGGGATTTTGATGATGGTATTAGATTTACAAGATGTGCATTCTAGTACCATCTATGATTACATTCAATACATCATTGATAGAATGCATGAGGGGTTTGTAGCTATATAGAAGAAGGATAAAGATCCTAAATTTTTACATTATTCTATCCTGATGCACCTATTATTGCATTTCAATTATGGCATCATGGATGTAAACAATTTGAACCCCCAGCAAATTTTTCATAACCAGCCCAATCCTGTCCAATTTTGGATTAAGATATGGAATTTCACTTCCAAGGATTGTGATTTCTGTGGATTTGAGAGCTGGATTGCCTACCCTTTAATGCAGAGTTTGGGTCTCAACAAGACTAAAATCCTAGTGAAGGTGCTACAGTTGCTGAGACCATGTGAATATTTTGATAAATGGGAAGGTGACCACAATTGGGAAGACTTCTTTTTAAAAGAGAATTTCACTATGATCAGAGTATATAGATGGACACATCCTCCCCATATCCTACCATATCATGTGCCATCAAGAGTTGTGGCAATGGAATTTATTTGGCAGCTTTTGTTAACTGATAATGAGCACTTTGCACCACACAGGAAGGGGACATTAACCCCTAGGCAGTTCAAGATTTTTCAATTTATAATTGGCAAAAGTGCTATTGATTTAGTAAGAAGATGGTTGGAAAGATGTAAGATGGGAGAAACTTTTTATAGGTATATTGATCTAGAGGGATTTTTTTGTAGGAGCTAAGAAACTCCTAACTCCTACCATACCGAACACATATGTGCATGATCTTTGTGTGAAGGAGGATGCTACTAGGAACATAATTGATGAAGAAGAAGTGAGAAATAGAAGAGAGAGAATTCAAGATTTGTTGAATTTAGAGAAATAGATAAAAAGAAATGGATTAGCATTTGGACATTTTTACCTTGATTTTCCATATTTTGACAAAATCAAAGCTATGATAGATAATTTTTACAAACTCTGTGAGCAATTGGATAGAGTTCTAGATGTGAAGAAAGGGGGAAAAGAACCTGAATATTCAGAGTCTGAATATGAAAGTGAGAGTGAAGAAGAATATGTCAGTCCACCTCACCTAGATCAACCATAATAGAATGTTGTAGAAGTAATTTAGGTACAAGGGGAACATGGACACATTATAGATTTATCTGAGGTTTCTCAACCTGATGATATATATGAGCCTGCTACCAAGAGGCAAAAGGTTGATCTTGGATAGACCTCTTATGATCAAACTTACATAAGGAAAGAGAGAAAAGGGGATAGAGCAAGTGCTCTTGTTCCTGGCAATAGATTATATGATCATAATCTGAGAAAGGAAATCAGAAAAGGAAAGAAACTGCAGCAAGAGGTAGAAGAAAACATAGAGTAGCCTCTTAGAGCATGTATTGATGAAAGATTGCTTCACCAACAACAGTTTTTAAGTGATTACAACTTCATAAAAAATGATGAATTTAAAGATTTCCTCAGATGGCATAAGAAGGAACAGATTAGAGAGTAGTTGAAATTAGATGGTGAAGAAGCAGTAACAAATGAGGCTCTTCTAGCTTTGCGAACATATGATCCTAAAAGTGAGGATGTTTCTCCTGAAGAGGCTAGAAAAATGGTTTTGAACAGTGGAATTTTGCTTGCTGAAGGCTGGAATTTATCCTCAGCATTCATAATAGACCAAATCATAAAGCAACCGAATCTAAAAATGGAAAGTGAGATCCAAATGGGTTATATGATGAAAGGGTTTGGATATAGTCCACAATCCCAAGCATTTGCAATGTGGAATTTTTTTCCTAAAGACCAAAAGCCTCAATTATTGAATATTCAAGAGAGCATGGTGGGAAACCAAATGGTATGGACAGTGCAGAACACAAGAGATCTTGAGATTTCTCAAATAATGACACATTGGGCACATTTAAATGAAGACAAGACAAAGCAGTTGTCTGAGAAATGTGGTGTCCTAATTAAGGAGGCTAGTGCCCTGGCCAAGGATAGAGAATTGTGCCATATCAAGATTCATCAGCAGGATAAGGTAATTGCTGAATTGACTAAGCAATTACAAGAAAAGCCAGAGGTTGTATATCTACCCTCAGAGCAGCCTATACAAATAGAAGGAAAGGTTGAAGTAGTGGAAGAGGAAAAAATAGATGATATGGCTAAAAAGGATAATGAAGTTGCCATAAATGCATTGAGGAATATACTTCAACATAGGATTGATATCTTGAAAGATAAAATAGATATAATCCTAATGCATATAATAAGTTACCCATTTTGCATGCTGAAGTAATAGGGTACATCTATGTTTTGACTCCCTTTTTCACAAAATGGTCTCCTAGAATACAACTTTTTGAAAAGTTGGCCTCTTTACAGCATCATAGGCCATATTTTCCTAAGATTGTGACAGAGGTAGAAGATGAGATCAAGAAAGTTAATGTCACTTTATCTTTCTTTAAAGGTAAATTGAATTAGATAGAGGCAAAGATGGGCCTATTTGGACTGAGTTTTAATAGATTTGTTCCTCCACTAAAGGGAGAAGATGATCAGATTAGGGCCTTGGAGGCCTAGAGAAATGAATTTGATAGTAGACTGCCTAGTAAAGAGGCATTTATTAAAGATTCTAATCTTGATTTGGAAGGTTTTAATAAAATTTTGGATGAGGCTTTTAAAGCAGAAACTGACATAAATAAATTCTTAGTTGATGTCAAAAGTATAACTGATGTCAGATGGGAAAGGCAGAAAGGACAACTGCAGAGTACTCAGAGCTTCAATTGGCCTGAAAAGGAGGATGTGACAGTGTGGGATTTAATGACAAGCCTTAAGAAAAAGAAGCGTGTTGAGATAGAGGAAGAGGTCCTGGATGAAGAGTAGAGAGGAACACTTGGCGCCTGATCATTGATCACAGGGAGGTTAGTAATTATGAAAGACAAGTGTAGGTTAGCCTAAAATGGTGGTCACTTAGTCTCAATACAAACATCAGATACTATCTTGAACATTATCAGACAAATGTGCCAGAATTCATATGAAGACAAAAGAAGATCATATTTCATCCCCTATTCTTGTCTTCCCACCACTTGAGCATTCTTCCTTTTTGTCTTTTCTATACTTTTAGGGTTAGGTTCCTTAAACCATCTGAAGCTTGTTGCATCCTTACTTTAAGGATTCCAAGATGGTTTAAGACCTATATATATAGATCAAATGTAACAATTTAAAAGAGAGATGAAATATATTGGCAAGCCAGACTTCTAATTTTCAGTCTATGTTTTTGAGCTTTTAGCCTTTTTATGTACTGAAGCAGAAATATATGAATAAAATATAGTGCAACTTTATTCCATATTGTTGTTGTCTCTTTGTTTATTGTGTGTACTATTTTATGTTTAATTTGTAAGGCATATTAAACATATTGGCTATAAGGTAGCTATCTAATTATTTGCAAGTTTCTTCTAAGGGGGGAATTAAATTTTGTGAGTGATTTCAAAGAGTACAATAGTAATTAAGGATTTGATACTACATTGTGGGAGTGACAGGGTAGTTTGCAAGGCACTTCACCTGAGTTGCATGTAGGTTGCAAGGCATTTTACAGTATTTTATTTTATATATCTCTATGGATTTATATCTATTGATTCTATAAGCCCAAGGATAGGCACTGGTCTAGGAACTTGTTTGGTAATCCATCATCATCCAAAATATCCAATACTATTCAAAATCAATTATCTTCAGAGTATATATTAAAATCAATTATATTAACAGTGATTATAGTTGGAGTTTATTGATTTCTTAAAGGGAAAATCAAATAGGTTATCCCTCCTAAAGTAAAAGGAAGAAGGATGAAAGTCCTTGTCTCATTATTTTATGTTATTAAGACCATAGCCTGGCTTGTAGTACTTTGTTTCAAACTAATTATTGCAATCTCCAAGGTATGTTATAAGTTATTACAGTGAGGTCTGAATTAAGTAACCAGTGAATGAATTAGTCCACTAAATACATAGGCTGAAGAATCAATAATCTTTTAATAGGTAATACCTGCTTGAGTCTGTGGAACTCAAAAATGAAGGAGGTCATAATAGGTATCCCCAGTGTTATCAAATACCTCAGCAATTAGCCTTTCTCTTTTCAAAAAGGGAGTTTTCATTCAAGTATAATCAGTATACTGTCATCTTAAGGTTGTGGTGCAATAAAAAGAGCTAACATTGTGTATGCCTGTTTGTATCCAATTCCAGATTGGATCCCTAAGCTCGGGGGTGGCCTTCTAAAGGCCTAGGTTGGGAGGTGAGCCTCCATGGTCAACCTCAACTTTTTTTTAGGTTCCTGAAGGGATAGCGAAGATGCATTATACCCTTATGTGAGAGATGGGAACAACTAAAAAATTGACATTTGTAACCTTTGTGGTTTAAGGCCTTCTTTTGGAAAAGTATGTATTGAAATTATAACAAGAGTTTTGTAACCTATGATTGTTCTAAAGGATTCCATCACCCCTTATGTTGCAATGAAATCTTATGAAATTTGTAGACTTATACCTTTTGTAAACTTTCATACCATATTCTACATGGAAGTTTAATGGAATGTAACCTTATATTATTTGATAGTTCTTTATATCCATGTTGAGAAATGGAGATCCTATTGGATAGTGAAAACATATTTTATTTTAAAATAAAGAATAGAGATCTTTGAAACCCTGTTTTGATGTATGCTCTACTAAAATTTCCTTGGAGGATCTTTTGTTAAGTTATAGCAAATATAGAAACTTTAATATCTTATTGCACGAAGTTCAAAACTAGTTGAAGGTATTAAATTGGAGGGTTAATCCTTCCTTATAAGGATATCTTGAAATACATGTTCTTACACCCTCTATGATCATTTAAAATTATTATATCCTAGATTATGGTGTCAATTTATTTTTTTGGTTTCACAAATTTTAAGCATGGGTTCTTAGTAGGTGGTATTTGAAATTGTGAGAGCCAATAGTATATTTAATCCTTTCAAATATCTATAAGTTTAATTGTTTTGAAATAGTGTTCTTGAGGAGAAAATTTGTATTTAATTAATTTCTTTAACACTTAGTTAGATTCTAAAAATTAAAAAAAATTACAAAATATAAAATGCTTTAAATTAAAATATTTTTCCAGCATGTTGTAAAGCATAAATTATAGAATGCTTTGATGTAATAAAATTCCAAAAAAAATGACTCCTTATAGCCCCTGTTTGGAGGGATACAATCATTTTTCACGAGTCATTTATATTATTTTATTATTGTTGCCTTGTTTTATAATTTTGAATACATTTATATTATTAAATAATGCTAAATATAATTTAAAAAAAGGGGCCTTCTTTATTTAAGCACAGAGCGCTGAATATCTAAAAGCATATATATATAAAAAGATTTAATAGTTTGGGGAGGGCCGAAACCCTCCCAAACTTTGAGCCTACTAGGGTTGGGGTCGCGTGGCAACGACCAACCCATAGTGGGGAGGAACTGCCAACGACAGTGCCCCTTCCCCTTCCTCCCCAGTGTCACAGGTGGTTCCGCCACCACTGCAGCCACCATCCCACCCTCCTCACTGCTCCCTGCACCGACTCCCCTCTCCCTGCGTAATCCTTTCCACCATTGCCCAGTTCCTTAACCTTGCTGCCTTCGTCATTCAGAACTGCATAGTCGCAGAGGCTACGGTTTGAATTATGGCTTAAGGCATTTTGCCTTCTGGGAATTAGTATACTTATTTTTTAGATAGATATTTTTTTTATATGCTAAGTTAAGTTTTAAATGTAGATAAAAAATTGTTATTTGATTTTGCTAGGTTAATTAGATTCCTTGGGAAATAGATTTAAATTAAATTTTATTTTATAGATTAAATTTCAAAATGAGTATTTGAGATTTGGTTTAGTATATGAATTAAATGTAATTTTAATTAGAAATAAATTTATATTCAATTTATTTAGTAACTTATTAGATTTCCTTTCAAGGGTTTAGATTAGATTAGAATATAAAAATATTGATTTAAATATAGTTATAATATTAATTTAATTATATTTCCTTATAAGTGATTTTAATAATGTCTAATAGATTTATTCATAAATTAAAAGAATTAACTATTAGATTCAATTTTTGCAATTTGAAATATTTATAAAGGATTCTGGTTTAAAATTTAAAGCATTAATTCGATCCTTAAAAGTGTAAGGATAAATTTATTATTGATACATATAGTAATTAATGTTTTATTATCTTTTTAAATTAGTGGTGTTTTGTTATTATATATAGACAAGATTTGAGTTACATTATGCTAATATTAAATGTGTTAGTCTCTCGTATTTATAGACTATTGAATTTTTAGTTTTTGGGAGTTTTATATTTTAGAATTTCATAAGGGGGTATAAAACGTAAACATTCAAATAATTCATTCTCTTATATGAAATAGCCTTTAAATGATATTATCTTATCCCCTTGACTAGTTTCTACGCATGATTGACTTTCGGTCAACCATGGTCAAACCTTGACCGATCGTCATGATTTTTGAACTAGGTGTTTCTTGCAGTCTATGGACCTTAGGTTTCCAGTTTCATTCTCTTTGGAGACATTTGACTTTTTGGTCAACTAGGGTTGACTTTCTGGTCAACTATCTCAATTTGTGCACCTTAGCTTTCCTAAGGGCTTAGCAAGCCCTAGTATCTTCCTTTCATGTATTTTAGGGTATAGTTGACTTTTGGTCAACTCTGGTGGACTTTTGGTCAGCTGCCTCAAATTGCATGCCAATTGAGGGTTCTAATTTAGGGATCCCTATAGGGTAGTACTTAGAGCTATCCTACGTAACTTGACCCTTCTAGATTTTGTTTCACCTCTGCACCATTTTGCGTGCACTTGTTATACCTTTGAGGTAGCATAACCATTCCTTTTAGTGTGTTTTTAAAAAAACATTTGTTGTGTGTTTTGCCCAACTTTTGGGCATGACATTTTGGTATCAGAGCCAGGTTTAGCAATATTGGGAACCTAACCTACTACATTATCACTAAACCTTGTCTTGAATGTGTAGGATGCCACCTATCACTCGTCGGGCCCAAAAGCAAGGACATGGTCAAAGACATGTCCCCGCAGCACACATGGAGGAACGACCTGAGGTAGAGAATCGCTGGAGGGATTAGAGTCCACCTCCTGAACCCCCTCCTAATCCTAATGCAGCACTATTGTTGGTCTTTCAAAACCTGGCTGGACTCATTCTAGACCGTATGCCACCAGTTATTCAGGAGAGAGAGAGTAGGAGCCCACCTCCTAGAATGGGAGAGAAGAAGTTTGATCAGGAGGAAGGGTCCATTGCAGTGCCAAAGGGTATTCCTAGGGGAGGTGCATAGAGACTTGATAGAGCACCCCCCAATATCGGGAACCAAATCATATAATTTATGAGGCTTAAATCACCTCCCTTTATAGGAGAAGGAGATGGGGCAGGAGCGGAGGCTTGGATTTTAAGCCTAGAAAGGTGCTTTGGGTTGCAAAATTATAGTAGCAACCTTAGAGAAAGGTTGACAATTTTTTTTTTATAGACATGGCATCCACTTGGTGGAGGCACAAGGAGACTAAATGACTCATAGACATCAATACCCTTACTTGTGGAGCTTTCCTTGAGCTCTTCAAAGGGCGATGTCTCAGAATAATTTAGGAATCATTGCATTGATGAGTTCCATGACCTCTGGCAATGGGTATTTCTGTAGCCCAGTATGAGGGCAAGTTTGTCAATCTCTTACCCTATGTTGAATACATGTGAGACAAGAATTTGTAGCTAAACAGGTTCATCAAGGGATTAAATCTCACAATTTTAGATAGGGTATGCATGGTACCTTTAGAAGATTTGACGTTCACAGTGGACAAGGCCTTAGTATCCAAATAGATAGTTAGGGGCCCACAGGATTATAGGGATAGGTCATAGAACCACAATATCTCATCCCAGGCCTCTAGATATCAAAAATCCCCCTGGAAGAGGAATCAGAGGAACTCTACAGGAACATTCAGGGCCCTATAGCAGAAACAACCATAATAGTCTTAGCAGAACCAATGATAGAGGCCACCATAGGTTCAGCAGGGCTCTAAGCCCAAGTAGTAGCAGTCACAGGGTCCAAGGAAGGACCAAAGGCCTGAAGAACCATACACCCCTCCATCACAAACTCAAAATTCCTCTAGGGGTGGCTATAGCGGTTCATCTAGGATTGCAAGATTTTAGTATTTCAGGCCTCCTAGTGTTCAGATTTAGTCACAGGAGTCATGTTACACTGGTGGTGCCATGGGGCACTTAGTTAGAGAGTGCCCACAGGTGGTAGTCAGCATGCAATAGTTTTAGAACTGACAGTTGGGGATAGGGGTAAATCCCACATGGTTTTTGCAGTGGTGGACAACCGCGAGGCAGAGTACCAAGCTACCGTTATTGAGGCCTCAGTTAAGATTAGAGGTAGTGATCATTACCAGATTGGTGGCATTACCACCATAGCTGATCTCAAAGTCACTCCCCTTGGATCTTACAGCCTAGTTCTTGGCATGGATTGGCTAAGTGCCCATAGAGCCAAGCTATATTGTCATAAGAAGAGGATCAAATGTTTAGATGATGATGGTACTGATATAGTAATCACTGGAGTCCATAGGATATGTAGCTTAAGTGATGCATGCGGAAGGGATGCCAGTTATATGTCATCACCATCAGCGATAGGGAAGTAGAGGCAGAGAAGGAAACTTCTCTTGATGACTTCCCCATTCTTTAGGAGTTTGCAGATGTGTTTCCTTCAGAGCTACCTGGTATGCCTCCTCGTAGGGAAGTAGACTTTCACATTGATCTCATACCAGGAGTTGAGCCAATTTCCAAAGCACCTTATACGATGACAACTAATGAGCTTAATGAGCTCAAGATACAGCTTGAGGAACTATTAGAGAAAGGACACATTCGCCTAGTGTTTCTCCTTGGGGTGCACCAGTTATCTTTGTAAAGAAGAAAGATGGATTGCTTAGGTTGTGTATGGATTACCAACATTTAAAAAAAGTTACCATCAAGAATCGGTATCCACTTCCTAGATCGATGACTTGTTTGATCAGTTGCAGGGTTCCCGAGTCTTCTTAGAGATAGACCTCAAATCAGGTTACCATCAGTTGAGGATCATGGATAGTGATATTCACAAGACCGCATTCCACACTAGATATGGCCACTATGAATTCAATGTGGTTCCATTTGGTCTTACAAATTCTCTAGTTGTGTTCATGAGCCTTATGAGTGGGGTATTTCGTACCTTCTTTGACAAGTTTGCGGTGGTATTTATCAATGACATCTTGATATATTCCAAGGATGAGAAAGAGCACGAGGAATGCTTGAGGCAAGTTTTGCAGTGTCTTAGAGACAACTGGTTGTATGGAAGCTTGTCAAAGTGTGCCTTCTTCAGGTTAGAGGTCAAGTACCTAGGTCATGTTATTTCAGGTGATGGGATCTCAATAGACCCATCAAAGATTGATACCATTATGGATTGGCCAACACCTACCACTATGACTGAAGTTAGGAGTTTCATGGGTTTAGCCGAATACTATAGACGGTTTGTTGAGGGATTCTCTCATATAGCACACCCCATTACTTCTCTTCAGTGGAAGGGAAAGAAGTTTGAGTGGACTGAGAAGTGTGACAAGGTCTTTCAGGAGCTCAAGAGAGAACTTAACAGTGCACCCATTCTTGTTGTACTAGAGCCTTGACAAGACTTTGTGGTTTGCACAGATGCTTCTTTGGATGGTTTGGGAGCAGTCCTTATGCAAGGTGCACAAAATATAGCCTACGAGTCTAGGAAACTAAAGAATCATGAGCTCAACTACCCTACCCATGACCTTGATATTTCTGCAGTCGTGCATGCTTTAGTTAGATGGTGACATTTTATCTTGGGACATTGGTTCAAACTTTATTTTGACCATCAGAGTCTTCAGTACATCTTCACTCAGCCAAACCTTAATGCTAGGAAGAGGAGATGGATGGAGTTCTTATGTGAATATGATTTTGATGTCCACTACATCAAAGGGAAAGAGAACGTGGTCGTAGATGCTTTGAGTAGGAGATAGCATGATCTCTCTTCTATGTCTAATGGAAAAGATTTGAGAGATTGCATTCTTCATCACTTACATGAATATGAGATGTATGCAAAAGTTTGTGAGTTGATTCAATCTTAGAGGCCCGTTGAAGGGAAGTTTTTAGAGTATACCTTGGAGTCTGATGGACTTTTGCATCATAGAGGATGTATCGATATACCTTATTTTAGAGGATTGCATGAGTTTGTGATGCTTGAGGCTCATAGGGCCCCTTATGTAGCACATCCTGGAGTGAAGAAGATGCATGCTGACTTGAGGCAATTATATCATTGGCCAAGCATGAGATTGCAAATTGCAGAGATGGTAGCTAGATGCCTAGAGTGCCAGAGGATGAAGGTCAAGAACCATCATCCAAGTGGTCTCCTTCAGCCTCATGAGATACTAGTGTGGAAATGGGACACCATATCTATGGACTTCTTAGTAGTTCTTCCTATGTCTTCTCATCATCATGACACCATCATGGTGACATTCGACAAGTTTACCAAGGTGGCTCATTTTTCACTAGTGCATACTACCTTTACCGCACTATCTATGGTGCAAGTGCTCTTACAAGATATAGTCAGAATTCATGGCATACCTACTAAGATCATCTCAGATAGAGATTCTCTCTTCACTTCATCCTTTTGGAGAGAACTTCAGGAAGCTATGGGCACTAGGCTCAACTTTAGTACAACTTATCATCCTGAGAGAGATGGTCAGATTGAAAGGGTCAATCAGGTGTTAGAGGACATGCTTTGCATGTATGTCATGGACAATCAGACCCTGTGGGAAGAATACCTACACCTAGTGGATTTTTCCTATAAAAATGTGCACCAAACTTCCTTGGGTATGCCTCCCTACCAGGATCTTTATGGTAGGCCATGTAGGACCCCACTTAGTTGGGATAGGATCAAGGATAGAGTTTTCATTGGTCCTAAGCTAGTCAGAGATATGGAATAGCAGGTGACATTGATTAGACAGAAACTTGAGGAAGCTCAAGATAGACAGAATAAGTATGAAAATGCAAAGAGGATTGATCGAGCCTATCTAGTTGGAGATAGAGTCTTCTTGAGAGTGCGAATGCATAAGATTCCAATCCATTTTGGAAAGGGCTCTAAGCTAGCACCTTTTTTTTTTGGACCTTTTGAGATCCTTGAGAGTATAGGACCAGTTGCTTACTGTTTAGCATTGCCACCTAGCTTGTCACACATCCATGATGTGTTTCATGTTTTATTTTTGAGGAAGTATATTTATGATGAGCCTCATTTGATAGATTGGGATGCCTTGTAGGTGGATTCAGATAGAAAACTAGCATTAGAGCCAATTCATATATTGGCTCAAAAAACTTTGGGCCTTCGAGGCCGAGAGCTGGACCAGGTTAGGGTCCAGTGGGATTTTTATGATGAGGTTACAGCCTCTTTAGAGGACACAACACATATGAGATCACAGTACCCTCACCTCTTTGATGAACTCTAGGAGGAAGTTCATGCCTAGAGGGGGTGGAAGTGAGACCTAAATTAGACTCTTTTAGTTTTACTTCTTATTTTTCATGCTTTCAGTAGTTTATGCTTTAACATACTTTGACTATTGGAGACTTTTATGTATTTAAGGATCTGTTGAATCCTAAGATATGTATTCATTACTTGATTATGTAATTAGGGTACACTTGAGATGTGTTATGTTTTGATTCAGTTTCAGTTATGATGATGTCTTAAATGGGTTTAAATGTATGAATGTAATATGATGAATTTGGTTTAGGAAACCGATGCTAGGTTATTTCAGTTCTAATGCAGATATGGTTTATATGCATGTATATTATTGATGTTGTGTTATGTTTTCATATCATGTTGATTTGGACCTACTGATGTGTGCAATGACTATGCAGGGAAAGTTGACCATCGATCTAAACCGGGGACCCAGTATTGGAACCTATGTAAATTTTGGTGCAGTCCAAGGTCCTGTTTATATAAAGAAACATGGACCTCATTGTTTATGTGGTTATTTTTTAAATGTGGTTTGCATGCGTGTAATTAGTGTAAAGGAGAAAAATGATGCTTATGGAATAAGAGTGTTTTGATACTCACATCACTTATCACCTTACATTTAATGTTTAGAGTGGAGGGATAAATAAGATATTCCCGTTTATTCTCAAATGCACAAAGTAAGGATCCAAATTGATCAACCCAAAAAGGATCAATGCATAAATGAATCAATCTATTGGAAATAAGAATAAAGAAGGAGATCCTAGGTTTCCCTCTTAAAATGTGTTTTTGGGATGAATGTAAATGTGTGATAGATTTAGAATGATTAAGGATTTGAATTGAAATGAATGGTAGAAAAGTACTAAACTTAAAATATTGTAGATCAAGGAATGCTATTTTTTGGGGTCTGTACTTAGTTTCTGGAAAATCTGAAGTATGATCCAGAAAGGAAATGCAGAGACAAAAAAAACCCAAAAATATTTTTCCATTCTGATGTCATCTTATGAAAAAGGTCAACCTTGACCCACAAATGTCAACCCTGACCCAATAATGTTGACCCTGACCTACACAGATCCGAAAGTGACTTTGTTCACGGATCCTGGAAGTTGGCTGAAAAGGGTATCCAGATCTGGTCTCAAATCTGCTGTTCTAAACCTATACCTGCAAGAAAAAGAGGTTTTTTTGTTGTGGGGGAGGGGTTTTCCTTAGTCAAACCCCAATTTAGGAATTAACCTTGAAATCAATAATTGAAATAAGAATGCTAGCAAGTAGTAGAATTGAATCT
>MU226134.1:42481-95642 GCA_018584345.1 Thuja plicata
GTGGTACTTAGGAATGTTGAGTCCATGTGTGGCCCATTCCTAGTGTACATATTTTGTATTATTGGCTTTCTCCTCCTAGGCTAGTACACTATCACCCCACTTTTGGAGAAGGTTTCTTGGAGACCTTCTTTTTGTTAAACCTTCGGAGGGAATTTATTGATGAATTATTGTTGGTTTCGATATTGTGAATACTTGTTTGTATGTATGTCTCCCGTTCATTTATAGATCCC
This sequence comes from Thuja plicata, assembly GCA_018584345.1. NCBI lineage: Eukaryota > Viridiplantae > Streptophyta > Pinopsida > Cupressales > Cupressaceae > Thuja > Thuja plicata. Next base: position 42,712 of record MU226134.1, read on the forward strand.
CTAGCTTGGGGGTGGCCTTGCAAAGGCCTAGGTTGGGAGGTGAGCCTCCATGGTCAACCAAAGATTTCTATGCAAGATCAGTTTAAAGCTTTTGGAAGGCTTGTATTGGTGTTCTTATGGGAAACCACATCTAGTGCTCTTGTGATACATCCTTGTAAATGAGCTTGTTTTTAAGCCAAAATTTTTATTTTGAAGTCTTTTAAGGTTGTTTTGAGTAAGAGGGCATTTTGTAAAAGTAATCCTATTTTATTTTGAAATCTGAAAATCAACTATGTTTTAGAGATGTATTTATGTAAATGCTAAAGAGAGATTTCTTTTTACCTATGTTGTTTAAAATATTTTATTTCATATGGATGACTAAATTATTTTTCAGTTAGAATGATGTTGCTTATCAAGTTTAAAGAGGGATTGAAATCTTAAGGTTTATAACTTTAAATGTTGTTAAAATATATATATCAAACTTTCAATTGTTTTAAATTTATAAAATTTTCAAAGGCATATAAGGAAAGAAATGACTTCTTCTTCCATTGTTAATATAAAATGTTTGAACAAAAATAATTATGTTCTTTTGAATAAGGTTAAAGTGCCCAGATTTTGGGGCATGACATTAATCTCCTCAACTTGATGTATGAGGTAGTGTTCTTGTGCATTGAAAAAAGTAGAAGGTAAACACTTTTGCATTTCACACATAAGATGAAGAATTTTTCTCTTCCAATATTTTATATCTTCTTTATTGATTTGTTTTGATGACAACCAACTAGAAGAGATTCAACACACAAAAACATATAAACGAGACTTTACAAAAAAAAATACAATAAATTACTAAAAAACAAAGTCACAAATATAATATCTATACAACAAATCTAACAAATAACGCTTCTATCCTCATGTATTTTCCAAGATCATATATAAATTTTTTGACACTGTTCTCGAAGTGGTGTGGGAGAGATAGAGGTACAATGTACTGCAATAATTATAAATATTTTCAATATTTTAGAAAATAATACAATGAAAACTACATGCAGTATACAAATATATAGAGAATATAGAATAAAATGAATTGCCTTAATAAAGGTATGCCAATTGTGTGTTTTTATCCCTGGCCCAAATTGACTATTCTTTGATATGAGGTTGTTTATGTTCACAGCAAATCCTGTGGGAAATCAAATTTTTTGTATGACTTCTTTTATAGCATTGCCTTGTTGCTCTGATAATAACCAATGAAGGGAACTTATATCAATATAGTCTCCATTGTTATTTGATCGATTGACATTTTCCAATTCATGGTTGGAATCTTTAATGTCACTATAAATTTTGACAATTTTTTGTTTATCACGTCTTTTGTCCAATAATTTTTATAATGTCTCCATTATATTCTTTCCAATATGCATAGCATAAAAAAAATGCATGATTGGGAGGTGCTCGTAGTATGACAACCTATTAAACTATATAGGATAACTTTTTAGTCCTTTTGGAAGTTGGTCATTAACGCCTTGACGACCTTCATGAGCATCAATTACATCATCAGTAAACAAAACACAATATCAAAATATAAATTTCAAATAAAAACCATTAGATTGAATGACATTACCTCAAAAATTTATTCTATTGTATTCCAACTTCCATAGGTGAGGTGTCATTCTCTGTGGCTTTGATGTAGTGTCTTCTTTCCCATTGAAAAGATGTTTTTTGGTAATTTGATACTTATGACTTCTATGGAGAAAGTGCCTATACTCATCAAACACCTACTTTCGTAAATTTTTTGAGTGACGAGATTTCATCTTTGGACCACAAACTGGACATACAAATTTTCTCTTTATCTAAAGACCTACAAGATCATGTAGAATTGGATTAAATATGTTGACTTTTATAATTACAATTATCATGCGCAAACTTAAACATACAACAAAAATGTGTTAGGACTATAACATACCACAAAAATGTGTTAGCCCAGGGGCATCATGTATAGTCCATACAAGCATTGCATGGAATTGAAACTATCTTTGTCCTATTGGTCTAGAGATGTCATACATAATGACCCCATTCCATAAATCCAACAACTTGTCGATAAGGGACTCAATATATACATTCATATCTTTAACTTGGTACATACCTAATTGAATGAACAGAAACATTACATAATTATCATGGTCATTTTGATGCAGTATTTATAAATAAATTTAGATGACTATTAAATGAAAAATACCTAGAAAAATCATTGCCACCATTATGTGCTCCCTCTATATGGACATCCAATGAGGAATGTTATTATTGATAACAAAAATAGGCCACATCGAGTAAATAGATCTCATCTCTCCAAATGGATTGACACCATTTGCTGCCAATGAAAGCTTGAGATTACGAGGTTCTTCTTTAAAGTGTGGCCAATTTTTCTCTATGTCCTTAAATTTAGAACCATCCGTAGGCATTCAAATAATCTCATGTCTTGACTTCTATTATGTGCATGGTAATCCATAAATTGTGTCGAGGTAGTGGACCTGAATAATCATTGCAGACATGGAATAATAGGAATATACCAGAGAACCTTGCAAGGCTCATTTTTTGTTATTTGATTTGTTTGATATCTACTAATATGAAAAATAGGAAATTCTATTGCAAATTCATATTTTTTATGATATATAATATGATCATTGGGACATACATGTATTGTTTGATACTCCATCCCAATATCTTTTATAATGGTAGATAATTATCGGTACGAGTGAGGTAGAATGTTTGATGGTGGTAAAAAACACTCACCTATCAACCTATGAAAAAAAACATAATTAATGGTACATGATTTACCCTTTGTTAATAATAAGAAAATTATGACTAAAATAGGTGAAAAAAGATGACATATATGACATACCTTAACATTCGTGAGATTGCTACATTAGATAAACCATTCAAAACCTTGAAGTTCACCAACAAGTATACAACAAAGAGAAGAGTTGTTTGGGAGCCTTTGTATAGGGGTTCATACACCTTCTCAAGTATAGGTAAATCAAGGTCATCTTCATCATCGTGATCAGTTGCGCTAGTACTATCATCTTGAATCATATTCTCTAGCACATGATCAGTTGCAACAATACCATCATCTTCAATTGTGTTCTTTGTCATAGGATCATCTTCTTCCATGGAATCATTATCTTCTTCTTGGATATTCACACCTCCATGTTCCTCCACTTGAAAATTCACATTCTTCAGATTGTTATGGTCCATAACATGTAACCCAGGGTGGTTGACCTATATTAAAATGATGAGCTTAAATTAACCATGACCATGATCTCATCATCAATATATTTCTTATGTATATAAATTTGTAAAACAATATATTGAAATACTTACCAATGGACAAAAATATGCCCCCCTCAATGTGACCATGTTGTCTACAATGTTTCTCAGTTGTTTTTACTAGAATTATTTGAGTCTTTAAGCCCTTGAAATTTTTGTAGGGACAATAACATTTTTCATCACCTTTTCTTTTGAACTTAGACCAAAATCTAGCAATTTTCTCCTTATCTTGTTCTGGGTTCATATTATTAGACATAGTCTTTCTTCATAGGAAAATATTTGGGCTATAATTATACCAAAAACTTATCTCCCATACTCTAAATTAAGATATTAATGTTGTAATCCGTCAAATATAAACATACTAGCATTATTACTATCTTGTATAAAATGTGCATAAAGACCACACTAGACTCATGCTAAAAAGAAACCTAAGTTTGCACTAGTTTTTGGAGTCTATAGTTTGTTTTAATCAAATGAAGAAGAATAAAAAGTTAATCTATAGTTAAGTTTACATTTAGTCATCCACTATATCTTGCATATCTACTAACTATTCATGCATGCTTTTATGAAGCCATTTTTATCTAAGCATATATTGCATGTCTTTAATCTCTCTCTAGATGAACAATGAGGATGAGGCCTAACTGATCTCATGATACCAACTACTATTTTGGTCTTAGGAAGTTGAACTAACTACCATGCACTAACTACTATTTAAGAAAGACAATTCATGATGGATACATAAATGAACATATTATGCATAAGGAAAATAAGAATTTTATGTTAACACCTTTAATTGCCTTGTGGGATAAAAAGGAGCATAGTGTCATTTATTTTTGGGACAAGATATACATGTTTGTATAGGGATTAATGCAAGAGGATACAACTTGGCAAGGGGTTGAAAAGTTACATCAGAGAATGAAAAATGACAGGGTACAATTTAGACCTACAAGATAGTCTTTTTTGGGATACGAAAGCGTCAAAGTTAGAACTATAGAATGACCTTTAGGAGTACAAAAGAGAGTTAAAGGTAAACCTTCAAGGTGTTGGAGCTCTAAAATTTTGGCAAAATTTGGATTCCTATATAGTGATAAAACTCTAAAAATTGCATCCTAAATTTCATGCCCAATAATTGATGATATGATGAAGTACATAAAATGGGATAAAACAACATATTACTTTTCAATTAAAAGTTGAGGGATTAGGGAAGGAAACGTTGTGATAGGAACAATCAAAATTCTGTAAGTGAAGGTTTTAGAGATACTGGAATTTTGATCTGCTGTAAATATGATGTCGACAGAGAATGAAAACAATCAAATATCAAAAATATAAAAAAGACCCAGTTCGGAAATCAAATTTCCTATCTCCAGTAAAAATATTAAGTTCGTATATTCTGATTTGAATTTTCGACCAAAGCCAAATCCGAAAGATAGGTAGTTATTAGTTAGTTAGTTGATTAGTTTTTTCTCAAAAGTGTTTTCTAAATTTTAATAAAAAATGATGTCTTTTCACCCTAAAGGGGTATGAAAACTATTCAACCACATATATATGTGGTGTAAAATTTAATCATAAAAGGGAGAAACACATTGTATAATAGAATTTGATCACAAATGCAACATGAACTTCAATATACTAGGTTTTCAATATCAATAAATATAAGTGCTCTTCTTTTTATTTGTGGCTATAAGTTATATGTTTTCAATTAGTCTTTCAAATATTCTATTGTATTAGAGTATTTCACTGTGTTGAATTCCCTGAGTATCATAATTTAGAATTAATATATAGTTTAAATACCAATTGAAAGATCTGTGTATCTTCTCTTATTTTTATCGGTCTCTTAATTTAAGTTAAATTTGATAAGATTAGCTGTATAGATTGATTTGAATTATAAGTCAAGTGGAAGCATGTGAAGTGATAGTCTTACTTTATTAAAAGTAAATTTTTAAAACTATCTCCGATTGTACGTAAGATTGAAATTTATCTGACTCTATAGCCAGAGTTTTTAGAAGGCATTGATCTAATCATTATTTGGAAATTATTATATTAGTTCATGCTTTGTAGTTTGTAGATTATTAAATCATTTATTTCAAAGCCTTACAATTAGGATCTTAGTGATTATCATTTTAGTTAAGTTTCATATTAGAAATTATCAGGAGATTTGTTTTTTTCCTCCAAGGATCATTCACCACCTTGGGATGAACTTTTTTTTTGTGTACAAAGTTATGCGACATAGAAAATTTGATAGTTCAAAGTGAAATCAGGCCTACCATCCTTGGTTTGATTAAGCCAAAATTGCAGAGGTATCAAGTGGTGCATCACCATTATACCTGTCAGATGGCCAAAAGTGAATCCATCATTTTTGGGCACCAACAAATTGGCGACTCTACTAGGGAGAGTTTCTCACAATAAGTATTGTGAATTTACCCAAAGTTTTAGATTTCACAAATCATACAACAGTTATACCAGTGTTGTTTGAAATTACACTCTACTAGAAGGAAGAATCCAAAAGACCAGCAAATCAACATTTTCCTCGAAAGAGGTGGCGACTCTATTCAGTAAAAAATTTCAGTTAGTCTGCTGAGGGAGAAGACTCAGAAAGATATGATAGTTTTCTTCTTTGAAAAGGGATACAATTTTGTTCCATGATGTTTCAACCATTTCAAAGAAGCCCATTTATTCTAGATGATATCAGGCCATTAGATATTAGGAGATTTTAGTGCATCCCAAATAAGTTATCCCCAAAACTTTCACAACTTCTACCAAGGTTCTATGGAGAATGGGATGAATCGACACTGCAACACTTGGATGCATTTTACATATTTATAGAAGATTATGAGATCTATGCATAATATTAGGTGATGAGATTATTTAGTAGGAATTTAAGGGGCTATGCATAAAAATAATATGAATCACTACCCACACAATGTATCTCATCATGGAGATAGTTTGAGCAATGGTTTCTTGATATATTTCATGATGCTAGTGGTGAAGAAGACAACATGTGTTATGAACAGTATGAATACCAAAGTTGCAGCGTGGAAGAGGAACCTATAATATCTCCACTTAATGTCTTTTGGAGCTTGGAGAGATTCCAAGTGGAGTATTATGTACACTTTCAGATGAGAAAGGTGAGCATTCTTTGAGAGATACCTTCAAACATTGGGCCTCTACTCAAGGAATTAATAAATAAAATGCGTGAGTTGGGAATCACATCACATGATCCTTCTGTAAAGTTCCTTGCACATATATTAGAAGAAGATGAGGAAGATAGAAAAAAGGAGGCTTATGCTTGGATTGAACAAGGCCTTATGCTTGATGATTATCTTGGTGAGGAAGATGAGTGCACTAGTCATACAAAAGATAAAGAAGCATCCATTCTTGAGAACCATAATAGTACTTGTGATGACATGGAGGAGAAAAAATCAGATCAGATTGAAGAAGAATCTGAATGTACTGAGATTTGCATGGAAATAGGTATCAATGACCATGATGATGAGGAATAAGATCTTCTCAGTACAAAAGAAACCTCATATTTACTAGACATGGAATATCAAAAACATGTTGAGAAGAGTGGTCAATTTTATTTCTCAATGCACCATGATAAGAGAGTTGATGGATCAATATATATTCAGGGATTAATAGATGAAGGAGATGATAACTTCCAAGAATCAAAGAGAGAAGATGAAATAGAACAACATACAACATATAAACAAGAAGAATTTTTAGATGAAAGCTCTCATTAAGATATGCCCAAGCTCTCTATGTTCCTGAATTCATTATTTGAAGAGGAAGCAAAAGAAGATTTTCTTGAGTTCTCTATGTTCCCAAATCCATTGTTTGAAGAGGAAGTAGAGGAAGATATGTCTATTCCCTTGAATCCATTAGTTGAAGAATATATTCAATGCAATCAAGTCCATCATCATCATGATAAAAATAGTGGGCCTAGTAATCATTTTGTGGATGATGAATCTCAGAATATGTATGGGGAAGTGTAAGCAGAAAATGAGATGTGCATCATTTCATCCTCTGAGCAAAAGTTATATCAGACATGTGAAAATGAGATAGAATCAAATATACATAATGATGAAAATGTGTTGAAGATTATTCTGAAAATTATCAGAGTGTCCTATCTGATAAAATTCTTGATAAGAAGATAGTTCCTGAATATGAGATATATTCAAAACTTTTATGTAAAGAGAAATAGTACCTGGAGAATGGAAATGGGGCAGATTGTGTGCAAGCAAATATCCAAGCAAGAGAACTTAGTTTAAATATTTATATGACTCATCATATGCATAGGGATCCTCCATCTAGCAAAGAACACAATGCACTTGATTATATCTCAGAGGAAAAACATAAATCAAAAGCCATTGATTGTGTTGATAAAGTGAAACCAATGAATATGGTCCATGAGGATGATGCATCAGATACAACAAAGGATTAGATGTTGGGATTGAATAATTTTGAAACTTGTCTATTTTCAAATATTCTAGTTGATAAGGAAAAGGAACTATATAATATCATTTTTTAGGAGATTTAAAGTATTACATGTTCAGAATCAGATCTTTGAGAGAGGAAAAGAATAATATTAATTTTGGGGGCCAGGGGCCACCAAATTAAGTTCAGACAAATATTTTATGAAGAGGATAGTTAACTAATGGTCTACTTATATAGAGATAACTAGGATCTCGCTATGCTCACATGGAGCATACATCCCTAGAAAGATCCTATTGGAGCTTTAGATTTTTGGCAAAATTTGGATTCCTATATAGTGATAAAACTCTAAAAATTGCATCCTAAAATCCATGCCCAATAATTGATGATATGATGAAGTGCATGAAATAGGATAAAACAACATATTAATTTTAAATTAAAAGTTGAGGGATTAGGGAAGGAAGCTCTGTGACAAGAACAATAAAAATTCTCCAAGCAAAGGTTTTAGAGATGCTAGAATTTCAACCTGCTGTAAATATGATGTTGATAGAGAATGAAAATGATCAAATATAAAAAATCTAAAAAAGACCCAGTTTGGAAAATCAAATTTCCTATTTTGATTAAAAATATTAAGTTCATAAATCTGATTTGGATTTTTGACCAAAGCTAAATCCGAAAGATAGGTAGTTATTAGTTAGTTAGTTGATTAGTTTTTTCTCAAAAGTGTTTTCTAAAATTTAATGAAAAATGATGTGTTTTTACCCTAAAGGAGTATGAAAACTATTCAACCACATATATATGTGTTGTAAAATGTAATCATAAAAGGGAGAAACACATTGTCTAATAGAATTGGATCACAATTGCAACACGAACTTCAATGTACTAGTTTTTCAATATCAATAAAGATAAGTGCTCTTCTTTTTATTTGTGGTTATAAGTTATATGTTTTCAATTAGTATTTAGGATATTCTATTTTATTAGAGTATTTCAATGTCTTGAATTCCATGAGTATCATAAGTCAAAATTAATATATATAGTTTAAATATCAATTGAAAGATTTGCGTATCTTCTCTTATTTTTATTGGTCTCTTAATTTGAGTTAAATTTGATAAGATTAGTTGTATAGATTGATTTGAATTATAAGTCAAGTGGAAGCCTGTGAAGTGACAGTCTTGATTTATTTAAAGTTATTTTTTAAAACTGTCTCCTATTGTACATAAGATTGAAAGTTATCTGACTCTATAGCCCAAGTTTTTAGAAGGCACTAATCTAATAATTATTTGGAAATTATTATATTAGTTCATGCTTTGTAGTTTGTAGATTATTAAATCATTTATTTCAAAGCCTTACAATTAGGATCTTAGTGATTATCATTTTAGTTAAGTTTCATATTAGAAATTATTAGGAGATTTGTTATTTTCCTCCAAGGATCATTCACCACCTTGGGATGAACTTTGTTTGTTTGTGTACGGATTTGTGAGACATAGAAAATTTGATAGTTCAAAGTGAAATTAGGCATACCAGCCTTGGCTTGATTAAGCCAAAATTTTAGAGGTATCAAGTAGTGCATCACCATTATACGTGTTAGTTGGCCAAAAGTGAATCCATCATTTTTGGGAACCAACAAGGGGTACAAGGTTGGAGGGGTCAAGAAGACCTAAAAAAGATAGAGGAAAAGAAGAAGCAACAATAGGGATATAACTGTCCCATAAAGGGGACTAAACATACATTTTGAGTATTGATTTTTGTTCTAAGTTTCATGTAGGGTATATTGATAAGAAGACAACCTTTGGGAAATTTTATTGAAACCAAATCCCCCTATGATACCACACAATAAAGTATCTTCAAGGAGGATTCATGGAGCAAGGAGATAACCATTTATCTATTGGGAAAAGAGATTTTTCCTAAGAGGGGAGTATAATGCAGGACCAGATCATGGACCAGTTGAAGACATAAAGGCTAAAATGATTAGGGATGGAGTTCCAAGGACTTAAAGGGTCAATTATAATGTCTTGAATCCAATTATGGCTTTTCAATGTAATAAATTCAATGTAATGCCAAATTGTCCTAATGGTCCTAAAAGGACCATACAACCAAATATTGAATGTAAGGGATCCATCTTGTATAAAATCAACTTATGCAAACAACCCACTAGGGCATTATTAATACATGACCATTCCTACGTTTGGAATGAAAGTTATATATTTTTTAGAGAAGGTATATGGATAGGTGAAAACCATGTAGATTTGACCAAGCACTATCGGGAGCTTGACCCAAAAACAAATGGACTTGTGATGATTTTCACAATAGTACATCTGTTGTTGGGTAAGATCCTAGTATTACTTAGGAAAATATGCATGTTCATTACCTGTGCATATACCTTCTCTAATCAACTCTTTTTTACAGGTGAAGGTTGTATATTTTGTATATGTTGTGTGTGTGTATTTGTGGAATCAAAATCACCTGAGAAAGTAATCAAGGTATGATGCCCCTATCATAGACAGGCCTGCAATATCTCTGAAAGTGGTCTCTTATCCATCATCAACAAGTGAAGAGGACAAAATGGATACTGGCCTAAAAAAAGAGGTATGTAGAATCTTAGAACAAATACATAGAGATCAGTGATAAACATGAATATATGGAGTAGTCAAAACAATAAGGCTACCCTAATAGAGGTTTTATACCTGTCAATAAACACATGAAAATATTTTAGCAAATCCCACATATAGTTTTTTATTATCATTAATCACAAATTCTATCATTACAATTAGAATAAAAGAGAATAAACTAGAAGTAGATGTCAACGATAGTGATATGATAGAATTAGAGTTGAATAAAGAAATGAGATATAGTCTAGATACAACATACCTATAGACTATGGGAATAGATTTATTTCTTAGTAGAATCAATTAAGAATGTTGTATACCTATACCTATACAACATACCTATACCATGATATACTATCGCAAAAATCTTGTAGGCTATCTCCATTGGCTACCATTTGCCATTTTTGATTTTATGGATTTTAAGTGCTCACACTTTCCCACCCATTAGAGTATCAATAGTGTTCCTATATCTCAGGTATAGAAGAAAAATATAAAGTGCCTTTATAGTATTTTATGTCATTATATACATGATATATATATGTGTACACTTTTTATTTTAAAAGTCCTTATTGGTTTCCATAAACCACTTATGACACAACATACCTAAATGAATCTAATATTCCCAATTGTATTAGAGATTATATTTAATATTTGAGCACTCGTATTAAAGTATTGTAGTTGTATAGGTTGCCTAATATACTAGGAATATTATTTAAGCTTATACACTCTTCCATGTTCAAGTGTTGCAACTATAATAATTTTTGTTTGTGTTGAGAAGGCTATCAAATTTTTAGACCATCTAATGTTCAAGTGATGTAATTGGGATAGATTTCCAATGGTATCAAGGAAGATATTTAATCTCTCGCACCATTTTGAGTCCAAGTTCCATGACTATTACAAAATTCCAATGGTATAAAGGAGGTTATTTAAGTTGTCACACCATTATAATTCCAACAGCCATAGTTGTGACATGTTACCAATGGTATTAAGCATGTTATTTAAGAAATCAATCCCTTCCAAGTCCAACTGTTGCACATGTGATAGGTTGGAAATGGTGTGAGGGAGGTTATTTAATGTATCATGTACCTCCAAATCTAAGTGTTGTGATTTTGATAGTTAATCCATATATCATACATATATATATACATATATTTAATATACATATGTATGCATGGATTAAACAATCTTCTTGGTACCATTGGAAATATTTCATAGTTGTGTCCCATGGCATATTGAATAGGCTATATAATTGTTTAAAAAACTGGTCAATTATAGACTTTATGCAAAATGATGAAATGGATGACTTAAATCAAATTTACAAAAACAAATCTCTTACCAATTAATTGAGAATGAAATTTGGTGGTTTTGACAGAACAACATAATTTCGGTAGAATATTGAGGTAAGTCACTTTCCATGCTTTTGAAGAGTTTAGTTTTTGGAATCTTTGTGTAGGAAAATAATTTTTCTCTATTTTATCTGAGTCTATAACTACTCTAATTATTACTTGTTAAATGGAGGATGAGACATTAAATTTGGAGATGATTCCTTTTGTGAAATAAGATTCTTTTCAAAAAGAGAGCATTGTCAATTCAACTTCTTTATTGGTTGAAGATCTCCAAAAGCAAAGGAAATTTCCTGCATATCCTACAATCATTGCTAACCATGAGGCCACATTTTTTCCAGTAACATTGTTATGTTTTTTCTATCCTTTGATGGATTTTTATGCCATGATCTTCTCTCATTTATATTTTGCACACATGTCTACCAAATAATTTCCTTACTATTATATATGGGACAAAATGCACTTATATTATATCCTTTAATGTATATCCATGCCCTATGTATAGATAGGAAATGATACATGTGTTGATTGTATTTGATTGGAAATTGTAGATATAGATACCTTTCTTCCCCTATTCTATATACATATAACAACAAGAAGAGCTTATCATATTCATCAAAACAATAATATGAAGGGAAAGTGTCAAATATTCTTGAAGAAGAAGAACAATCCATTAATGGAATATTGATATTAAATCCATATGAACAATGTGTTATCTCATGAAAGGACAATGGATTCATGATGAAAAACAAATTTAATGAGTTAGAATGACAAAATATAATGCCAAAGGAATGATAAAATTCCATAAAGAGAAGCAAATCCCATGAGAGCATTAATTCTAAAAATAGAACAATAGTATCAATGAAGGTTTATCAACATAAAATAATAGCAGGTCAAGGAAATACCTTAAAAGCACCCAAGAAATTTTCAAGAGAGTATTAATGAAATTAAAATCAAAATAGGTTGCAAAATATACCTTAAGGGGTCATTGGATCTACTTGAGCACCCAAGATTTTCTCAATTTGTGCTATTTGTTTCTCACAATCAATTCTAGAAGAAACCCCTGCGAAAATAAATGCAAGTATAAATAGTTAGTAACATCTTCTTGACATTAAATATATTATTTCAAAATTGTTGAAAATTATTTCCAAGAGATATATACTTCATAATTAAAAGGTGTATCATATTATATTTAAAAGGAATGGGAGAACCTAACAAATATATTAAGTCTGTGTCTGTCTTTGAAGGCATGTTAGCATATGTATTGCTACTGGAATACAACATCAACTTCATATAAAGTGCATGGTAAATATATATAAATTTAAAAATCAGGCTGACTAAAATAGCCAAACCACTGGATAGAATACCGATGAAGCTAGCATCTATAAACTATGCCAAAACTAGAAAGCAATATAAATTGAGGTAAAGCAATTTTTAACCATCTAATTGGGCCAACCACAAAAGGATCAAATAGAAACCTAGTATGCGATATACTATCCAATAAATGTGATTTTAAATCAATCAAAAGTTGGTAAAAAATGGATGATTGAAAATTTGGGTCTCATGTCTTATCCCTTATTCCCTTGTTTCTATGTTTCAAGCCTCTAGTTGAATGTTTCATTGTTTTTTCTATTCGAATAAGATTGCCTTGTCTTCCCCTCCATATCTGGTGTGACTCTACCTATGATACAATTGGTATTATATGGGGCCATTTTCTCAAAGTGGATCCCAATACTAGATATTTCTCCCATACTTCCTATGTTTAAAATACTTTTGACAATGTCAACCTCTATTAACAACTTCCTTCTTGCATTTATCATATGCTGGGTGAGTTATTTTGGAGGTAGAGTCCATACTATGAATGGATCCCTTTCTAGTGCTTACAATATTTGTATACAATTCATTTAAAATTTTCTCTCCCTTATGGTTATTATCATCATTATTCTCCTAATTGGTGGAAGAACATGGACTGTTTCCATGTCATTGTTTTTCCCACTTCTTCAAATTTTGGGTAGAAATATTGGGTGGAATATCAATAAAACTGTGTATATCAAGAACATGGTGTATATCAATAAAACTGCATTTTCATCATTTTCAAGGGTTACATGTATTATTTTGGTTGATTTTTTAAGTTGGAAAAACATCTAAAGACCTTTGGGAAACGATAAAAAACACTTTTGAATTTTTTAAAAGTCATTTGGTATGATTGTTCTCCATTTTAAATTGTAACAAGCACTATCTTCTTTACATTCTCTATAACTATTTTGAGTTTTTAATAAGAAATGACCATTCCATGGACTCAGAGGCCTATAATCCATGTAATGTGACCTATATAACACTTTATCATAGTTCCTAATCATGCATATGCAGAAAGTTGGTCAGAGAAGGTGATCACAGCCAGCAAATGGTGGAAATGTATTGAAATTGGAGGCATAGGTATAGCAGCGGATGATCTAGTAAAGTAAGGGGTAAATTTTATGATTTGTGATATCTTATAATGTGTATTGATTGGTGAATCAATTGTCTTTTGTTCCTAGGAATGTTTGGAAACAATACAATTGAGAGGCCCTAGAAACAAGGGTTTGAAGTGGCAATTTTGAGTTTTTTGATGTTGTAGAAGTTATAAGAATAATTCCTTTTAAATTTGAGTCATTTACAACATAATAAGATACTTCCTAGAGTTATGAATTTTGGGGAGTTGATTGGAGAGTACTTCCTTTGATAAATTACCCATTTTCATGACAAGTGACATGGTACAGACCTAGGATAGAGACATTGGTCCAAAGAAACATACTAAATGCTTAGGGTAGGAGGTTGTATGCATTAATGGGTGTCTAAAAGTGACAAGAAGTTGTGTGGTTCTTTGGGAATATTTCAAGTTATGATTTTTTGAACCCTTCTACAGGGTTACAAGTAGTGCAATTAGGCATGTCTTGGCATTGAAAAAGATTGGAGTGTTGGGGATAGGGACAAACAAAATAACTTTCCAAAAACCTTTGAATCCTTCATAAATAGTCTATATTCATTACCCTTGTCCATTGGAAGGGTAACTACACACATTTGAAGCATTTGAAGAATTGAAGGGTTTGGAGAATAGTAGTTGATCCTCAAAAAATTGTAAACTTATAGTTGGGCTATCCATCCACCACCCTTACCATCCTAGTGGTAAGTAACAATACTTCAAAGAACAATATCTCATTCTTTCTTTGCTTTGCAACAACTCCTTCAAAATTTAACAAAGATCACTCAAAAGACCCATCCCATTCCATATACCTATCAGAGGTCAACTCCAATCATATTGGACTCCAATAGACTCAAAACCTTGGATTTTATCCACCACTTCAAACCAAACCACCCAATCATGCTTCATGCTCCATCCTAGTGCATTCTTCAACCAATGGACTTATTCAACCAAAATCATGAACCTTGATTTCAATGGTGATCCTAACTCTCTAAGGATCCCACACACTCAATTCATCCATACACCAACACCTAAACTCTTTCTTGCAAACATTATGTCCCTTTTCCCCAAACTGCCCAGTCTGAGACAGTCCTATCAGTACAGTAGTGAGTGTTTTTAGTTCCTTTTACCAAATCTTCCCAACCAAATTTGAAAACAAATCACATATTAGAATACAATTTTCCAAGATTGACAACATATCCCAAAACCAACCCCTTGTGTTTTGGACCAACCTTCTCAAATTTTCCACTGTCCCTTGGCTAGGAGGGCTAATCCTACCACATGTACAAAGAAACTACCCTTTTTCTTGACATCAGACCTTGAGACCTTTAACAGAGTTATTAAATGACCCCAAACCAAGGATTCTACAATCAATTTTGCACTTTGACCTTCTTAAGTGCAAAAGCCCTAATTTAGTCTTCAAAACCCCTAAAATATAGGGTTCAACCAATGCCTCACCTCCAATCACCATACCATTCAATTGATGGATGATTCACCATCCCATGACCATACTAAAGTGGATTCCATCATGGCTCCACATTTTCCATATGTCCCTATTAGGGAAGCTACATCCATAACATGTAGCTATCCTATAATACGTAGAAAAATCACCATTTCATTATGCTTTCATGGACTTCCATACTCTATTCTGGAGCTTCCAAATTGGGACAGGTGGGCATAATATTTGATAAGGTTGTCAAGTCTAGTTTTACATCTTCTATTTGTGTTTCCTTAAATATTTCTAATTAATTTTCAATAGAATCATTCTACATGCATATTTTGCAATGATTTTAGTACATGAGACCACATATCATAGATGCATTTCATCAAACACTTATAATTCTTGGTATGAGTAGTCTCTGTCAATAATGATAGATGTTTTCCTATATATTAAAACCTCAAATTCTATTTAGAAAGGCCTATTAGAGTGAACCCTATGGAAGATGTTTGGGGAAGGAGGGGTTAGGTAGTGAAAGCTATTCAAATGATATACAACAATGATATGATGTCATATTTTCTTCTCAAAGGATAAGTCTTCAAAAAGTGAGATTTGTTAGAAATTTACAAGCTTATGCAGCCAAAATCGATAAAAGACTGTGTCATGTGAATTTTGATAACCTGGTCAACATAAGAAAGAATAGAAGAGTAAGAGGTATTCCTATTTTGAAGAAACCTAAATTGGCAATATGCAAACAATGTCAAATTGGGAAAATGGGAAAAACTAGTTTCAAGAGCAAGAATTACAATACTGAAGAAGTCTTGGAGTTGGTGCATACTGATCTATGTGGACCAATTGGAATAAAAAGTTACACTAGAGAGAATTATTTCATTCTATTTTTTGATGACCATTCCAGAATGATGACTGTTATGTTTCTCAAAGAAAAATCAGAAGCTTTTAAAAAGTTTAAGTGGTACCTGATGACATGTAACTGATTGAATATTTGATAATGTTAAGTTGAGGATAATGCAAGGCATTAAATTAGTTAATGGTTTGTATTTTCATTGATGTCAACTTAATATCATCTGTACGGTCATGTATATAATGCCAAAGAATTTAGAGAATCAGTGGAACAAAGATTATGCTTTCAGCAATGAATAAAAGTCAAGTATTCACTAAGTGACAGATAACACCAATGGAGTGCAAACCATCGGTAAAGGAAAAGAACCAAAGTCACAGTGATGCCCGATGAGAAGAAGACAGTGTTTCCCAATGAAGCAAAATCACAGGATGCCTGACGAGCTGAGAACAGAGTTGCTCGATGAGTAAAATCCAATGTTGCCTGACGGACAGAGATCCCGAAGCTGACTGGAGTCACACTGATGGAACTGGAAATTGTCATCACCGACTAACTATAGAGTTGATAGACAGAAAAAAGAGTTCAGAAAATGACAAAATATCTAGCTGGCAAGAGATAAAGATAGACTTAACTGGTTGTTTTCATTGTTTTATTCAACCAGAGTTAAGTGATTGATTTAAAGAATATTTGTACAGTTGGCATAAAGATAACTACAAGATAAATCAGGAGTTAAGCTTTAAATTAGATTGGTTGGATTGTTTTTCATGCCAAGAATCAAGAATCAAGAATCAAGAAATGATGAATATCATGTCTATATAAGAGACAAGCTTAATTCATTTCCAAATTATCACATAAATGGGGGTGAGTGATAAGAGAATGCTGAAGATAAACTGATGAAGGATAACTTCATACAGTCCTGATCAATCAAGCTGAAGGAGAGCTAAAGAATTATGCAGACACTGACGAATAGTGAAGCACATCATCACAGAGAAAAAAGTGTGGAGCACAAATAATTGAATTGATACATTGATCAGAGAGGTAATGTACTTAAATAGATCTAAAAATCTACAATTCAAGTTGCATTAGAAATAGGTCATTATGTTTCAGTTTAACCATTGAAGCATCAAGTCTCTTAACAAAGTAGGACTTAACAGTCTTCTATATATTGAGGTACATCCCTAGGAGTGCCAAAAAGGTTGATTCATGAAAGTAGCACTAGATTTTCCTAAAGCCTATTGATAGTCTAAGAAGGAGGCTGATTCAAGGATGGTAGCAAATTGAGTTTCCCAATACTAAGTGACAACCTCTATGTATAAAATCCTCTAACAAGGTCACACCTAATATTTTTTTTTTCACCTTTAACATGGTTGGCTCCTAACAGGGCTCACTTTAGAAGAGTGAAAATTTGGGGCACCGGTCCCAGTGGTTTTTTCCCTTAACATGGTTTCCACGTTAAAATCTATGTGTTATGTGTGTATGGTTTATTACTTTACTGTTTTACATTTTACATAGGCATTTTTGGATTTATCAATATACTCTACATATTTACTGAGTGTTGGTAAATAAGTTTTACTGCTTATCGATAATCAAGGAGAATAAGGTCAGAAAAGGAAAACTGACAGATAGTTAATTGTTATAAGTATTTCATGGCATGCATCTTGTAAGGGACATAATAATCTGAGGTTTATTTGATTGGTGGTTAGAATAAGGAAATTTTTTTGAAGCCACTGATTCACCCCCCCTCTTAGTTATTACTAATAGTACCTTGCCAGAGTTGAGAAGGAAACATGAAAGAAGCTAAAATGCCTAAGATTTGATAGAGGAGGTGAATTCATTTCTAATGAGTTCAATGAATTCTGCAATGAAAGAGGAATCAAGAGACAAGTATCTACCCATGGTACCCCATATCAAAATGAAATAGTAGAAAGAAGAAATAGATCTATTATGGATTGTACAAGAACCTTGATGATTGAAAATAATGTTGCAACCAAATACTAGAAGGAAGCTACCAACACTGCAATTCACACCTTGAATAGAGTTCAACTAAAGAAAGGTACTGATCAGACACCCTTTGAATTATGGTATGGCTATAAACCCAATGTTTGGTATTTGAAAGTATTTGGAAATAAATGTTACATCTTGAAGGAAGTAAGAAATGGAAAATTTGATGTAAAAGGTGATGAAGGTATTTTTCCTAGGCTACTCATGTAAAAGAAAAGCATATAAATGTTTGAATCTTGCTACTCATAAATTCATAGAAAGTGTACATGTAAATATTAATGAGTTTGCAAAGAGAAGTGAAGAAAAGAGTAGTAAAGATCCTAAGGACTACATAAACTTTGTGTATTAAAGATCCTAAGGACTACATAAACTGTGTGTAAAGATCCCAAGGACAACAACCATTTCAACCACTGAATTCATCAGCAAAAACTTTGTTACAACACGTGCAACCTGAGCTTCTAAGAGAGGTAATCGAGTCATAGATAGAGGAAATCAAGTCTTAGATAGAGGAAACTAAGTCACACACAGAGGTAACCAAGTCTCAGATAGAGGCAACCGAGTCTTAGTCAAAAGAGCAGAAAAAAATGTTTGAGCATAGTGAACCAAGTAATCCAAGCCCAAAATCAAAGAAGAAGGAACTTATACTTGCCAAATATGTTAGATGGCATTATCCACCTGAGAAAATAATTGGAGATTAGATAGAAGGAATAATGACAAAGTACCAACTTAAAGGTACATGTTTGCTTAGTGAAATTGAACCTAGATCCATTAAATATTCTTTGAATGATGAAAGTTGGATAGAATCCATGAATTAAGAGATTGAGAAGATAGAAAAGAAAAAGACCTGGACTCTTAAGAAAAAGACCTAGACTCTTGTGCCTAGACCAAAAGACAAGAATTCAATAGGTACAAAGTGGGTATTTAGAACAAGCTGCATGAAAAAGGTGATTTTTTTAGAAACAAGGAAAGATTGGTCTATAAAGGATGTGCTTAAGAAGAGGGTATTGATTATGGAGAAACTTTTTCTCATGTTGCAAGACTTGAAGGAGTCAGAACTGTTCTAGCATATGAACACATAAAGGATTCAAGGTATACCAAATGGATGTAAAATTTGCATCCTTGAATGGAATTCTAGAAGAGGAAGTCTATATTGAGCAACCTAGAGATTTTGTTTATCCTAACAAAAGGAATATGGTTTGAAAATTGCACAAAGCTTTGAATAGACTAAAGCAAGATCCTAGAGCTTGGTATGAAAGACTGCATGGCTACCTAATAAGTATTGGATTTTAGAGAACTAATGACAATAGTAGCTTATAAATCAAAGGACCTTAGAACAAGATACTATTAGTAGAGATATTTTTTGATAATATACTATTCACTGGACATGATGATTTTTGCAAAGCATTCTATGAAGCTATGAGTAAGGAATTTGAAATTTCTATGTTTGGACAAATCAAATTCTTTGTTGGTTTATAGGTTCATCAGATGAAGGATGGTATCTACATTACTCAGTCTAAATACATTAAAGAGATACTGAAGAAATTTGGAATGGAAGATTCCATGCCAGTTGGGACACCTATGTCTACTAGACATAAGTTGTCTAAGGATGATGACTCAAAGGAGGTAAATTAGACTACCTACAAATCCATGATTGGTAAACTTCAATATGTTGTTCACACTAGGCCTGCTATTGCATTAGTAGTTGGTATTGTTGTAAGGTTTTCAGCTAATCCTAGAGAGAATCATTTGATGACTATCAAAAGGATTCTAATATATCTTAAGGGCATTGAAGATTATGGATTATGGTATAAGAAATGAGGAAACTTTGAATTGAAGACTTTTACTGATGTTGATTGGGCAGGTAGTGTTGATGACAGAAAGAGAACCAGTGGTGGAGCATTTTTTCTTGGAAAGAGGCTAGTCTCTTGGACCAGCAAGAAACTTAATTGCATTTCTTAGTCTACAGAAAAGGCAGAGTATGTTGATGCAGTAGTGAATTGTTCAAATATCATATGGTTCAAACAGTTGTTGTTAGGTACGAAGGAAAAAACAAAGAAATAGTTATTATCTAGTATGACAACACTAGTGCTATTAACATTTCAAAGAACCCTATGATGCATACTAAGACTAATAATATTGCAATAAAGTATCATTTCTTGAGAGAATTGGTTCAGGACAATGAAGTAAGGTTGGAATATGTGAATACTAAAGAGAAAATTGCAGACATATTCACAAAACCTTTACCTAACAATGCATTCTTGTATCTTAGAGGAAAGCTAGGTGTGATTCCCCTAACCGAGGCTCACTAAAGCATAGTTTAGTGATGCATCAACCAAACTACAGTGAAGATCTAACAAGTTGATGTAGATTGTCAGAGCTTATTGCATATGAATTAGTACAATAGGTACATTACGAATTCATTAGATAGAGTCTTTGTCATTGGATGTCAAAGAGGGAGAGATTATTGATGTCATGCCAAAGAAATTTTATTAGAAATAGTGATTGATGTAAGAGGGAGAAATGTATATTTCAGTGATTGTGAATATAGAGGGAGTTTTTTTGGATGAGAATCAAAATGAAGCTAAGGACATTATAAATTTTATCCTTGTTTCTGTTTCTCTAAAACTTCTTGTATAATGACATTTTTTATTTCCATCAATGCAAAAGAGGGAGATTGTTGAAGACAATTATTCAATTGTGTATTGTCATTGATGTTACACAAATGTAGTGATGTTACACATATGTCTAAACCTAACCGAGCACAATATATTTATGTTGAGCTCTCTCGAGCATTGAAGAAGACTCCAGTATCAGCCAAGTGATTTTCAATACTAACCAAGTTCACTTGGGCATTACAGTAAGTTCAGCTTCAATTGATTAATGGTCGGGCATCAAAGGATTACCATGTCAACTGAGTTATGCATTTAGTGTCAGGTGACTAATAGTAGTTTACACTTTATGTTTAATTGGTTAATTATAGCCGACAAACTTAAGTTTTTATTATTTATTTGGAAGGGTATTCAAGCCAATTTGACAAGACCTATCATATATATACAAGGTCAAGTTTGGATTGAATGTTAATTAGAGTTTTTTATATGAATAATGAAGGCAAAGTAAGAAGGAATTATGATTAAGGAAAAAATATCCAGAATGAGGAGAAAAATAATATTTGATCAATGAGGATCTAGTTAAAGCCAGAACATAGATCTGAATCAGCAAAGATAGTTTCTTCTTCAATCAGGTCAAACTCATTGTTACTCTTTAAAAATTGTAGCAGTGATCCAAATCTCTTTACAGAGTAGACTTAACAGTATTTTCATAAATCCTCTCACAAGGTGGCATTTCTACATTAAAGTGTTTGAAGACCTCTGACAAGGCCACTCCTAATAGGTTGATTAAATCCTCTAAAAGGGTCACACCTTACAGTGTGTTTTGTAACCTTTAACAGGGTTGGCTCCTAATAGGACTCACTTTAGAAGAGTGAAAAATAGTAACTAGTTGCAATTGGTAGTTTTCCCAAATTGGGTTTCCACGGAAAATCTTGGTTTCATTTGTGTACATGTTATTTTTTTATGCTTTATGTTTCTACACTTAATCACTAAAGGTTAATCACATTTAATATCTTAAGATTGCTTTGTTAACTAAGTAACATCAGAATATCTTTTGTTAACCGAGAAGAGTGATAAGTTTGTTTAAGACATCTAAGGGACTTGGATTTGTTTTTGTGGTAACTGATTCACCCTTCCCCTCTCAGTTACTCAACTCATTTCAAAAAATTGGTATCAGAGCATTTGGTGCTTTCAAGAAAGGTTTCAAGGCCTAAGCTAAAGATAAAAGATTTCTTACAGAAGGGAGATCCCCAAGCTTAACAAAGACAACTTTGTTGCATGGAAAGAGTTGATGAGGATACATCTATCTACTATTGGAGATACTAGTTTGCAATTCATGGACCACAAGTATGTGGAACCACCTAGACCTATGCATGTGGATCAAACGGTGGACATGAAGAATCATAACATAATGATTGATATAGCTTCTTCACTCATCTATTTAGAATTTGATGAAGTCAAGGACTGCCCTACTTCCTACGATATGTGGAAGAAACTACATGATATCCTTGGAGGAGATGACATTGTAAAGAGAGCCAAAGCAGAGAGTCTCAGAGGTCAGTTTGATCATATGAAAATGAAAGAAGGATAAGACATTACAAAATACAGTTATAGAATCAAGAAAAGTGTTAGTGCCATCAGATCCGCTGGTGGATAGATTGAAGACAAAATAGTGGTTAGTAAGGTATTGAGAACTTTACTTCCTATCTATGCAATTAGAGTTTCAGTTATTCAAGAGATGAGGTGCATTAATGATATAACTCTAGATGCATTGGTTGGAAGGCTTACAAATTTTGAGTTGGAAAATTTTGACAATTATTCTCCTAATCCTAGAAATTTTGAGTTTGCATTCAAAGCCAAATTAAGTCTTGGTAAGATGGATAGAAACTCAAGAGGAAAAAAGATTGACAATGATAGTGATGATGAAGATCTAGAAATCATTGAAGCACTACTTGCAAAGAGAGCTGCCAAAGGAAAATGAAATTACAAAGGAAGAATATCATTGATTTTCTTTTGATGTGATGAGGTTGGTCACATTGTTGCTAAGTGTCCAAACAAAGAAGAAAAATATGAGAGAAAGTTCAAAAAGTACAAAGGAAAAAAATATTTCAAAAATTACAAAAGCTACAAGGACAAAGGTAAGAAATCTTGTTATATTGCAAAATATTCTGATAGTGGTGAAGATGAAATGGTTTATATTGCTATTAAGGATGAGTCAGATAATAAAAAAAATGAAAAGAATACATTTTTCTCACATGTTAATGACACTTGGATAATTGATAGTGGTTGTTCTCACCACATGACTGGAGATTAAAAAAAATTGAACATCTTGAGCACTATGATGGTGGGAGTGTCAGATTTGGGAATAATGAAACTTGCTATGTGAAAGGTAAAGGTTGTATTTCTCTAACTCAAGGAATCAAATGTGATAATGCTTATTAGGTTGAAGGACTAAGGTGTAATCTACTAAGTGTGGAAAAAATGAATAACATTGGTTTCAAGGTAGAATTCATGAATGGTAAGGCCAAGTTCTTGGATGGTAAAGGAATCCTAGTTGGAACTAGCAAGCAAACAAAAGGTAATCTATTCTATCTTGATCTCATTGAAAGTTCATGTTTTATTGCATAAGTGGAAGAAAGATGGTTATGCCATAAAATATTGTATCATGTGAATTTTGATAACCTGGTCAACATAAGCAAGTGCATAAGAGTAAGAGGTATTCCTATTTTGAAGAAACCTGAATTGGCATGCAAACAATGTCAAATTGGGATGATGGAAAAAACTAGTTTTAAGAGCAAGAATTACAATATTGAACAAGTCTTAGAGTTGGTGCATACTGATATATGTGGACCAATTGGAACAACAAGTTACACTAGAGAGAAGTATTTCATTCTATTTATTGATGACCATTCTACAATGATGACTGTTATGTTTCTCAAAGAAAAATTAGAAGATTTTCAAAAGTTTAAGTGGTACCTTGCCAGAGTTGAGAAGGAATCAGGAAAGAAACTAAAATGCCTAAGATCTGATAGAGGAGGTGAATTCATTTCTAATGAGTTCAATGAATTCTGCAATAAAAGAGGAATCAAGAGACAAGTATCTGCCCCTAGTATGCAATAGAAAAATGGAATAGCAGAAAGAAGAAACATATCTATTATGGATTGTGCAAGAACCTTGATGATTGAAAAGAATGTTGCAACCAAATACTGGAAGGAAGCTATCAGCACTGTAGTTCACACCTTGAACAGAGTTCAACTGAAGAAAGGTACTGATCAGACACCCTTTGAATTATAGTATGGATATAAAACCAATGTTCAGTATTTCAAAGTATTTGGAAGTAAATCTTACATCTTGAAGGAAGCAAGAAATGAAAAATTTGATGTTAAAGGTGATGAAGATTTATTCCTGGGCCACATCTGTAAAATAAAAACATATAAATGTTTGAATCTTGCTACTCATAAAGTCATAGAAAGTGTACATGTAAAGATTGGTGAGTTTGCAGAGAGAAGTGAAGAACAGAGAAGTAAAGATCCTGAGGACTGCAGAAACTTTATATATTATGAGCCCGATAATATGCCCAAGACACAAGCAATGGTGATTATACAACAACCATGTCAACCAATGAATTTATCAAAAAAAATTTTTTACAACCTATGCAACCCGAGCTGCTAACAGAGGTAACCAAGTCACAGACAGAGGAAACCAACTCTCAGACAGAGGAAACTGAGTCAAAAAAAGAGGTAACTGAGTCTCAGATAGAGGCAACCAAGTATCAGTTAGAAGAGCATAACATAATGTTTGAGCATGGTGAACCAAGTAATGCAAGCCCATAATCAAAGAAGAAGGAACCTCTACTTGAAAAATATGTCAAAAGTCATCATGCACCTGAGAAAATAATTGGAGATCAAACAGAAGGAATAATGACAAGGAACAAACTTAAAGGTACATGTTTTATTAGTAAAATTGAACCTAGATCCATTAAATATTCTCTAAATGATGAAATTTGGATAGAATCCATGAATGAAGAGATTGAGAAGATAGAAAAGAACAAGACCTAGACTCTTGTGCATAGACCAAAAGACAAGAATGTGATTGGTACAAAGTGGGTTTTTAGAAACAAGTTGAATGAAAAAGGTGATGTTTTTAGAAACAAGGCAAGATTAGTGTGTAAAGCATATGCTCAAGAAGAGGGTATTGATTATGGAGAAACTTTTTCTTGTGTTGCAAGACTTGAAGGAGTTTGAACTCTTCTAGCATGTGCAGCACATAAAGGATTCAAGGTATACCAAATGGATGTAAAATCTGCATTCTTGAATGGAATTCTAGAAGAGGAAGTCTATATTGAGCAACTTGAAGGTTTTCTTGATACTAACAAAAAGAATATGGTTTTCAAAATGTACAAAGCTCTGTATGGACTAAAGAAATATCCTAGAGATTTCTATGAAAGACTACATGGCTACCTGATAAGTATTGTATTTTAGAGAACTAATGACAGTAGTAGCTTGTACATCAAAGAAGGACCTCAGAACAAGATACTATTAGCAGAGATATTTGTTGATGATATACTATTCATGGACATGATGATTTATGAAAATCATTCTCTGAAGCTATGAGTAAGGAATTTGAAATTTCTATACTTGGATAAATCAAATTATTTGTTGGTTTACAAGTTCATTAGATGAAGGATGGTATTTACATTACTCGGTCTAAATACATCAAAGAGATACTAAAGAAATTTGTAATGGAAGATTCCAGACCAGTTGGGACACCTATGTCTACTAGACGTAAGTTGTCTAAAGATGATGACTCAAAGGAGGTAAATCATACTACCTACATATCCATGATTGGTAGACTTCAATAAGTTGTTCACACTAGGCATAATATTACATTAGCAGTTGGTATTGTTGCAAGGTTTTTAGCTAATCATAGAGAGAATCATTTGATGGATATCTAAAGGATTCTGATATATCTTAAGGGCACTAAAGATTATGGATTATGGTATAAGAAAGGAGGAAAATTTGATTTGATGACTTTTACTGATGTTGATTGGGAAGGTAGGGTTGATGACAGAAAGAGCACCAGTGGTGGAGTATTCTTTATTGGAAAGAGGTTAGTCTCTTGGACCAACAAGAAACATAATTGCATTTCTCAGTGTACATCAGAGGCAGAGTATGTTGTTGCAGTAGTGAATTGTTCAAATATCATATGGTTCAAACAGCTATTGTCAGGTATGAAGGAATAAATCAAAGAACCATTTATTATCTACTGTGACAACACTAGTGCTATTAACATTTCAAAGAACCCTGTGATGCATACTAAGACAAAGCATATTGCAATAAAGTATCATTTGAGAGAATTGGTTCATGAAAAGGAAGTAACATTGGAATATGTGAATACTAAATAAAACATTGCAGACATATTCACAAAACCTTTACATAAGGATGCATTCTTGTATCTTAGAGGAAATCTAGGGCTGATTCCCCAAACTGAGGCTCACTAAAGCACAATTTAGTGATGCATCAAACAAGCTACAGTGAAATCTAACAAGTTGATATAGATTGTCAGAGCTTATTGCATATGAATCATTACAATAGGTACATTACAACTTCATTGGATAGAGTCTTTGTCATTGGATATCAAAGAGGGAGATATTATTGATGTCATGCCAAAGAAATTTTATCAGAAATGGTGATTGATGTAAGAGGGAGAAAACTGTATTTTAGTGATTGTGAAGATAGAGGAAGTTTTTCTGGATGAGAATCAGAATGATGATAAGGACATTATAAATTTTATCCTTGTTTCTGTTGCTCTAAATCTTTTTGTATAATGACATGTTGTGTTTCAATCAATGCCAAAGAGGGAGATTGTTGAAGATAATTATTCAATTGTGTATTGTCATTGATGTTACACAAATGTAGTAATATTGCACATATGTCTAAACCTAACTGAGCACATCAACATATGCCAATCTCTCTCAGGCATTGAAGAAGACTCCAGTATCAGCCAAGATATTTTCAGTACTAACTGAGTTCACTCAGACATTACAGTAAGTTTAAATTCAATCAAGTAATGGTCGGGCATTAAAGGATTACAGTGTCAACTGAGTTATGCATTTAGTGTCATCCGACTAACATCAGTTTACACTTTATGTTTAATTGGTTAATTATCGTCGAAAAATTTAATTTTTATTGTTTATTTGGAAGGGTATTCTAGCCAAATTGACAAGACCTATCATATATATACAAGGTCAAGTTTGGATTGAATGTGAAGTAGAGTTTTTTGATATGAAGAATGAAGGCGGAGTAAGAGGGAATTCTGATTAAGGACAGAATATCCAGACCAAGCTGCAAAAGAATATTTGATTAGTGAGGATCCAGTTAAATCCAGAATAAATATCTAAATCAACAAATATAGTTGCTTCTTCAATCAGGTCAAAATCATTGTTACTCTCTAACAATTGTAGCAGTAATCCAAATCTCTTTATAGGACTTAACAGTCTTTTCATAAATCCTCTCACAAGGTGGCATTTCTACATTAAAGTGTTTGAAGAACTCTAACAAGGCCACTCCTAATAGGGTGATTAAATCCTCTAACAGGATCACACCTTATAGTGTGTGTTGTAACCTTTAACAAGGTTGGCTCCTAACAGGGCTCACTTTAGAAGAGTGAAAAATAGTAACTAGTTGCAATTGGTGGTTTTCCCAAATTGGGTTTCCATGGTAAATCTTGGTGTCATCTGTGTACATGTTATTTTTTTTATGATTTATGTTTCTGCACTTAATCACTAAAGGTTAATCACATTTAATATCTTAAGATTTCTTTGTTAACAACGTAATAAATGAATATCTTTTTTTAACCGAGAAGAGTGATAAGTTTGTTTAAGACATCTAAGGGACTTGGATTTTTTTTGGTAATTGATTCACCCCTCCCCTCTCAATTACTCAACTCATTTCCAACAGCTATATGTAGCCAAGAAGGGGTTGAAGAAAAGATAGAGCTAGTATTGTCCCAGACTCTAAGACTCCAAATCAGAGAAATAGATTTATCAAAGCATTATTTTTCCCCATTGGGTTTGATACTGCTTAGAGGGATTATTAAATATGATCAAACCACCCCTTTTCCAATTTATAAAGGAGTTGAGAGAAGAATTGAACATCATCAATGCAAACTGTAAGGCAAAATGTATGTTTCGACAAAATTATTTAAATGGTTGTACAACTCGTATTATAGTGGTTGATCCATACTATAGATGTACTTTTTCTACAAAGGCTTTCTCAGACAGGAAAAATCTTGAATAAAACTTTACTCAATGGCACGTTTTCATGATAGTTATAGTAGATGCATTGATAAATATTCTTAGCTATAATTCGAATCCTATAGATTGAAACCCAAAAACCCTCTACAACCCATTTTGCACGCTCGTAGTAATTTAAATTTTTTGCATTATAGTGATTATTCAAGAAATATCATTCAAAATCTAACTAATTAATCTTCTTCACTT
Source organism: Thuja plicata (assembly GCA_018584345.1). Taxonomy (NCBI): domain Eukaryota; kingdom Viridiplantae; phylum Streptophyta; class Pinopsida; order Cupressales; family Cupressaceae; genus Thuja; species Thuja plicata. The sequence continues at coordinate 71,255 of MU226134.1, forward strand.
TAAGCTTTATTGTTTTCCAAAACTTACAAGTGGTGTTGAGAGATGCATTTTGCATGCCCTCCTTCCCTCCTTCAGCTCTACTTTCCGGAATAAAAAATGAAATAAAATGAAACCTTCTCTTTTTTTTTAACTTACATGCCTGTGTTGGTCGTAATTACAATGATATGTCATCGTTGTCGTAATTCTAACCTACACGAGAACGGATTAAAAAAAAAAAAAAAATTCCTTCTATAAACTGACCAAGTAAAACCATTTTAATGCTTGGTTGGAAATGTTGGTCAGAAATGTGGGTCAAATGTACTAGTGGGCTAGCACTAAGTCTCTGAATAGAACCTGGAGTTAAGAAAGCATTCAGTGATTTAGTAGTAGCCTTTATCTCTAAATCTCTAGACTAAATCATGGTTAAGAATCTTATTTAGAGATCATGATATTTCCTTTATCTCTTAATCTTGGAACAAACCTAGGTTTAGATAAAGTCTTGTGAGATTAAGTGTGGATCGTTGATGTAAACTCAAGATGGGTGACTGGCATTAAATCTCTTGATTAAACCAAAGTCAAGACTTTTATTCAGCAACTCAGTGATTATGTTATCTATTGATCTCAAAATCAAATTAGGGTTAAAGGAAGCATTAAGAGATCATGAGATAACTACTTATCGCCTAATATACAAATAAACTTGGGGTTAAGAAAAGTGTTCAGAGATCTAGCGAGGACCATTGATCAAGACTCAGATGTGTGGATGGCACTAAATATTAGAATGGAAGTAGAGCTAAGTAAAAGGTTCAGAAACTCAATGATTAGCCTTATCACTCAATCTCAAAATGGAACCTTAGTTAAGAAAAGTATAATAATATTAAATATAGGTCATTGATATAGTGAAAGATCTGGGGTTGTCACTTGATCTCATGATTTAAACCAAGTCAAGAAAATCATTCAGAGACTCAGAGATTTCCTTATCTCTAAATCTTGAGATCAAACTAGGGTCGAGTAAAGTCAATTTATGTTACATTTAGAGATTTAGAGATGCCTCTTATCGCTAAGTCTTGAGATAAACCTCAGGGATAAGAAATCATTCAGCAATTCAGAGATTACCTCTATCTCTGAATCTCCAAACCAGACTCAAGTTAAGGTAAAAATTCAGAGATCATGAGATTTATTTTGAGTTGCATGAAAGACTAAAAGATTAAGAGATAAAGGCTATTTCAAAGTTAGCATTGAATCTTGTAATCTTGACAGTTAGTGCACAAGCATTCAGAAATTAGGAGATAACTAAGGCGCTAAATCTCTAGATCTTGGCGGTTAGAAGGAAAACATTCAGAGATCTTGAGATAGCCTTTTTGCCAAGTCTTGCAAATAAACTATGGTTAGAGTTCCCATTTATAAATTAAGATATTTCTCAGTCGTTGGATCTCATGAGTTAAGCCGAGTTAAGGAAAGAATTCAACGACTTGGAGAAATCATTATCTCTAAATATCCAAGTAAACCATAATCAATTAGAGCACAGTGAGTTGATGAAAACTTGTTGGCACACCATTTCAAGAAAGTGAAATGAATTACCAGAGTTGAGAAAGATAGGAGATCCTAAAAAAGTACAGTATTTTGCTGAGCTATGAAAAAGTGAGAAAATCATGCCAATTAGCTCTTGTCTAGGGTTTTTAAACTTTTTCTAAGGTTTTAAAAGAAAAAAGTAATCATGGATTTTTCTAGCTCTCTTTTCAAATTCAATTACCTGTCAACTTCTTATGCCATAGCTAGCACAAAATTGAACTCAATACCTGTAGATTGAATGCTAATGTGATTGAGCAATGACATTCTGAGATCTCAACTAGATTGGTGCATTAATTGCTAAATTATATATAGACTCAGCACTTGTGTCTTCTACTTATTAGAATTTTTAGAAGAGTAGATCAAGAAATTAAGAAGTTACAAATATTTGTGAAGAAGAGCTTGTTCAGAGAGAGATAATTGAAGAAAAAAACAAAGATGAGTTAACCAGAATCTAGTAGGCCTCAGCAAGTGAAGGAAGCAATGATATAGAGGATGAATAAAAGGGAAAGAGAAACTATTGAGAAGAATTCATCACATTTCTCCCAGGATCAAATCAAAATAAAAAGGTTAGTGATAAATTCTTCTCTGATTAAATGTCTAGTTGTAGGGATCCTGTCACTCCAAGGTGTTCTAGGTACAATTTATTCAATTACTTTTACAGTAATAGAACTATAAAAATCCTTGTTTGTAATCCCTAGCCACTAGGTATGGCAAAATTGATAGTCTCAGATGTCTTTCTAGATGTAGACTTGCTAGTATAATTGGCTAGGAAGTATGATCATGTGTCTAAGCCCATCATAAAGAAGGACCAAACAACCCTAGTTTCCTTAGATAGGGATTCATTTATGAAATATTTTGGTATTTACCATCCTTCTTCCAAAGAGATTGATTTGAGAAAGCAAAGAGAACATTATAAGAAATCAATCTAGTTAATAACTTAATTCTTCATCACATTCCTAGGTTAGGTAAATATGTAGCCCCATTACCCGGTGCTAAGAATGCACCTTATGAATTCAAGGATCTGCATTTTTATATGAAATGCCTAGTATATAGGTTGTGTAGAGTGTTAGGAATTGATACATATCTAGAGAGAATGCTTGCAAATTTGTTAACAATCATCTTAGACATCTAGAATTCCCATGTGAACACTGATTTTGATTACATTAAGTGTATCATTGACTAGATACATGAGGGTCTCTTAAGCATTCAGAAGGGTACCCAACCTCATTTCATGCAATACTAAATTTTAATGCACCTAATTATTTTCCATAATATAAATGATATGAAAACTGAGATGTTGAGACCAAGGACACACATCAATGCCCAACCAAACCCTATGTAGTTTTGGATTAGGGTTTGGAATTATACCTCAAATTAGCACAAGTTTCATCATTTCCAAAATTGGATTGTGCATCCAATTTTAACTTTTCTTGGTATAAATGTAGTCAGGTTATTTGTCAAGTTGATAGGGATTCTAAGGCCTTGTGAATATGTTTATTAATGGCCTGGAGATCATAACTAGGGAGACTTATATCTAGAAAATATGTACACATTAATCAGGGTGTATGGGTGTCCTTAGGCCCAACATGTGCTTCCAAAGTATGTTCCTCCAAGGGTTGCACTAATAATATTCATTTGGAAACTAATATGGATAGATAAGGAGAATTTGGCTTCTCACAGGAAGGGTAAATTCACACCAAGGCAGTTCAATATCTCTGATTTTGTTGTTGGCAAGAAGGCTTTGGAGGGAATAAACAAATGTTTGGGATAGTATAAGATGAGCATGGAACAATATAGGTATGTAGACCCTGAGGGTTTCATTAAGAGTGCCAAGAAAATGTTAACCCCAAGTGTTACCAACATGTGAGAACATGAAGGATGTGATGAAGAGGATTTCATCTGAAATGTTCTTGATGAGCAAGAAGTTGAGCATAAAGAAGGAAAATATTGGGATGTGATGGACTTGGAGAAGAAAATGAAAAAGGCAAGGATTCCCTTTGGAGGTTTCTTCCCAGGATTGCCTTACATGACTAGGGTTATGCTGATATGTATGATACCTTATACAATCAATTGGAAAGTTAAACAAAAGAGAAGCAAAAGGTGCTTGAACAATACTCATCCTCTGAGTATGAAGAAGATAGTGAAAGGGCTCATGAGCAGCATATCCTTCTTCAAATGAGTAAACCACCTAGTTTTGAATAGAGAACAGAGGCTCCTGATAGAGAGGAAAAAAGTGAGCCTCCAAGAAAGAAGCAAAGGATAGTACAAGGAGGACCTTCTCAGATAGAAACACATGGAAGGAAAAAAGAAATAATAACTGCCTTAGTTACTGGTGATAAAAATTATCATAAAAAATTGAGATAGAATATAAGAGAGGGAAATAAAAAGGAAAAGGAGACTCGAGAGGAGGTTGAATTGCCCCTCCAATTATGTAAAGATGAAAGAGAGATATACCAAGAAGTGAAACTTAGTGATGATTCTTTCATCAAGAGTGATGAGTTCAAGAACTTTCTTATTTGGAGAAAGTAGCAAGAGGCGGGGACTCAATTACAATTAACAGAGGGTGCTCTACTAGAAGATGAAGCCTTCTAGCCTCTAAAGTCCTATGATCCTAATTTTGAGACCATCACAGTTGAGGAAGCCAAGAAATTGGTAAAATAAAGTGGTATGTTTCCTGTGCCAGGGTGGGACTTAGCCTTAACTTTAATTATACATCAGATCATGAGACAACCAGAGGCTCAATTATCCTTTGAAACTAATATAGGAGAGATGATAAGAGGTTGTAGATATGATCCTAGATCCCAAAACCTTGCCATGTGGTGCTTGGCCACAAGAACACAAAACCCATCCTTGATCAATGTAGAAGTAAATATGGATGGGAACAAGATCATTTGGATAGTCCAAAACACCTCAGATTTGGAGACCTCAAAAGATGTCACCCACTTTGCCCATTTGAATGAGGCAAAAATAGAGTAGCTATCACAGAGATATGAAAGGCTCTTTGATGAAATAATTGCCTTGGAAAAGGATAGGGATAAAGAACTGATAAAGATCTAGGCATTAGAAGGACAATTGGAAGATATGAAGGTAAAGTTAAAAGAGACCTCCAAGGCTCTTCCTCCTCTAGTTCAAGAATTGGAAATTGTCCACCCTATTGTCACTAAGGATCATGCACAAGAAATTGAGATAGTTGATAAGGATAGGAATGAGGTTTCCCTTTCTGCATTGTTAAATATTTTGCAACATTGAGTAAATATTCTAAAGGTAAAATTGGATGCAGTTCACAAGGCATACACCAAGTTTCTTGATATTAAAAAGGAGCTAAAGGATTCAATAGAAAATTTGGATCCACTTTTCAGTGTGTCGTCTAGTAGGGGATCTTTATTTGAGAGGCTAGAGGAAATGAAACTCCATAGGATAGATCTTCATGAGTTAGTATGCCAAGTGGGAGAAATAATAGATAAAATTGGTACAACCTTGTCCTTTTTTAAAGGGAAGGCTAATCAAGTACAATAAAGGCTAGCTATGTTTGGTCCTGAATTTAGAAAATTCATCCCTCCCATCAAAAAAGAGAATGATGAAGTGAAAAGTTTTGAGGAGTGGAGAGGAGAATTTGATAGTTTTCTACCGTAGAAGGAGTCCTTCCTAACAAAGGACAATGTTTTGGATATGGACAAGTATAGAAAAGACCTGGATGAAATGTTTAAAGCTGAAACATACTTTGTCAAGTTTTTTGTAGATACAAGGGCTATCACTGATGCCAGGTGGGAGAGACAACTAAATAATTTGCAGGGCATCAAGAGTTTCAACTGGCCAACTAAAGAGGAGGTTGCACTATTGGATAGAAGTAACAAGCCCAAGAAGAAAAAGAAAACAACAATAGACTTGGAGGAAATTGATGAGGAATAAATGACACTTGGCACCTGATCAATGATCAGAGGGAGGGTAATTATCACAAATAATAGTGTATGTGTTGGAAATGAGATAAGTAACTGAGAGGGGAGGGGTGAATCAGTTACTCCAAAAAAATCCTTTGTCCCTTAGATGACTTAAATACTTTAACATTGTTACTTGGTTAATTAAGATGTTCTTCTGTAACTTGGGTGTCAAAGTAATCTTTATAATAACCAATGCAATTATACTTTAGAGATTTAAGTACAAAAACATAAAGCATGAAATAAATAAAATATACACAGGTGACACTAGGATTTAACATGGAAACCCAATATGGGAAAAACCACCAATGTAACTAGTTACTATTTTTCACTCTTCTAAAGTGAGCCCTATTAGGAGCCAACCATGTTAAAGGTTACAATAACACACTGTTAGGTGTGACCTTGTTAAAGGATTTAATCACCCTATGAGGAGTGGCCTTGTTAGAGGTCTTCAACACTTCAACATAGAAATTCTACCTTGTGAGAGGATTTACAAAAATACTGTTAACTATACTCTATTAAGAGATTTTAGATCACTACTAAAATCGTTAAAAAGTAACAATGAATTGACCTATATGTGTAAGCAACTGTCTTTGTTGATTTAGATCTTTGTTCTGATTATCACTAGATCCTTAGTGATCAGATGTTCTATTGCAGCTCTGAGTGATCAGTACTCAATTAGAATCCTGTCTGATTTTGCCTTCACTCTTCATATCATAGAATTCCACACTTCTTCTTTCTCTTCTTTCTATCACCTTGCTCACATTCAATCTAAACTTGATTATTAATTTATATGGTAAGACCTGTCAAGTCGGCTTGAATATACTTCTAATAATAAATCACAATTTAGTCAGCCTAATATAACCAATTAATTATAGAATATAAATCATTGTTAGTCAGCTGCCACTGAATGCCCAACCAAGACTGAAATGCTCGAGTGACTTGGTCAACACTGAACTTCCTTCAATGCCTGATTGAACTTAGTTAACACTAAATAACTCATTCTTTTCACCAACTATGCTCGATTTGAATGTAGACATTTGTGTAACATCACTATATAAGTGTAAATACATGTATAACATCAATGACAATACACAATTGAATAATTTTCTTCAACAATCTCCCTCTTTGGCATCGATGGAAACACAACATGTCATAATACAAAGAATTGTAGAGCAACAAAAAATTTTATTAATGTCTTTAGCTTCATTTTGATTCTCATCCAAAAACTTCCTCTGACATCAAAATATCCCTCTTACTGTATTATAGAAAACTCTCCCTCTTTGACAACAGATGCCAAAGACACCATCTCCACAAATATCAATGGTCAGTACTATTTCACTTTGTAATTATAATGTACCTGAATGTACAAATTCATCTAAAATGTGCTCTAATGTACTTGCATCAACTGATTGATCTTCACTATCGCTTGGGTTGATGCATCACTAAACTGTATTTTAGTGAGCTTCAGTTAGGGGAAGCACCCCTAGCTTTTCTCTAAGATATAAGAATTCATCCTAAGGTAAAGGTTTGGTGATATGTCTACAACTTGTTCTTTGGTATCCACATATTTCAACCTTCTTTATTCTGTACCAATTCCCTCAAAAATGATACTTTATTTCTATATGCTTGGTTTTGGTGTGCATCACAGGATTCTTTGAAATGTTAATTGCAGTGGTATTGTCATAGTAGATAATAACTGAATCTTTTACTTCTTCCTTCATTCCTGATAACAACTGCTTGATCCATATGATGTTTGAATAGTTCACTGCTATAGTAACATATTTAGCCTTTGCTGTAGACTGAGAGATACAATTTTGTTTCTTGCTAGTCCATGATACTGACCTCTTTCCAAGAAAGAAAGCTCCACCACTGGTGATTTTCCTATCATCTACACTTCTAGCCCAATAAGCATTAGTGAATTCCTTTAAATCAAAGTTTCCACCTTTCTTATACCATAAACCATAGTCTTCAGTACCCTTCAAATATCTCAGAATTCTTTTGATTTCCATTAGGTGATTATCTTTGGGATTAGTTAAAAATCTTGCAAGAATACCAACTTCCAATTCAATATCAAGTCAGGTGTGAACAACATATTTCAATTTTCCAATCATGGATCTCTAGTTGGTCTGATCTACCTCATTTGAATCATCATCTTTAGACAATTTCTGTGTGGTACACATGGGTGCTCCAATAGGTTTGGAATCTTCCATACCAAATTTCTTACATATCTCCTTGATATATTTTGTTTGAGTAATGTAGATATCATCCTTCATTTGATGTACTTGTAATCCAACAAATAATTTTATCTCACCAAACATAGACATCTCAAATTCTTTACTCATAGCTACAGAGAATGCTTTGCATAGGTCATCATAACCAGTGAATAATATGTCATCAACAAATATCTTTGCTAATAGTATTTTGTTCTCTATTCCTTCTTTGATGTATAGGCTGCTATTATCATTAGTTCTCTGAAATCCAATTCTTATTAGATAGCTATGCAATCTTTCATACTAGGCTTTGGGTTCTTTCTTTAGTCCATACAATTATTTTTGCAGATTGCAAACCATATCCCTTATGCTAGGATCAATAAATCCTTCAAGTTGTTCAATGTAGACTTCTTCTTTTAGGATTCCATTCAAAAATGCAGATTTCACATCCATTTGATATACTTTGTATCCTTTATGTGCAACATATGCCAGAAGAGTTCTGACTCCTTCAAGTCTTGCAACAAGAGAAAAAGTTTATCCATAGTCAATACCCTCTTCTTAATTATATCCTTTATAAACTAGTCTGGCCTTGTTTCTAGAAACTTTACCATTTTTATTCATCTTATTTCTAAAAACCCACATGGTTCCAATCACATTCTTTCCCTTTGGCCTAGGCACAAGAGTCCAAGTCTTGTTCTTCTCATTCTTCTCAATTTCTTCATTCATTGCTTCTATCCAATTTTCATCATTGAATGCATCTTTAATAGTTCTAGGTTCAAATTCACTTAGTAAGCATGTACCTTTGAGTTTCTTCCTTGTCATTAAACCTTCTGTTTGATCTCCAATTATCTTCTCAGATGCATGATTCCTTTTAAAATATCTTGAAAGTACTAGATCTTTTGTTCTAGGTTCTGGACTTGATCCACTAGGTCTGTCATTCTCAAACATCCTTTCCTATTCCTCAGTCTGATGCTCAGGTTCCACTGTTTGTGACTCAGATCCCTCTATTTGTGACTCAGGTTCCTCCATTTGTGACTCAGTTCCCTCTTCTTATGACTCAGTTTCCTCTTTCTATGACTCAGTCTCTTCTACCAGCAGCTCAAGTTGCACAGTTTGCAACTCGGGTTGTATATTTTGTGCTAGTATATTTAGTGGTCGACAGTTCTGTTGTCCCATCACCATTGCTCAATTCATAGGTATAGTATCAAGTTAATAATAAACAAATTTCTTGTAGTCTTCAAGCTCTTTATTGCACTTCTCTTCACATTTTTCTGCAAACTCATCAATCTTGACATGTTCACTTTCTATGACTTTATGAGTAGTAAACTTTAGACATTTGTATGCTTTTCTTTTACATGAGTAACCTAGGAATATTCCTTCATCACTTTTTGCATCTAGTTTTCCATTTATAGCTTCCTTCAAGATGTAGCATCTACTTCCAAATACTTTGAAATAACAAACATTAGGTTTATAGCCATACCATAATTCAAAAGGTGTCTTGTTACTACCTTTCTTTAGTTGAACTTGGTTCAGGGTGAACACTTAATGCTGATGTCATCCTTCTAGTATTTGGTAGCAACATTCTTTTCAATCGTTAGAGTTCTGATACAATCCATGATGGATCTATTTCTTCTCTCTGCTATTCCATTTTGTTGTGGTGTACCAGGGGAAGATACCTATCTTTTGATTCCTCTCTCATTAAAGAATTCATTGAAATAATTAGAAATGAATTATCATCCTCTATCAGATCTTAGGAATTTTAGTTTCTTTCCTGTTTCCTTTTATACTCTTGCAAGATACCACTTGAATTTCTGAAAAGATTCTAATTTTTCTCTAAGAAATATGAAAGTCATCATTCTAGAATGATCGTCAAAAAATAGAATAAAATAATTCTCCCCAGTATATCTTGTTGTTCTAATTGGTCCACATAGATCAGTATGTACCAATTCCAAGACTTCATCAGTATTGTAATTCTTTCTTTTGAAACTAGTCTTGCTCATCTTTCTGATTTGACATTGTTTGGATATTGCTAACTCAGGTTTCTTTAAAATAGGAATACCTCTGACTCTCTTGTTCTTGCTTATGCTTATCAGATTATCAAAGTTTAAATGACACTACCTTTTATGTCATAACCATCTTTCTTCTACTTGTGCAATAAAGCATGAACCTTTAGTGAGGTCAAGATAGAATAGATTACCTTTTGTTTGTCTGCTAGTTCCGACTAGGTTCCCTTTACCATCCAGGAGCTTGGCCTTACCATTCATGAATTCCACCTTGAATCCAATGTTTTTCAGTTGTGCTACACTGAGTAGATTTCTCCTCAATCCTTGAACCTAATAAGCATTATCACATCTTATTCCTTCTGTTAGAACAATGCAACCTTTTCCTCTTACAGGGCAAGGTTCATCATTCCCAAAACTGACACTCCCACCATCATAGTGTTCAAGATGTTTAGACTTTGTCTTATCACCAGTGATGTGATGAGAACAACCACTATCAATTATCCATGCGTCATTAATATTGATGTGTGAGAAAAGTGCTATCTTTTCATCTTCTTCATCTAACTCATCCTTAACAGCAATATAAACCATTTCTTCTTCTTCATCACTGTTAGAATCTTTAGCAATATAAAAAGACTTCTTACCTTTATCCTTGTAGCTTTTGTAGTTCTTGAAATCTTTCTTTCCCTTGAATTTTTTGAACTTTTTCTCATCTTTTTCTTCTTTTTTGGACACTTTGCAACAATGTGACCAACCTCATTGCATGAGAAACAAATCAATGGTATCTTTCCTTTGTATTTTCCTTTTGCATCTCTTCTTGCAAGTAGTGCTTCAATGATGTCAATATCTTCATCATCACTGTCACTTTCAATATACTTCCCTTTTGAGTATCTACCCTTCTTACCAAGGTTCAATTTCTCTTTGAATGCAGACTCTATATTTCTAGAGCTAGGAGAGTAATTTTCAAATTTGTCCAGCTCAAAAGTTGTAAGCCTTCCCACTAATGTATCCATAGTTATATATTTATTGCACCTCATCTCTTGAATAGCTAAAACTCTAATAGCATATCTAGGAAGTAAATTTCTTAGTATCTTGCTAACCACTGTTGTATCTTCAATTATTCCTCCTACAACTTTGATGGCACTCAAAATATTCTTGATTTTGTCATTGTATCCTGTAATGTCTTCTCCTTCTTTCATTTTCATCTGGTCAAATTGTCCTCTTAGAATTTCTACTTTGGCTCTTCTTATATTTTCATCTCATCCATGAATGTCCTATAATTTCTTCCACATATCATAGGCTATAGGGAAGTCCTTGACTTCATCAAATTCCAAGTAGCTGAGTGAAGAAGCTATGTCAATCATCATTATGTTGTGATGCTTCCGTTCCATCATCTGTTCCAAAGTCACAGTCCCTATTGGTTCCACATATTTTCTCTCCAAAAATTACAGACTAGCATCACCAATAGGAGATAGATGTAGCTTCATTAGCTCCTACCATGCTAGGAAATTGTCTTTGTTTAGCTTAGGGACCTCCCTTCTGTAAGACATCTCTAATCTTTAGCTTAGGCCTTGTTGGTGCTCAAATCGACAGATTGGATTTCCTATGGATTTCGCTTATTTGATGATGAGAAATACCAATGATTTGCCAATGAATGAGGTTTCAACAACCTCCTATAATTCTGGCTCTGTAGAACCAAGGCTGGTGGGCCTGTACCTTAAATTTGTCTTCAAAGTCTTCTAGAGATTTTTTTATAGCGGATAATTGGTAACTTCAACTCCTGCTTCTCAAGGTGTTAATAAGATCACAAAACTGAAAATATGTATTGTCAAATATAATGTTATTAAAAATTTCTTGATATAATTGAGATATGAACTGGATAAGATGAAAGAATATGGTAATTCAAAACTTGAAACAATGAAACCTTATACCACAATTCAGTTAACAAGAGAGACCAATGCTTTAATCCAATAATGGGCAATAGAGTCGATATCACTTCATTCCTACATTCAACTTTAGAGACAGCTTTGAAAAACAAACTTATCACCTTAAAGACATTATGAAATGCACATATAACTAAAAAGCTTAAATATATTTCAATTAATTATCATTCCTCAAATGACAGACCAATTGATCAAGGCCTTAATCAATAGGATTTAACCATGCAAAAATGAGAAAGAAACAATTGAAAATATAGAATATAAACTTGAATTGAAATATATGCAAATCAAAACTATCACTCTAAGGAATTTCTGACTGGTTTATCTAAAGGACTGATTTTAAAGAAATAACAAAAACAATTACAAAAATGAATTAAACACAGACTTATCTCTTCTTGATAATAAATAGTATATTGAATCCTTGCATTCAATGTTTGAATCCACTATCTTTCATTCCATCATTCTCCAAGTTTCCATAGTTTTAACATGTCAATTCTCATGTTATGTTCCATTGTCTTCAAGCAGATTTATGAACGTATATAAATATAAAATTGAAAGGGTGTGTGAAGCATCGCACCCTTTCCCTAAAACATAACTAAAAATTTACTATCATATCAAGTACATTGATTTGAGATACAAATCTCTCATATTGGTTGACTACAACTACCAACCATTCGGTTGGATAACCAGACAAAACTCCAAACTAACTAGTTTGTTTTAAAGCCTCCTTATGGCTGCATTGGGCTCTTCCTTGCTGTGTGGAGACATGGCTCTGAGGATAGATTCCTTCACCAATCCTTGCTGGTGCTGATAAAGGTGGCGACCATGTTGATGGACGCATGGTGGACTCTCTTGCAGACTATTGTTTGTGGTGACCCATGCTATGGAGGCATCCATGCTATTTGGATTGTGCAGACATGTCATTCTTGATTTTGAAGGTGTCAACTAGCTTGCAAATGGAGGCATGGCATGGGGAGGTGTGTAATACCTGCATTGCGCTGGCAATTTGTCTTTGTTCTTATTGTTTTTAGACTTTGTCTTGGTCTAAATATTAACATGAATATTGCTGAAGTCAATTAATATGGCTGAGTTTAATATGTATATTGTATGCTTTTCTAAAGTGTTGTAATTGTCACAGTGATTGATTTAGATAATTCCAATATTTTTGGCACCCCCCTTTTCCTGTTTGCAGGCGACTACTTGTTTCAACATCGAGGAGTATGGAGCCTACCACGTTCACCACCTTTTTTCTTTGTTGCCTCTGTAGACAATAAATGCCAATGAAATTCTCAAACATATATCTCTAATGCATGGTCTGGTACATCGATCTGCAATGTATGTGGGAGAGTTGATAGTTTTGATCCATGGGTGCCAAGTTTAAGATGACTTCTCTCTGCCTTATCATTCTTGCTGGCACTTACCACCCTTGCAGCCTATCGACAATAATATCCTAATGCAAATGTTTAAAATAGTGAGAAAAGTATAGTTATTTATATTAGTAATCAATAGATAAAAGTTTAATTTCAAATAATAATAATAAATCCAAAAGAAATTGAAATTAAGTAAATCAATAATATAATATTTTATCTATTGAATACACAAAGTTTTATAACTTAATTAGTTAGTTTTTCTCTTAACTCCTTTTATTTTGTCAAAAAATTTGTTTTGATATAATAATAATAATAACATACCATTTAAATTTTATCTTTCCTTAATAACAAATAGTATGAAACTTACATATTAAGTAGGCATATTAACAATATAACTTTTTCTCATGATGATTAATGAAGGAAATCATAAGTATATACTAATATCACAAATATCTATGGATATAATAACATGAATATTTTCAAGAGTAAGCATGTATTAATATAACCTTCTTTAATAATGTGTTCCCTTATAAATTTATTCAAATTTCCCCTTCGTATTCATAAAGCATAACATATTTTCTAGGAGAAATTTTACATCTACCAATCACCTTCCCTTATATTCCTTTTATACAATAATGATAACCCTAGTCATTCTATAAGAATTAGGGCATATATATATGAAAAGGAAATATTATTTATTATTATCGTTATTGATCAAATTATAACATATTGTAATCTTCAAATCATGATCATAGATAACAATATCATCTTTCCATTAAAATAATAAATATTCAAATCAATGGAAGATTAACTAAATCAAGATCAATCTTTTTCAAAACATTAAAACATTTGAAGGTATTATTAAATCAAAGATATAATTCTCCACATAAAATATTATCTCTTAGGTCATGATTGTAAGTTAATTGCTTCTATCACCAATATGGATTTAGAGATTTATAATGCAATAGTAAGATATGTAGAATTCCTTTTAATTGCGTTAGGATTTATATGAAAACATCTCATAAGACTTCAAAAGCATATTCAAGACTAATTGCAATTACATTATGTCCTTAAGGGAAGAAAGTCACAAGATTAGGTTCCTAGATTCCCTTAGTGAAAAAAAAAACCTTAAGAAAATGATTCTAGGATAATGAGAATCTCAAAATATTAAACTATGAGACATATGAAAGTGAATGAATACATAATAACACTTTGATAATACAAAGGTGATAGAAAATAGAATCTATAAAAGACAAGTAGGTCTATGCAAATAGTTACTTCCCTAAACAAGAATGGATATAAATCGCTTTGTCGACATGGATTCCACCAGGCCTTGAAACCTTCTCTAAAATCACTTGAAGCTCTGATACCAATTGTTGGAAATGAGATAAGTAACTAAGAGGGGAGGGGTGAATCAGTTACTCCAAAACAAATCCTTTGTCCCTTAGATGTCTTAAATACTTTAACACTGTTACTCGGTTAGTTAAGATGTTCTTCTGTAACTCGGGTGTTAAAGTAATCTTTATAATATCCAATGCAATTATACTTTAGAGATTTAAGTGCAAAAACATAAAGCATGAAACAAATAACATATACACGGGTGACACCAGGATTTAATGTGGAAACCCAATATGGGAAAAGCCACCAATGTAACTAGTTATTGTTTTTTCACTCTTCTGAAGTGAGCCCTATTAGGAGCCAACCCTGTTAAAGGTTACAATAATACACTATTAGGTGTGACCTTGTTAAAGGATTTAATCACCCTTTGAGGAGTGGCCTTGTTAGAGGTCTTCAACATAGAAATTCTACCTTGTGAGAGGATTTACAAAAATACTGTTAAGTCTACTTTGTTAAGAGATTTTAGATCACTGCTACAATTGTTAGAAAGTAACAATGAATTGAACTATATGTGTAAGAAACTATATTTTCTAATTCAGATCTCTCTTCTGATTATAAATGGATCCTTTCTGATCGAATGTTCTATTGCAGCTCTGAGTGATCAGTACTCAATCAGAATCCTGTTCGATTTCACCTTCACTCTTTATATCACAGAATTCCACACTTATGCTTTCTCTTCTTTCTATCACCTTTCTCACCTTCAATCCAAACTTGACCTTTCATTTATATGGTAAGCCCTGTCAAGTTGGCTTGAATATAATTCTAATAATAAATCACAATTCAGTCAGCCTCATATAACCAATTAATTATAGAATATAAATCACTTTTAGTCGGCTGACACTGAATGCCCGACCAAGATTGAAATACCCGAGTAACTCGGTCAAAACTGAACTTCCTTCAATGCCCAACTAAACTCGGTCAACACTAAATAACTCATTCTATTCACCAACTGTGCTCGGTCTGAATGTAGAAATTTGTGTAACATCACTATATAAGTGTAAATACATGTGTAACATCAATGATAATACACAATTGAATAATTTTCTTCAACAATATGTTAGCATGTATTGGTGGTCATTATCTCTCATCAAAAATTTTAGAAGTTATCTTGAATATCCACGGACAAAGGTGCCAGCTATAAAATATTGAGAATGATTGCAAAGCAACTACTCAATGTTTCCTCCTCCACCGAATGAAGATTGCAACTATTTTTGTCTTCTAGTGATTTTTTCTTTTCCTATCCATCTGAAGCTTGTCGCATCCGGTTTCTTTTAGGATTCCAAGATGGCTAGTATATACTATAGATAGAAAGTTTAGTGTAATTGTTAAGGATTGTGAATTTACAACTATGAAGCAATTTTCTAAATTTTTGTTCAGGTTTAGAATTTTGTCATTGCAAATGTATTGAAATAGAGAAATTTTAATAAAATATAGTGGGATTCCTTATGCATATCTTTGATGTCTTCGTGTATTTATATTTGAATTCTTGTGTATTGAGTTTGTAAGGCAAGTTTCAATATAATGTTTACAAGGTAAATTGTGAGATTGTTCTTAAGTTTCTTCTAAGGGAGGGGTAATTCTTAAGGGTAGTTTTAGAGGGTTCAATATTTTCATAAGAATTTGATACATAGGTATGGGAATGAGAAGACAATTTTTAAGGCATTTCATTTGGATTTTAAGTGTGTTGTCATTAAAAATTTTCTATGCATATATATTCTTTTGAATCTTTGCCCTGAATTAGGCACTAGTCTGTATTGGTTAAGAAATTATCATCATCAATCCTTAAATTCTAAGTAATATTTTATTTCCTATTGAAGAACATAGATGTTTATGATCTATATGGAAGAATAAAGACATTATTCTTGATCCCTTGAAGAAGTGAATCCTTAGGTACACCTTCCTGATCTTGAAGCTCAAAGAGAAGAAAGATGAAAATCCTTATTGCATTAGTATTTGATCTTGTCAAGTGAATTATTTGTCTTGTAAATATTTACATAAGATTAATTGTTAGCATCTATAGGACTTTTATCAATAGTTGCTGTAAAAGGCATTAGCAAGTCATTGTGAGAAACTAATCCATTACCTGATTTTTTGAGAAATAGTAAGTCATAAAAGGTACACCCACTTGAGTCTTTGCAACTCAAAGTGAAGAAGGATTAAATCCTTGTTAATTAGACTTTTTGTTGGTTTAATCAAGAGTTGAGAATCATAGATTCAAGAATAAATGATTCATTAAGATTCTGCAAAAAAAATCTCTAACAAAATCCACATGGATTAAGGGAAATTGGATCTCTACAGCTCATCTCTGCTGAATCTTGATCGTTTGTTTCACCAAATTTCCTATAAAAGGAATATCTCCCTTTGTTCAAACAATGATGCATTTTAGGAAGTAAAGTTATGATGCTAGTCTTGTTATAGGTTTTGATCATTGTTCTTGCCTCCATCTTCATAGTATCTTATCTTGCTGGCATTTAGATTCTAGCTTGCATTTCTAGTTTAATGGTAGCTTCATTTATAGCTTTATTTAGTAGCTTGTAATTACATTCTTATCTTTATCTCATGGTTAATATGCATTTAGTTTGCTTATGCATGCATTTCATTTCCTATATTTTTGAGAGAAAAGTATGTAAGTTCATGCATCTTTCTCATTTCATGAAATCGTCCATTTTGGAGTCGTCTAGTCACTGATTCTGCATGCCTATCTGATGAGCATCCTCTAAGAATCAAACTCACTTTAACTAGGAATCAATTAGCCACTCTTGAGGGTAGTTTGTGCAATAATTTTGATTCCCATTTGATACTAACCCCCCTAAAAAAATGGTTTATTGAGTGTTTGGTGTTGCAGCTTTCAAGGCCACATTTTACCACACACACATTTGGTGCAGGCTTGTAGGAGTCAGGAACCCAAGTCGTATGAAAAATTAGTCTGAAACAAAAAAATATCAAATCTATACAATACACGGGGTTTCTATGAAGGCTCTCATACGAGCGATGGGTCCTTCCCATACAAAAAATCCTATGGCCTGGTGCGACAAAATATTTTTTAGTAGTTTGTTGTATGAGCTCTCTCACTGAATCGTATGACAAACCAAGTTCTACATTTGAAAAATGTGGAAAAACATGGAAAAATATACCAGAAACAAACAAAATTGGAGTTATAGAGGAATTTTTTTGACTACTCACCGAAGGCGGGTAATTTTTTGGATGATCGTGCCTCCGCATACGCTCAAATTTATGATCTGCAATCGAAACCACCTTTTTGGACTCAATGAAGGATTTTTTTGAATTTCAAACTTGGAAGGTGAAAATGATTTGAAAATGAGCCTTCTAGGCCTTATATAGGTTTTGACCTAATTTTCCAAATTGCTCCAATGAATGTGAAAATTGCACCCTTGGCTGATTGGATAGTTATGAAATCATTTTCGGGACCAAAATCAAAATTTGACAACATTTTGCTGCCCAAAAATGTAGATTAACCTATTACTCAAATGCAGTTGATCGCCAAAGCTTGCCTCAAAATATTTTGCTTTGAAATCACTTCTAATCGACTAAATCAAGTATTCTCCACTTCAATCTAAGAAATTTAACCTTAGTCAACTTAAGTCAACTCTAGATAAACATTGGTCAAACAACTCTTAATTCAAGCTCGAATCTAATTCTTCTACATCTATTTTGACTATTCTATGTTTTTTAGTCTATTAAGCTTGTCACACTCACTTCATTTTTATTTCACTCCCAAATTTGATTCAAGTCAACAAGTTGAATCTCTAGGGGCATTAGAACTCTATATTAAACCAGTATTCGTACAAGTTATTTCATCGCTTCAAATCAAGTCACTTAAATCCCTAGGGGAATATCAGTTTCATTGCACTACATCAGTCTAATAGTACCTCCTAATCATGTAATTGGCTTCATTAGGACCCATATCAAGTCAATTATCCCAAGCAATCAATAAAATGATAGTCAATCTCATCGCACCACATTAGGTTGATTCATCATCCAAACCAATCCAAAATTGATAAATCTTCTCTAGGAACGGATATTCAGTTTCCTCGCTTCACATCAAATTGAGTATTGAAACCTTTCTATCAGTCTTTTCTCAATGAAGTCTAGAGATTATATCTTCAGATCTCTCTACCAGTCTTCTCTCAATCAAGTCTAGAGATGATATCTTCAATCTTAATCGCTCTTCATTCAATCAATTTTGGAATCATTTTTGATCTGTGAGATAGTTTCATCGCTTCACATCAAGCTATCTCCTGATCTTTCATCAAAATTTCTTTGAATCAATGTGTTTCTCATGCATCAATTCAAAGAGGGGAAAATGTAATCACCTAAAATTGTTCTATTAAACCTATATCCCATAATTTGATTAATTAGCTTTAAGAAACCCTAAATCAAAGGAATTTATCACTAGACCCTAATTATGGGAGCATTTAATCAAACTTTCTTGCATAATTAATAATGACTTGTTGAATCAAATTGTTTTTTTTTTTATCGATAACATTCAACGTTTATATTGATAAAGATAAGGAGTACATCATAAAGCCAGTTTTTTGGATGGCTGCCATATTACAAACCCACAAAATTGCCTACCTAACATCTAGACTTACACAAAAGTGCTAAGAGACAAAGGGATATAAACATCCCAAGGAAAAGAACATATAGAATTGAGGGAATATTAAATCCCTATACTCAAAAAAGGATGCATCAAAACATCAGCCCCCCGATACAGCACAACATAGAGTCCCAAAAACCATGGAAAACTCCCATCGCGTGACCACCCCGCCATCTTACTTTTTGAACCAGGTGTCAACTTCTTCCTTGGTGAAATTTGGGATGGATCTATCGCTTGCAACTGAGGATCGGGATCGACCAACAACCCATTTTTTCTTCTCCCTGAGGAGTGATGTGTCCACCCACGTGTCTGCACTTGCATGGGCCCCATCACCATGCCTCCACCTCTGCTCAGTTGATGCCTCAATGGCTCACCGGGTGGTCTCACACTTTTGATGGGTGTCATCTTTGTGTGCACCTTCTTTGCATCCTCCTACTCCTTTGAATACTCCTGCAACATTTTGATTATATTCTGCCATGCCTTTGTGGCCTTCGGTATATGTACTTCCCTTGGGGTCATAGATGACCACACAAGCAGAGGTTGCAGAGGTGTCACTCCTCCAATTTGCCTCCATTGGTCTATTCCCATGTGCATCCAAACACCCAGCTCAACCCTGTTTAAAATTTCTTCAAAACCCTCCAATCATTGCAGATCAATGTAGGCTTCCACAACTTATCAGACCTCTTCCTTCAAGTCCCCCACCGAAAGGGCCAGAGAAACAAAAAGCAAGGTGATGTCCAAGTTTGACCACCTTCTCCAGTAGTCATCCAGATATTCTGGGCCAAAGAAATCCATGACTAAGCTCATGAAGGCCTGGCCTTCAAACAGAAAAATGTGTCTCAGTCACCTAACTATGACGTTCCCTTTGTATGCTTGTGTCTGTTTGCTTGATTCCAAAGAAAAGTTAGCCTCCATGATTTTTTCTCTGTTGAAAAACTTGCACTATGTGATTTGTGTTGAGGCCTTTCCAAGTTTAAATGCTTCCCAAGAAAGTTCTGGAGATATGCCACAAAATAATTTCCTTTGTGCGGTCTTAATGAATGTGATACATTACAACCTCATACTTATAAAACATGGGAAGTAATTCAAACGTGCCTCCTTTGGTGTAAGGGAGAAGATCAGTATCAAGTTACTCCAACTTGAGAAGACCGAAGTCTTCAAATATTTTGTCCTCTTTCCCATGGGGGCGAATTGCACCCAAGTTGGCCAAATAATTGGCCACCACATTTGCCTCCCTATAAACATGGGAAATCTAGAAATCTTCAAATTTCAACATAAAACACCGTATATGTTGAATGTGTTTATCCAGGTGCCATGACTCCGTTCTGCCTTTCTTAATCCCATTAATGATGATTTCAAAATCTCCTTCCAAGTGCACCTTTCGGAAACCCATCTTCACTCCCAGTAAGGTAGCTTCTTTTGTGGCTTCACATTCTGCCTCATTGTTAGTCCCGTCACGAAGCCTCCTTGCAGCGATAGCCACTGTGTTTCCCTCATAATCCCATGCTATACAGCTGCACCTAGAGGTGAGTTGAATCAAATTGTTAATCAAAGACATAATCACTTAATTACTTAAACTATTGGGTTTAATTAAAAGTCCTAAACCCCTTTTAATTAAATGAACCCATTCACACTGGTGGAACCCATGTCGACAAAGTAACTTACATCCATTCTCATTTAGGGAAGTATCTATTAACATACACATTCTTGTCTTTTATAGCTTTTATTGTTCACCATCCTTCTTGTATCAAAGTGTTATCATGTATTTATTCACTTTCATATGTCTTAATGCGTAATGTTTGAAGATTCACATTTGTATTAGAATCATTTCCTTAAAATTTATTTTCCACTAGGGGAATCTAAGAATCTAATCTTGTGACTTTTTCCTTAAGGACATTATGTAATTGCAATTGATCTTGAATGTGCTTCTGACTAAGTTCAAGGTCCTATGTGATGTTTTCATATAAATCCTGATACAATTAAAGGAAATTGTACATATTTTACCATCGCATTATAAATCACTAATTCATATCGATGGTAAAAGATTTTGAAAGACGTTATCATGAAAATATTGTTAAAAAAGGGTTACACTATGTTAAAACTATGTTACTCTTGAGAACATTCATAATATTATATTTCTTATTCCTTTTCCATGATATTAGTGTATGCTTAATATTTTATTTTGTTAATTAATCACATGCATAAGTTATATTTCAAATGCCTTATCCTAATATGTAAATTTCATACCATTTAATATTAAAGAAAGACTAAAAGTTGTATGATACAAATTGCATTATAGATTTGGTTTATTTCTTGCTTCATATGTTTGATCGTTATTATATGGATCTCATTTTATATTTATGACTTTTATATATTTAAAAGAATCAATTTATCACCCTTTGAAAAACCTCCCATACATCAAGATTTGATTTGTAATTTGGTGGATAATAAATTACCTTCATCCTGATATGTTTACTCCCGAACCTAAAATTGTATTTCTAAATTTTACTTATGTTCCTTATGTATTATATTAAAATCCATATTATTCAAATCCATATTCATGATAGACATATTTGTTTAACTTTGATATATCTCTTCTATGATGCAGATAAAGCTATCAAGGTGGAAGGATAAAATATAATAGATGGTGAACTTTGTTTTGATTAAACAATTCAGATATCTTAACATTGAGACAAGTAACCACAGCTGGCCCTACTATTCTCTAGGTGAATATCGTGAATAGAGGTCTTCCCTGATTATCTCTCCATTGTGGTCGCTCATGTTTGGGTCCTATGCAATGACACTATGATGAGAAGAAAAATTGGTGGTGGCTAGGAGGCAGACCAGGGAGGATATAATTAAATTTCTATCGGAAAAATCAGTAGGAACCAACATTAAGTATGCTACGCTCAGTGAATCCTATGTGCTCGCTAGGTCGGAAAGAATAATAATATATTTGAGGGTAAATGTGATGAGAGGTCGAGTGATTTGATGATGTTCCAGCATTCATATCCTTCCAAACATAATAAGAGGTTGGGTCGATGCAGATTGCTGGAGTCAACACAAGATAACGACTAGCCCCCAATGTCTCAATTGGTAGAAATCTAAATGATAAAGGGGTGCCACCTTCAGCAAATATTCAATCAAGTGTCTCCACACTGGCTAACACCAATCATTAGCAATAACAAAAATGATTGATAAGACAATAAATCAGCTTTGCATTAAACAAAGTGGGCTTGATGCATCCCTATGTGTTTTACGCCTCCATCAAACATGGTCGCCATCTACAATAAACAAGATACCAAACATTATTATCCCACACCACAGCAAATAATTGTCACCTTCATCAGAAGTAGTGGCATAGTTAGTGTAGATTGAATTGTATGATGGTTGATTGTAGAGAATTTTGTATACAAAAGGCAGTAGAGAATAAGGGAGTCAGCAAAACAAAGCACCCAAACTTTAATCAAGTAAATTGAATCATATTCAAAATTAGAAAACTATATTTGAAGTGTCTAATAAGAGAATTTGTCGTATACAATGTGATATGCAGAAGGAAGATAGACGCCATGTGCAGATCCACCAACTTCATATGCACCAAGCAGGGATTTTCAAATGAGGCTATGGATTGGTTTTATACAGATTTATCAAATATGCGGTTAGGAGGGTTATCCAACCGAATGGTTGGCTAATTATGGTTGATTAAGAGGTGTATTTGTTATCCAAACTATTGTAATAGATTATTTGTAGGTTAGTTTATGGTGAAAGGGTGTGATGATCCATCGTACCTTTTCAAATTCATATTTATATTTAGTCTCAAATCTGCAAAGAAGAAAGAATAACATTGAATATTGGAACAAGAGATGATGATTGATATGTCGAAATGATGGATGTGATGAAATGAAAGATATTTCAAATTCGAAATCAGATTGCAAAAGATCCAATTCACCATTTCTTGGCAACTAGAGATAAGTCTATATTTTATTTATTGTGCAATAATTGTCTCGTTATTTCTTTACAATCAAGTCCTTCAGATAAACAAATTTGAAATTCTTTAAAGTGATAGTTTCAATTTGCGTATAATTCAATTTAAGTTTACATTCTGTATATTCAATTATTTCTTTCTCATTTTCATATGGTTAAAACCTTATTGATTAAAATATTAATCAATTAGTCCGTCATTTGAGAAATAGTATTAAATTGAAGCATTGTTTAAACTTTTAATTATATGCACATTTCATAACGCCTTTAAGGTGATAAGATTTTGTTTCATAGCCGTCTCTGAAGTTGAACGTAAGGTTGAAAGTATATCGACTCTATTTTTCCATTATTGGAATAAAGCACTGGTCTTTCTCATTATTTGAATTAGGTATTGGGTTTCATTGTTTCAAGTTTTTGAACTACTCTTTTATTTCATCTAATTCAGTTTCATATCAAGAAATATTAAAATACATTACATTTCATTAACACATATGTTTTCAGTTTTGTGATCTTATTAACCCATTGAGAAGCAGGAGTTGAAGTTATCAGTTATACATTGTGGGAAATTCCTAAGAAGAATTTGAAGACAAGTTTTAAAGTGCAGGCCCACCAGCCTTGGTTTCATGGAATCAGAATTGTAGGAGGTTGTCAAAACCTCGTTTGTTAGCAAATCAATCATATTTATCTTCATTGAATAAATGAAATCTGTTAGGAGTCCAATCTATTTATTTGAGCACCAACAGATAGGCGACTCTACTGGGGAACGAGTTGCAAGTAAACTTTATAAGTTTTTTGTTTTTAGACCAGCATAGAGATTCATTAAATTAAGACATTGTGGTGAGTTTTATAATTCAGATTTGATTTATAATTAATACTTTAATTTAGCTTTTAATTTTTCATTCTTTATTAAAGCATCTTAAGAATTATTATTTCTTAGATTTTGAAAATTTCAGATTTTACATTTTCAAATATAAAGAATTAAATGTATGAGTAATATCATTCAAAGCTTTTAAATTTGATATAATAGAGCTTATATCATTTATTAAAGTTTTCATTGTTTAAAATTTATATGTTTAAACTTAAGCTTCTATTTATATTTTTGTAGCATATACTCTACTGAGGAAGAACCCAAATCACTTAATTTCATTTCCTTCTAAGAAGAGGGTGGCGACTCTACAAACATAAATAAGTGATAAACTTGGTTACGTAATTTTTTTATTAATAATTTCCATGTCGGGAAGAAGATCCTTACATCCATATCAACTTGAATTAGACTTAAAGCTAAGGAAAGTCAGGACTCCAAGTGTAAAGATGTCTTATGTACCTCGCATGATGTATCCTGATAAAGATGACAAAGAATATGCTTGTGAACAATTCCCTAATTC
>MU226134.1:120763-131243 GCA_018584345.1 Thuja plicata
ACATTTCATTAACACATATGTTTTCAGTTTTGTGATCTTATTAACCCATTGAGAAGCAGGAGTTGAAGTTATCAGTTATACGTTGTAGGAAATTCCTAAGAAGACTTTGAAGACAAGTTTTAAAGTGTAGGCCCACCAGCCTTGGTTCCATGGAATCATAATTGTAGGAGGTTGTTGAAACCTCATTTGTTGGAAAATCGATCATATTTATCTTCATTGAATAAATGAAATCTGTTAGGAGTCAATTTGTTGATTTGAGCACCAACACACACATTGGACCACACATGTGTGAGCACTCAAAATTCAAATAAAAGCAATTAAATGGGAAAATTGCCAAATTTGTCTCATTCTCCCCCAAACAAGCACAAGGTTGACCAATTGAAAGAATTTCACTTGGATCAAACCCACATGGATTAAGGGAAATTTGATCTCTACCGATCTTCTCAGTCTAAGCTTGACCGTTCATTTCATCAAATTTCCTATAAAAGGAATAGCTCCCTTTGTTCAAACAAGGACACAATTTAGGAAGTAAAGTTATGATGCTAGTCTTGTCCTAGGTTTTGATCATTGTTCTTTCCTCCATCTTCCTAGTAGCTTAGCTTGCTTGCATTTAGATTCTAGATTGCATTTCTAGTTTAATGGCAGCTTCCTTTAGTAGATTTTAATGGAATTCTTAGCTTTATCTCATGGTTAATATGCATTTAGTTTGCTTATGCATGCATGTAATTTCCAATATTTTTGAGAAAAAAGTATGCAAGTTCATGCATCTTGCTCATTTCATGAATTCTTCCATTTTGGAGTTGTTTAGTCACTGATTCTACATGCCATTCTAATGAGCATCCTCTAACAATCAAAATCACTTCAACTAGGAAGAAATAAGCCACTCTTGAGGGTAGTTTGTGCAATGATTTTGATTCCCATTTAATACTAACTCCCTTGAACTAATAGTTTATTGAGTGTTTGGTGTTGCAGGTTTGAAGACCACGTTTTACCACACACACAACTTTATGTTTAGGTAAATTTTAGTGAGAACTTAGTCGCTATAAACTCTTAATTGTTGGGTGAATCAACATTGCAAACCTAACTGTAGATTGGAGAGGATTTGTGTTGTGTTGGGAATGTGAAATCATACAAGGCTTGTGTTAACCATTGAGGAAGGTTGAATTCTCTTGTGACTGAAAAAAGAATTAACTTGGGAAATGTCAAAGGGCATTACAACAAGTTGACCATTCATAAGAGTTAGTGTATGGCATGTTTTGGATGATTATGATATCGATGCAGGTGTAGCAACTTTAAGCAAGTTGAACTAGATAGTTGAGGAGACATTCTGACTATTAGAGATGAATTATATGATGTAATATTCATTTTAGACTTGGACATGTGCTCAATATTTGTGTTGGCACATACGTAGGCAATAATTCATGTGTTAGTTTCCATTATGAGACCTAAGAGTAGGAGTTGGATTCTCAGTTTCAAATTATAACTTTATATTTATTGCCCATGCAAAGAAGTGGATGTACATTGTAAACACTGTTCAATCAATTTAGAAAGTGTTAATTTTGTTTTTGTATGTTTTTCTTTTCTTACATCAAGCTTCAGTCACAATCTTAATTTTCAATAAATTTATTATTCTCTATATGCTTTTCCAATCAATATTAGATGCCAAATTTGCATAGTATCATTGCAAAACAATCAAGCAAACCTGCAAATCTAAACATAAATATCTATTATATACAAACAAGAAACCATAATAGTATGCAAACTATTTGAAAAAATGTTGATGTTTGGAAATGTAAAAATTTGATAAATATTAGTGATGGATTTTATTATGGTATTACAACAAGTGATCTTGCTAGCATGGTTGGGTTTGAAAAATCCTTGATCTCTCAAACATTTTAATGAATCTGGAAGATACATCATTTATATGAGTAGGAGAGAAAGAAATGTTCTTAGAGGGAGGAAATATGGGGGTAGATAATATCAACATGATCCCACTAATTTGGCTATGCTAAGTGATCTAACAAGGTGAAAATAGTAGATGGTTCAAACCATTACCCAAATGATGGAGACCATGAATGCAAACATCATAAATAATGAGGGTGATCATGAGAAAAATGGAAATAATGGTAACCAATGAGAAGCTAGCAACACTAGCATCTATATAAACAACTCTAGGACAACTACTGGACCAATTCAAGACCTTTAATGCCTGAATTTTAGGAGGCAGGACCTAGAGAACAAACAAGACAATAGAGAGTTAGTGAAGGGTGGGTGGATTATTTAAGGGAATATCAGTTGTTGTGAAATGGGGATCATTATTGTTTGTCTTTTGGTAGATTTTATAATATAAAATATATAAATAGACATAGAGATAAGAGAAGACAAACACACAACAAAGATTTGCAAAGTAAGGTGGGTAAGGTTACCATTCTCAGTTACAAAATTTCAAGTATGTGCATGGGTACATAAATTAAACACTTGATTTCATTCTAAACCCATGATAGAGTTAGAAACAATCAACTATGCTACCCTTTATTTAGACGAAGAATCACACGAGTGGTGGGACCATGAATGAGTGACCTTGGAGACATGATAGATTAATTTCCTATTCAGATTTATCTTAGAGATTGATTGACAGGTTTGATAGAATAGATCTAAAACTCCACTCTAGAGAGTTAGCATGTTTAAGACATGTTGGTTCAGTTGACTCATGTATATGAGAGTTCTAGAAGTTATCAGTGACGGTCATAAATATGTTGGATCATAGTGTCGTAGGGGAAATCTACGCAAGCTTAGAGACAAAGATTAATAGCATCAAACTACAAAATTAATCAAACTATTAATCCACATAAAAGCCCTACTAACAACAAAATAAAAAAAACATCATGAATAGTAAACACAATAGATGAAAATTGATGCATTCAAAGCTTCTATTTCTTCTCTCTTCTTCTCTTGAAATGCTACTTTAAATGGTGCTAGGAGTTGATACTGGCAACACTTATGACTTGGAAAATTCAAGAAATTGTGATAAAATGATTGTATGTTGACTTCAAAGAAAACCCTACATAAAGATTGTACTCTCAAAAATTCAAAATTGAGATCCTTTAAATGGATTTGAAGAGGGTTTAAATAGAGACTTCAGACTGATTGATGGTTGAGATTGATTCTCTGAAAGCAGGATTAGATTTTCAAAGAGAAAAAGAGAAAATAAGTTTCTTAAATTCAAAGAGATTGGGGTTAAGGTTGAGGTTGATATTTTCAAAGAGAAAAAGAAAGAAGATAATATAATTCAATTTTGGAGAAAATTAGTTTCTAAAATGCAATTGATTTTTTTATTAAAAGAATGATTTTTATTTTTTTAATTTTTAGGATAATTAAATGATTTTATTTATTTAAAGCTCTTTTTGATTTTCAAGATTCTGAATTCCTCATGAAATTGATTTTTCTAATTTTAGAAAGATTTTGGAATTAAAAATTCAATTTAGAAGAAAGTAGAATAAATTCAAAATTAGAATGAAATTAAATGGAAATTAGTCAAAAATGAAATGAAATTAATTTTGGGTTATTAATTTAATTGAGAAGAAATAATTATCTAATTTAAATAATTATGAATAATTATTTAAACTATGGGATTTTAGAAATTAAGTTTAATTAACTAATAAAGATCAATTAATTAAGGTAAATTAATTAAATAAGATTAATTATTTAATTAATGTTGAGAAGTGATTAAATGATGAAAAGATTAGGACATAACATAATTAAGATGATTAATTAAATAATTAAAGAACCATTTAGTTAATAGAAGAAAAATTAGTAATTAAATGTGAGCTTGCAAGTCTATCCATTTTTTGTTGTCTACGCATGGATTGCTTGTTCTTTTCATAGAGGGATTGTCAAAACTACTTTGTGGTTGGATTAAAGCATTTGACCCTTATTATTTATAGGATGTCATCAAGAGGGCTAGAAACATGGAGATTTAGGGAAGACATATTTCATCCAAAATCATTTAAGACTAATAAAGATATGAAACCTTATCAAAGGAGTGACCTAAGAAGAGCAGTAGGGATTCTAAGCTTTTCAATGAACTTTTGAAAAAAAGGTTATGTTTTAGCTACAAAGAACCTTGGGAACCTAGCCATGGGTGTTTGGAAAAAGGAAAGGTACATTATATTGAAGTAGTTTTAGATGGTGAGGAGAAAGAGAAGGTAGGAGTTAATAAAATCAAACAAAGTAATTCAAATGGTGAACATGTGAAGGAGGATGGGGGTTCACCCAAGTGTACCCAAGTGAAAGGTGGAACCATAGCTAAACTTTTTGGCACTCCTAAATTTTTTGGGGTTCTTCAGGGGCAGTGAGTTATGATTGTGATTGATAGTGGGGCTTTTCACAAATTTATTGATTCAATGTTGGTGGCTAAGAGGGATATACAGGTAGAAGACTATAATGGTTTCAATGTTGTAGTGGTAGATGGATTCAATATGACTTATAGCCAATAGGTTTCATATTTGAATATTGCTTTAGGGAATTATATTGTTAGAGATGATTTTTATGTAATGGATCTTAGGGATGCTAATGCCATTTTGGGTATCCAATGGCTTCACCCATAAAGGAAATATTTGTAAAATTTTCAAACTATAGAGTTGAAGTTTAGAGCAGATGATAAGAAGGTATTATTATATGGTATCTATAGTGGCACGCATAGGATCATATCAATGAAGTTGATGTAGAGCATATTTAGACATGAAATTGGAGACATTGCATAGGAAACCCAATATTTTATTTCATCCAAGGTCCCTACTGATAATAGTGGACAACATCATGTGGATATTCAATTTATGTTGGATAACAACTATTTGGTTTTTGGTGAGATTCCTCCAAGGAGACCTATGAATAGGGGATTTGAGCATGTGATTGAGCTATAGGAGGGCTTTAGGCTCATTATTACCACTCCTTTTCGATAGCCAAAAATATTTGAGGAACTAGAAAACTGGTTAAGGAGTTGTTGGACATAAGACATTAGGCCCAACTTGAATCCCTTTTCTTCTTCAATTGATCTAGGGAAGAAAAAAGATGGGAATATGCATATATGCATTGATTATCATGTGTTGACAACAAACAAAATAAAATATATGTATCATATTCCCATGATCGATGACTTTCTCAATAAGCCCCATGGTGTAGTGTATTTTTAGAAGGCTAATCTTCGATCAAGACACCACTAGATTAGAGTGAGGGAGAAATATATTTTGTTAAACAACATTTAGGTTTCATTATGTGAACTAAGTTTTTGATCATGCATTTTGGGTTAACCAATCCTC
This sequence comes from Thuja plicata, assembly GCA_018584345.1. NCBI lineage: Eukaryota > Viridiplantae > Streptophyta > Pinopsida > Cupressales > Cupressaceae > Thuja > Thuja plicata. Next base: position 126,082 of record MU226134.1, read on the forward strand.
CTGTAAAAATTTTCTACTACATGAATTGCATATTTAACAAACAACTATGGAATTTTCTTCTAGTGTTCTTTGAAAACACCCTTATATATAGAAATTAAGTATCTTCATGAGTCATTCATGTAGGTAAAATTCCTATTTTCTAAAGATTCTAAGTGCAAACTTAGATTGGAAAAGATTATTTATTTTGGGCATGTGATCAGTGCAAATGGAGTCCAAGTTCATTAGGAAATTGGCTCCTGCTAAAGATATTAACAAAGTTGAATGTATTCTATGTCCTATGTAGCTATTAAATAAGATTTTGTGAAAGGGTTCTCAGAACTTGGTGTGTCTCTCACTAATATTATGAAGAAAGGAGATTTTAGATGGTCAGATGAGGTTTATTGAACTTTTTATAGACTTAAGGAGGTCATGAATACTTTTCTTATGTTGGAATTACACAATTTTCTCAACCCTGTGTTTTAGATTGTGACACTTTAGATGAGGGGATTAATGTACTATTGATGCAAAATATACACCTCATTTCCAATAAGAACATGAAGCTCTCTGAGATGCAGGAAGGTTATATTGAATTTATAATAAGGAGATGCTTGTCATCATGCATGTGTTGTCAAATTTCAAATAGTATATACTTGGTGGGAAATATATGGTTTGAATTAATCACAGTAGCCTAATATATTTCTTGGAGAAAAATAGTTTGAATGAAAGACACCAAAAATGGGTAAAAAAAATTCAAGCATATTATTTTTATTGAGTATGTGAAGGGAAAGAAGAACATACTTACAAATAAACTTTCCAAGAAGTCCGCTATATGCTCCTTAGTAGAGATTTTAGTCGTTTGGAAGGCTCAATTTTTAACTTTCAGTATTCCAAGAACACCTTTGGATGTGAATACATATATGATAATGTTTAAGATAAGAGATACATGGTAGGATAAGATCTACATGGTTCTTGAATAAAATCTTAAGGAAACAATTTGAGATTCATTCATAATACCCCACTTGTAGGGTATCCATGACATTTCAAGACCTGCAAGCACGATGTATTGCGACATGTTTGTGAGGGAATGAGTTATAAAAAAAATAAAAAAATAAATTTTTCTAACATGTTTTCTACAAACATTACCTATTCTTGTAAACAAGTGGGAAAGCACATCTATAGATTTCATTACAATTCTATCAAATGTGTAGGGAATAGATTGATCAGTTGACCAAATCTACTCACTTTTTTGTCATTTCATCAGAGTATAAGGAACCATATATTTCTATCTTGTTCTTAATGGAGGTATTAAAAATAATGTATCATCAAATAATATTTTTAGTGATCATCCACAACATTTTTAAGTGTATTTTGGCATGCATTGTTCAAGTTGTCTAGCATGAGGTGACCCTAAGTACTAGTTACTATTGGAATATTGTCGTTGATGTCAAAGGAAAAATATTTAAAAAAAAATTAAGGAGTAGAGATGTTATTTAGGAGTATATTTAAATGACATATTTAAATTAATACAAAATTATATAGGAAACATCATTCATGATCGACTAGTTTTGGAGAAAATATTAAATATAATGCAAAGTCAATGTGTGGTTGACCCCCTCTCCTTTGTGACATTTTTTTATATTATATATAGAGAAAGTCACATTACAAAATGTCTATAATGTATACAAGACAAATTTTTGATAGAGTACCAACCACATAATGAAATGGTTCTTAGGAAAACCAACCACCATCCACAGCTACATCATGAAAGTTACACTCAAAATGATAACCATATCTAAGCTAACATTAACTATAGGAAATACTAAACATAATAATATTATCTAAGACAAGTCTTGTTATGTCTAATCCAATACATAACCAAGCTAATTATCACCATTGATCTTAATTTTACTATACGTCTCCCACTCCCAATATCCTAATGGAGAGAAAGCAACTAAAACATCCTCATTGTATCTAACTTCCTCTTTATGAGAGTTCCTTCTAGAGTTGAAGAAGATCTTGTCTTTGAGGTGATCTTTCTTCTTGGCTTCTTTTCTAGTTCTGCTACATCATTATACTTTTGGTGATATTCCATCATCTCCTTATGGAAGGTGGGATTAATGTTGTTTTCATAGGGCCATGTATGCCCATACCTCACCTCTAATTTGTTCACTATGCCAAGTCCATCCACAAGTAATTTGGGGAATTGGGCATTAGAGATTTCTATTGTTACCATTACTTGCAAGCCAACATGAAGAATAATAAGACTCAATAAGCCTCCTTTTTTGATTAAAAACCTCATCTTTCTTTGCTTCCATAAAAAATAAAATATATTATTTAATTTACTAATGTTTCCAACACATATTGTAAGAATTTTAATCCAAGATTCTCAATTATCAAGGCTCCTCTATAGAAACCATTACAAAATATGCTTCAAATCTCCTTTCCAAGAAAACATTAAAAAAAAATATGCCTAATCAACTCAAGTTTTTCTCAAAAGGAGAAAAGCTCAGGATCAAAATTTTACTATCTGTGGTCAAGATAAGATCATTTTGCATACTTAAATCCTTCCACCTAGGGAAAGCACCTGTTTGTTCAAACCATATATTTTCTTGTCAATTTTGGTCTTTATTCACATCCACATATATTTTAAATTGGGGTTGACTCCAAACAATATCCCTAGATACCTAAATTGTTTTTTTGGGCCTCCCCACTATAGATCATATTTTTGACACTGCCTTGGGGGGTCATAAAAACATCCAAGTAAGGTAGATTTGGCTCTAGAGATATTTTCTTGTAAGGATTGGAAAAACCACTCAATATTTCTCATCAACTTATTTATATTTCCTTGTTGAAGGTCAACAAAAATGAAAGTGTCATCAACAAACTTAATATTATTAACCTCATTGTTGTCTAGGATGGAGAAACCCTTGATTCTGTAAATACGAGATGAGTCTTTGAGTAGGTAGTGGAGGGCGTCAAAGGTAATCACAGAAAGATAAAGTGCTAATGGGCATCCTTGCCTGATTTATCTCTTAAGGGGGAAAGGGTAGTGAGAGAATAATTGACATCCACATGACCAGTGTAATCTTTTAGGAGAGCATTAACCACATTGCAAAAACATTTTGGACACCCAATTACCTCTAAGGCCATCAGCAGGAATGGCCATTCAACTCTGTCATAAGCCTTTCTCAAAATCAAAGGAGAAGCATGAAAATTTTTGGTTGGAAGCCCTTTCCCACTCCATGGCTTCCCAACTAGTTATTAAGTTCCTTTAAAATGTATCTACCCTTAACAAACCGAGTTTGAGTGCTACAAAAAAAAATTTCTAAAGCCTCTATCAGTTTGATAGCCAAGGTCTTGTATGATATATTCTAAAGGATAATTATCCTCCAATTGTTTTTTATCAAGGTTGTGTCACCATCCTTGGATAGGAGTTTAATAATGCTTCTAATTTTCTTTCTGAGTGTTCCTATTTGAATGGTTTCCTTATAGAGGATGAGTAGATCAACACTTATCTGGTCAATATTGACTTTATAGAATTAAATTGGAAACCCACCCTCTCCCAGAGATTTTTTATTATTCAAGTCTCTAATATAATTCTTGATATCTTCCAAAGAGATCTCCTTATTTAAAATTCTAACATCTTCTTTGTCAATTTTATTTGGGATCATCATTTTAATACCATCTCTAGTCTATTTATCATTGTCATGGATTCCCTCAGTAGTAAATGGGTTTTTAAAGAATACATAAAATTGTTCTTTGATGTCCTCTTGGCTAGTAAATATTTTCCCTTTAATGATAACCTTGTCAATGCTTTCTCTAATGTTTTTGTCTCCAAGTTGTTTGAACAATAACTTAGTACCTCTATCCTCATTGCTCATCAATTTTAGTCTCGAACTGATTTATAGTACTTGAATCCTTTATTGCTGAATTATTATCAAAGAATATTTGTCTTGTATAAGTTGATCACATATACTAGTGTTATTGTGATATTTGTGTATTATTTTTCCCGCTCTGTGGAGGTTATCTTGCTTTGGTTCTTTATTCTCCTCCTATCCATAGAATATTTATTCTAAATAGTTTGGAACAACATTTTCCATCCATGTATGTTCTTATACCATTTATCATATACAGTTTCATCTTTCATTAGCCATTTATTGATCTCCCTAAGTGTAAATATAACATCTCTATAGTTTGCATTGCTTAGAAGAGAAGTATTCAATAAGAAATGATGTCCTTTGAAGGTTTCTATTTGGAGAGGTATTTTTTATCACTACATTAGAAACAAAAAGATGATGGTATGAAAAGGTATAAGGACATAATCTAACCAGCCCTTCATCCTTATTTGAGACAAAATTGAAGAAATCTTTGTTGGCATAGAATCTATCTAGCCTACAGTAGATTCTACTATAACCATTTATGCATTGCATTGGGTGAACCAAATACTATAATTTTGAATATTTTTTTCTTTCAATGGGATCAAATAACTTCATATTATCTTTCATAAGATACCATGAGTGCTTTTCACTTCCTTTCCATTACATATCAAGACCTCCAAACTTGTCTTCATTATTCTTTACCATGTTTAAATCACTGCCTATCAACCAAAGGATGTTGATAAAGAACACATCCATTTCCATAGGCTACACCTATGTGTTTGGTCATTGGGGGAATAAATAGAGTACATTCCAAATTCCCCATCTTTGTTATCAATAATAGACTAGGATCACCTATTACAGGGAGAAGATCCACTCTATTTTACATTATTAGCCCATTTATTAGAAATAATCAGAGATGTACCTCCCATTCCTATATCATATTTGGTAACCATTTGAAAATCATCTTTCCATGTCATTTTAAGGCTTGTCTCAAGTGTGAAGCCAATGGCCTTTGTTATATGCTGAATGTGGACCTCTGAATTTGGCACAAACACAACATAGTCATTATACAATCGTTCAATTCACAAAAATGAACATGAATTGTTCATCTTGAAAACTCGATTGGAGCAACCTGTTGCCTCCTAATCAGTTGGGGATGTTGAGTTTACCCTCAGAATGAGAGCCAACAACCTGACCATTGCTAACATGGAGGATTTCTAGAATGTAAGAAAAGACCAATTTGCCATTACTCTATGAAATTGAAATTGTAACTAGTCTATGAAAAGAGATGCAATTAATCTATGA
>MU226134.1:131293-178357 GCA_018584345.1 Thuja plicata
GTCTATGAAAAGAGATGCAATTAATCTATGAATTGAGAAATGATTGATCTAGAATTGAATTACAACTAATCTATGGAAACAAAATGCAATTAATCTAGGAAAAGAAAATACTCTTATTCTAGGAATGGAATGCTTGTAATCTAGAAAAGAAATTGCTTTTACACTAGAATTGAACTTGCCATTAATCTAGAAAGCTTTGAGAGAATCAAATTGAAATGTTAGACATATAATGAATCACAAATGAAAGCAATACATCTTCAATTCCAATTGAAACTAGCCTAATTATGCAAATTTTAAGCTTAAAGCATGAAAGAAATTAAATTCAATTTGACTATAGATTTGATGCTCTCAAAAATCATCCTCCCAAATGAAGAAAATGAGGTCCAATTTATAGAAAACTATGGAAAGAGAGTGAAGAGTTTCTTGAAAAGAAACAGTTGTCTCTTCATTCTCTTTTGAGACAAAAATGCAAAGATTATTTAAATAAAAGGGTGAATTATTGCCACATGAGTGTCCTTTCACATGGAATTCCTTTTTGAGGATAATTCATCCAATAATTAAATAACCTTTCAATTCCTTTTATGTTTATTAGCCAAAGTGGGTGGAATTGATTTAATTAAAAGCACTTAAGACTTTAGGATTAAATCAATTAATCATTGGGTTTTTTTAGCTAATAAACTTTGAGAATTTAGGAATTAGATGTGATGTTAGATTTATGCAAATTTGAGTTTTCTTCATTTGAAACTTAGTCAATTAAAGTCAATTAGGAGAAGAATTTGCCTAGTACAATAGGACTTCGAAGATGAGAAAATGCACCAAAATTGATTGGATTATTAGGTGCCAATTTTGGGGTGTTACAGCCTTCACCTCATGAAACATGATCACATCCTTATTAGGGCGATCATTCATAAATCTCATAATGGTATGCTTCCTATCTAGGGATTAAAGACCCTTTATATTCCAAGAGATAAAATTAATGATTTTCAATGTCATATTCTAGGGAATAATACATTTTTTTATGAGACTGTAGAAACATCTTGCTAGTCTTTGATCAGACTTCATCCTTTTGGAGTTATGATCCTTAATATTTAGACTATTTTTCTTCCTTTTGTTTTATTTCAAAATGTTGATCTTGTCATTTCCCCCTAGGATAATTTTTCTTCTCTTGGTCCCTTTTCTACCAATTTTATACTTGGGTTGAGGCTTTGTAGGTTCTACAGATTCTTCTTTATTTCCACACATCTTATTGTCACCTATAAGATTTAATTTAATTCCAGAGCTTATAGAGTCTAGTTCTTCCAGCATATCATGAAACTCTGCATTGGATCCTTCAATATCACCCCAATGAAACTGGTCAAATTATTCATAGGGTGTAGGATTGGGGAAATTGTGGACCACTCCATCAAGGAGGTCACTACCTTCAACTTGGTGATTATCCATATTCACCATAGCGGTACTAGAATATGGATTTACAAGAGATAGGTCCTCTACTAGTGGCTTGGTGGGACAATCCTTAGGAATGCTAATAGATTCAGTGGGTTTCAAATCCATAGGTCTAGCACCCCCATGTGGAGGGTGAATAGTCACAGTGTTGAGGGTAGAGGACCCATTGATATAGGATATTCCAACCTCAAATTTAGACATTGATGTCTTCACCAAGTTCCCACTCTCATGGAAATATATTGGGGATTCAATATATTTCATAATTTGTTACTACCATATTTAATATTATAATGAGAAATATTATTGTTATGTATATGATCTTTATTAATTTTAGCCTTATTCCAAGCAATTTTAACTTCAATTTTATCTAAAAGATTTTTTTGAGAATTTCTTTGGCCATTCTTAATGTCATTGGGATTGAAATCACATCAAATAGGGATGAAGAACACAAGAGGGGGGTCTACTTTGGAGTAAAAAAGAATAGAGAAGGGGTTTAGGGTAGATAATTAAGCAAGGCTCAGGATAGGGGTAGGATTTGGCACAAATTTATTCACTCCTTACAAAGAAGGGTCAATAATGGGGTATGAAGACTTGAAGAACACTATATAACCTCATTAGGAGCACAATATTTATTGAATTATGACTTAATACCCATAGAAGTAAACTCTTTAACATGATTAGGAGTAACTTGATCACCATTAGGGATTTGATTCATTATTTTATCAACTACTTAGGGCTTCACCAGATAGGAACCCATCTTGTTTTTAATGATGGGGCAATTTCTTGTAACATGACCTTCCTTCCTTCATAAAAAGTAGGTGTTAATACCCCCAAGGGCTTCAATGGGATAAAAATCTTGGAATGTGATGTTGATTCTATTATCATTATTGTCATTAATGGTTGTCATTGATGTCAAGATATCTTATGTTTGGATGTGGATTTGATGCTTTGCTGGTGTAGCATGCTCCAAATGATGTGCTATGTAGATTTATCTTTAGTCGTGTGCATCCTAGCCCCATTCATCTTGAAACATAATTTGGTTCACTCCTTTGGTCTAGACCTATCTAGAAAGTGGTTATTTTTCTTTAAAACATATTTTTACATTGTAACATGTATATCCTATTTCTTGGTTTTGATTATCATGGTGATTATGTCGTGTGTTGTATTAAGTGAGGAGGTTATGTGTGGTCCACATTTATTCCTTACCATCATGGGAATGTTTTGTGGTGATCTATTTCAAATTGAATTAGGCAAACTTAGATATTTATGATGATATAACATGGTATAAGAAAGTGATGATTTTGTTCGATGCTAGAGCGAATGAATATGCGCAGTGAATGTGAATCCAACTAGGAAAGATCTATGTATTTATGAGTATGCAAATTTGTACAACCAGTAGCAGACTATAATTTCATTCCTATGTTGCTGATTATTGGTGACATTGACTTCATTTTTAGATTATTTTTCATTACTCTTATTCTGGTAGTGACCCATTTTGTATTGGTAGCGAGCCTTATTTCTTAAGGGCAGTTAGCCCAACCAGAAGTGAGCCAACCAACAATGAGAAAACTAGCAGTGTCTAAAAATAACCTTAATTGGTGTCACCTTAACTAGTGTTTGTATTCATGAGAGGTATATTATCTGTGTTTTTTCCCATCTTGGGTTTCCACTTAAATTTGGGTGTTCATGGTGTATAGTATTTTGTGCTTTCATGTTAATATCTATTTTAAATTTTAGATTGTTTTAAGTTTGCACCAAGATTTAATAAAGTTAATAAAAAAAAAATTTATAACTAATTCACCCTCCACATCCTTTGAATTATTTGTTAAAAGGAATAAAAATGAATGGTTGATTGATAGTCGATGTTCAAATCATATGACTGGGGATAAAAGTAAGTTTGTAAAACTTGAGAAATATGATGGAGGTCTTGTTAGATTTGGAGATGATAAAGTGATATAGATTTTTGGAATTGGTTCTATTACTTTTGATGGAAATCATAACACTGACAATGTTTACTATGCTAAGGGTTTATATATCACAATATTTTGAGTGTTGGAAAAATGTGTGAAAATGGATACAATGTTGTGTTTCAAGATGATGGTTGTCAAATCCATAAGAGATCTGGAGCTGTTATTTTAGTTGACAGATGAACATGTGGAAACATGTATCAACTAAAACTAGCTACAAAGAGTGGCTTATTATATTGGTCTGATAGTTGGCTTTGGCACTAGAGGATGTGTCACATCAATTTTGACAACTTGGTATGGAGAAGTTCAATAAGTGTAGTAAGAGATTCTCCAAGATTGATCAAACTAGAAAAAATTATCTGGAAAGGATGTCAAGAAGGAAAGAAGACAAGAGAGACATTCAAAGGAAAAGATCATTCATCCACCAATTTGTTGGATCTTTGTCACACTGACATGTGTAGTCCAACCAAAACAAGAAGCTTATAAGGTGAGAGGTATTTGATAGTTTTTATTGATGATTATTCTAGATTGAATTGGGTTGCATTTTTAAGAGAGAAATCATAAGCATTAGATAAATTCAAGATATTTAAAGAAAGAGTTGAAAATGAAGTTGACAGTGTTGGTTTGTTTCAATAAAAACAACAACAACGTCTCCTTCTTATGTATTTTTTATAGAGGAGCCACCTCCAAATACTGGTTCATGTAAGAAAAGGACCAACTAACAAGCACTCTAACAAATACTTTTAATATTTAGGTCCTGCTACACCAAGGGGGGGATACCCTACAATACCTTATGATATGTCTTATATGGTATTATCAAGTAGTAATCTCACAATGACTCAACATAACCGGGAGATACTAGATAATTGGCTAATTACCCATTAAACATAAACCATGAAATGGAGCATGAGATAGGAATTCACAAAAAACTTGCACAATTATATAATTAATGGATTTAAATGTTTTTTTATAGGAAAACACAACCAATATGCAACTAGATATGCAATAGTATATAAATTTTCATCTTTAGATTAGTGCTTTATCCATTGGGCTACACTCTAACTCAGACACAATATACTGAAATCAATATTCATCAAAGATTCAAGATCATAACACACTTTATCCCAAACCCCTACTACCAATAGAATCCTGGCATATGTCAAATGAATATATGCATTAATCAGAGCCTAATTTAATCTAATCCTAGATCAGAACTCTCAAATAAGTACATAAACATAGAGAAAGACTATGCTAATAAATCAGAAAATTCATAACTCACAAGACACATAACACAGGAGAGATTGGAATCCAGATCTTTGTATTAAATTTAGAGAATCATATTACAGTATACAAAAAGTACTCAGAGATAACCTCTTCAATAACCTACAAAAGATCTCTCAGCTTTATTTCAAATTTCTTACAACTATCTAGTACAAACTATACTATATTCCCCCTTTGATTGAAACTTTACAAATTGTTTTACAATCCAATTTTTCCATCCCTTTTCAATGATCTTGGGAATCCTTTTATAGAATAGGATTGCAAAAAGATACATATCATTTGGAATAAGGACAAAACAAATGACTCAGTAAAAATAAAAAATAACTAATGAACTGATAACCACTTTTTTTACAATATATATTTAACATATTTTGTATTCTAGCCGCTTGTTACTTGTAACTACTTCAAAGTTGTTTGGAAGCAGCCACTTGGAGAATGTTGTCTTTGATATTGGTGATGTAGGATCTTCATCTTTTCTTGTCTCATCTAATCTTTTGGGCCTCATTGTCATTTACTGCCTCTTGCACATTGTCACCTTCTTCTTGATCAACTATAATGTACTTGTCCTTCCAGGAGGTATACACCTCATCACTCAGCAAAGTGAAGCTAGTGACTTCATCTTTTTTACTATTAATATCATTCCATTTGACACTTGCCTTCTCAATTTATTCTGACCAAAATTCAAAAAATGCTCTGGCTTTACTGATTATGTCAACTGTTTGAACAAACAACAGTGTGCTTTCTAGAGTAATAATGTTGTTGGTTCTTATTGCCAATGCCTCATTCATTTGTATGAGCCATAGTCCTTCATTTTTTATATCACCACTCTTCTTAAAAATATTGGGAGATATCTCATATCTGTCCTTTGAATATTCTTTCTTCAAAGCCACTACCTTCCTAATGATGATGCTCCTTCTTATGTCCATGTCCATCAGTAATTTGACACATTTATAAGTACCATCCAAAATAATGTCAACATTGTTTTCTTCTTTGGATGTGGTATGAAAGAATTTCAATTATCCTCTCTTTCCCTTCCACCTATCCACCATTTGATCCCATTTGTCCTTATCTGCATTATATTCATTTAATATGCTGACAATTTTCTTTCCCTGTGAATAAATGGCAGTAGGAACTAATTCCTGAGTGCAATGCCTAAGGATGGAATGTATCTTATCAGCATACTTCTATTTTACCCATGCATCTACTTCTTTAAATGCTTCAGATTGTTCAACCCAATTCTTCTTTGATTTTTCCATCTCGATTCTTTCAACAATTAATCTTGCTTTCTCTTGATCCAATTCCTCTTGTGTGGTAGGATTTGATGGCAGGGGAGAAGGAGCGTAAGTTAGGATATGGCTTGATGATGATGGCTGGTGAGGTTCTTATGTAATCATCCTTTGAGGAACAAACTGAACAATTTGCTTACCTTTAAGGATGGCAATCTTCTTGTCCTTTTCAATGGACTTCATCTTTTCCTCATTATATGATTTTATTATTATTTCATACTTCTCCCTCAGGATTTTGAGTGCATATTCTTGTTTCTCAGCTACCTTTAAGCTCAATTTTTTTATTTCTAGAGTAAGGCTAGCTGCTTCTACCCCTGAGGTGTATTCTACTCTTTTTACTACAAGTCTACCTGCATATTCAGCCTGATCACCTCCATCAGTTCTCCTTTTGTCTTTCATTTTTAGAGACCATATCACCAGTGCTACATGATCTTCACTAAATTTGACACCAGTTGATGTCCCATAGGTGTGTACTGGTTTGGTTTCTTTTCTCACAACATCAAATATGATGGCATCAACAAGATCCCATTGAGGTAAGATGAGGACTCCTTCTTTATTAAATAATTCCCTTCCTTCTTCAGGGGTGATCTTATCAAACTTTTCCATCATCTCCTATTTCACTTCCTTCTCAATGTCATCCTTGTCTCTGTTAGGTTGATCATCTTGTAGCTTCTAACATTTTTATTTGAATTCATCAATGTGGATTCTCCAAAAGAATTAGATAAAATCCCTGGCCTTAAAAAATTTGTCATCAGATAAAAATTCATCACTGGCCTATTTGGTTATAGGGTCCAGCTCTTTTCCAAAAAATTATGCTACTGTTAGATCCAATGTTGCATGCTTGGGTGCCTCTGGCACTCCTTGTAACTCTTGGGCTATAAAAAAAATGTGTCTAGTATTTCCCATCTTCACCAATTGTTCAGTAATGCTCTGATCATCCATATGCAAGGGAGACTGAGAAGGGGAATAGATATCACCATGTTGGTTCTCTTTTCCTTCCACCCTCTGCCTTTTTTGGGATGGAAATGTTTGGGCACTGGTGTCTACTAGCCTTTTGCCCTTTTTCTCGGAGGCCTTTTCATCTCTAGGTGTAATTGTGCTATAACCCCTTTGTTGGTAGACTACATATTTCCCTGGTGGGACAACCCTACCCTGTGAAATTCTACTCAGAATAGCCTTAGCCTTTTCTGGCTCTATTTCCATCACCTTCTTCTTCTTCTAGTCTAGGGCTTGCATTATATCTTCAAACATTGTCATTAGGGATTCTACCTTCTTTTCCCAAGGTACAAATTTCATTAAGGGATCATATGATCTATCAAAATGGTGGATGAAATAGCTCCACTGATGTTGATAACTGATATAGCTCCAGGTATTTTTCAAACAAGGTCCATCCCCCTTTAGTAATGATAAAATAATGAACTCTTCTAAGGGTAGGGAAAATACTACCTTTCATCTTACCAATCAAGGCTTCCTCTTGCAACCCACCTAGCTGTCTAAGAAATTCTGCCAGGCCAATCTTGAGTGGCACTCTGTAAGGGAGGGAATTTTGAAACCTTAAACCCTACTAACTGTTGAGATAGGGTATAAGATGAAATCACCCCGATTGTGAACAATCTTCAATTTTGTAGCATACTCCAATGGTCTCAAAAGTTTCAATACATCTATATGAATCCTAGGGTTGTCCATACATAACAATGCTCTAAGCCTAGAGGCAAAAGATCTATCAAAATTTATGAAATTGGCCTCTTTCCTGTCCCAAGACAAGTCTATACTCCACAACTAGACAGGAAAATCTTCATCATCCTGAGACTTGGTGAGATCCATTTATTCTTCAAAGTTGTCAGCATTATTAAATAAAATCATATACATTATCAAATAACACCATCCCATTGTCTTAACTATCTTAGAATCCTTAATGCCTATCAAACCTTGATGCATAAAGTCAGAAATGTAGGTAGCATAATAAAAAAACAACAGACATGTGGGGATGTAGGATTTGAACCACTATAAGCATAAAATGGACAGGCATTATTTTCTCCTCATCCTCTCCTAGCACATGGCACATGGTACAGGGAACTATACATCCCTCTAGCCTTGCTACTAAAATAATGCAATTTGAAAGGCTTTGGTGTGTTAGGGACTACTACAATAAGACCCCCTATCTTGTTGAAATACCCTTTCAAGGCCTCATTCCTGCTGTATTCCTTTTGATTTTGATATACCTCTTTGAAGTGGTCAAAATCATATTATCCATCTGAACTATGAGGTCACTCAAATTGAAGACTTTTCTAATTTCATCAGCTATGACATTCAACAGTATATTTCCATCTATATCTCTCAGGACCCCGGATACTTTAGCATAGGTTTTGGCTATTAAAATTAACAAATCTGTATCCATGAATACTCCAAGAACTATCAAATTTCCTACATCTAGATCCCATATATTGCAGTCTAGGGAGGGAGCATTTCTCTGGCTAAAAGCACATTTTGAACATATTTAAACTACTTGTGCTGACCTTGGCATCTTTGGCCCATCTACCCATTTCATACAAACCTTCCTGACTCTAACATGAGGATTTAATGGAATAATTCTCTTAATATAGGTAGAATCATTTGTAGATCCACTCAACTATTGTATGAGGTCATCCTACACATTTCTATCTTTGTACTCTACATTACTAGTGAATTCAATCCTAGCGGCCATCTTCTGAACTTAGGGCTTCTAACAGTAATAATATCAAATTATATTAGCACTTTTGTAACTCTTTTAGAATTTCAAACCCTACTGCAAGCATGAATTTTATTGTTTCAATCAGGATACTTACCCGCTCTGCAATTTGTCACATAGAGTGCGAGATTGCTGTAACTTTGATTTTCGCTTCAATCACTTTGATGATTATGGTATTTTTGAGCTTAAGCAATGAATTATATGGCTTCAATCAAATCAGTCTTTTGTATTGAATTTTATTGAAATGGACACAGCAGAAGCAGAGCTAGACAGAAGTAAAATGGAGAAGTGCTATTGTAAAATTATAGCAGCAGCAGAGCAAATTCCTATGCAAGATCCCAAATGGAGAAGTGCTCTACCAGAGCAATATCGTACCAATAGTTTTCAATGTGCAAAAAGATACCAAGAATTGGGTCTCAACTTCCTTATAACACCTTCCCACTTAGCTCTAACCCTAAAAGTGACTCAATGCGGGGTTTAGGTTTCAAATGTTATATTTCTCATTTTAAGTTGCCAAGTGCATAGGAAATTACCTTTTTTCAAATATAAAGAAATATGTTCACCGAAAGGATCTAAGTCAAGAAAGAAATATTTAGGAAAGTCCAAGACCTTTCCAACGAGCTATTACACCAAGGGATATGCATCTAGATGAGGCCAAAAACCCCTTATTACTCCAAAATGGTTATAGACATAGCCTTATTTTAATTATTAAACGCTAACTTAGGATATATTTAAATATATTAAAAATATATCCCAAATAGCCACAAAATGCCCAACTAACCTCAGAAACCTAAAACTGGAACTGTCACCTGTCTGTGACTGATGTCGAAAATCAAGGATCAACTGGCAGTCTCATCCCTAAAATCTAGGGATGCTCCTAGAAACTAGGATACACACCCAAATCTCCTAAAATTGAAATGAAGGAATGGTCTCATGGAAGCCAACCCTGAAAAGTAGTCAAACCCTCCTAAAAAGTAGGAATTACCACCTAAAATCAAGGAACTACTCTAGACTGGATCCTTACTGCCAGAGATGCCAAATCCTAACACTGAATGCCCAGACTGAGTCTCTAACCACCAATGCCAGCCTACAAGACTCCATAATAGGCTGACTCACATGTCTCTGCTAGACATAGCTAAAGAGGGGACATGACACACACTCTGCAATCAATTCATCTGGTTTGAAACTTGCAGCTTAACGATTCATTGATGACCATTCTGAGAACTTTAAATTTGGACCATAGATCTTCAAGAGTATCTCCTTCATCGGGTGGCTCTCATCATTCTATGGAAACCACTATTCATCTAGGACACATGTCAGTGTGACTTAATCACTTAAATTTTAGATCTCATGCATCTTCCTCATAAGCCATTAAGTTAGCCCTTTGATTCTTCTTAATGTGGCCACAAGTTACTTTACCCTAAGTTTAATAATTGTGGATGCAACTTTAATAATTTGGACATGCATCAACACCACTTAATGGCTTAGATGCTAGATCTTGTGCATCTCTCCTTTAATTCATTAAGTGATCCATCTAATCTTTCTAAAACTGCATCTTCTTTACCTCATCTCTGCATTATACGGAGACCACCAACTACCACACATCAATCGCTTATAATTTAGATGTCGATCACTTTTCCTTTAAGTGATTAAGTCAACCATCAGATCAATCTACACTTTCTCAGCCTTTGATTCCTTCTTTACAACCTCAGCCAGACCCACTGGGACACATGGCATCATAGCTTAATCATTTATATGATAGATCTCGTTCACTTTGTCATTAAGTGATCAATTCATCTATTAGATCTTCTCTAAATTTTCAACCCTTTAATCTGCAATCAGCTTTACTGATAATGGAATACATGTCATCATTAGGACACGCGGTAGCACCACTTAATGACTTGCCTGATAGATCTTGCGCATCTTTGGGATAAGCACTTAAGTTAGTCATTGGATCAAAAGGAATTTGTCTACATTTTAATCAACATCCATTCACAAGTCTTGGGCCCACCAAATACCATGCATTGCCACCGCTTAATGACTTACACATTAGATGGTTCGCATCTTGGTCATAACTGATTAATTCGACCATCAGATCTTTTTGCACTTTAATCTCCATAAAACTATCTACAACAGGGCCAACGTCACTCCAGGGACATGCATCATTCAGACTTAATGGCTTATAGGATAGTTGTCAATAAATTTGAGAATAAGCCATTAAGTCAGTCGTCCAATGAGACAAGATCTGCTCACTATTTTACTGAAACCTTTTCTGATTGCTGGACCCACCAAAAAAAAGTCTCATTACTGCTTAATGACTTATAAGATAGATGTCATGAACCTTGGGATTAAGCCATTAAGTGGGCCATTATATCAAAACATACTAGCTTGACACATTGTGGTTTAATAAAGTACTTTTGGACTTTAGACTTAGGGATTAATAAAGTACCACAGCGTTAGGAAACTTACAAACTATTGAACGTGGACCCTTTTAAAATAACACATGAAAGACACATGACCTAAGTGGTAAAAAGGTAACATAAAATTAGAAACCACTTGGATGATTAGGATTTAAATACCAAATTTTATGCTTTGAAACATGGAAGCAAGGGTTTCAAGAATTTACATAAGACTCTTTTGTAAATACAGACCAAGGACTCATTGTTTTGAAAAAAATTTAACTAGGCCTAACAGTGGCTCTTTCTGGAGATGAATACCTCCTCTAGGTATTGCAAGAATTCAAAATCTTGGGGGGAGTGGACCAACCTACTGGAAAACTAAATTATTCACACAACAGAAAAGAAAACTAAACTAAGACAGAAAGGACACACTTACAAAAACACACTATATACACAATCCTAATGTTCATGGATGATTAGACTTCAGGAGAAGTATAACTTCAAGAACTATCCATGAACTAGTAGTTCTAAAATGATTCTAGTAAGATACTTCAATAAATAAGAATTTTTCCCATACCTCTCATGGACATTATAAGGTCCCAGCCAAATTGGTTCAAATTTTCCATGTTTTTCTTTATCCTCTAATCTGGCATTCCACTTTAGGACATAATCTCCCACACCAAATTTTCTTGAGACTGCCTTTTTATCACACAAGTTTTTTACCTGCAATTGAAGCTTAGCATTCTTCATAGAAGCTTCCCTCCTGGCTTCATCCAATTCCACCAGGTCATCAAAACTCAATTGCATGTCACTTTCAATATCATCATCATATATTTGAACAAACTTGTAAATTTGCATCAGATTATTTTGGGGCAGTCTTGCTTGGATCCCATAGACTAAATAAAAAGGTGCACACCCTATGGCTTTCTTAGATGTCACCCTATCTGCCTAGATAACCATTGTCAGCTTTGAGTCCCATGCCTTCTTGTTTGTATCCAAAACTCTCTTAATAATCTTAAGGAGGCTTTTGTTAGTGGACTCAGCTTGGCCATTCCCCTATGGGTGGTAAGGTGTAGAGTAAGATGTCTAAATTCCATATTCAGTACAAAAATTGATATACTCCTCAGATTTTTTAACCAGTTGATGAGCATCTTTAAAGATACTTGGCCACCAGAATATTTCTCTTAAAACCTTATGTGCATTAGTCTTGGCCATTTAATGGCCACCACACACTCCATTGTGCATTTCTTGTAGGATCTTGTCTGCTTGTTCTCTATCAACACATTTCAGTAGAATTCCTTTATGATTCCTCCACCACAGCTCATCTATGATGAGAGAAAAAGGGATTGCTTGTAGCTTTAATGTCCTTTTCTTATTCTCATGCATGCCCTATGGATAGTTCATTCTTTTTAAGTAATAAATAATGTTGATGTACCAATCACAATTGTCAAGGTTACAGATAAAAGGTCTTTGTTCCTCCTCTAGGGTATTGATATGGTTTGCATCTAGGTTTGCACTAGCCATCAATTTGGCCAAACCCATTCCTTTGACTAACTTAGTGATTTAGATTTCAATGTTAAACTCCTGAATCCTATTGATCCATCTACATATTTTTCCTGACACCTCTTGTTGAGTAAAGATGTCCTTAACTGTTGCTAAGGGGACATAGGCTACTACAACAAAACCTATCAAATAACATCTAAAAGCTTTCACAAACTTCACCAATGCATAATATTGTTTCTTAGTTATATCATATTTGAGCTCTGCAACCTATAATGATTTGCTAAAAAAGGCAATGGGTTGTTCAAACCCCTCTTCATTTTTCTGCAACAACACAACAACAATAGTATGACAAGATGCAAATGAAAAAATGTTCATATGCTTTGAATAAGTAGGAGTTCTTAGGATAGGAACATCTTTGATAGCTTTCTTAATCTCTTGAAAATATTGGGTGGCCTCACCATCCCATTCCATTTTTGCATCCTTCTTCAATATTTTAGAAATTGGCCTACTCTTCTCAACAAAGTTTATGACAAATCTTCTGAGAAAGTTTACCTGACCAAAGAAGGATTGAATTCCTTTAACATTCCTTGGGAGGGGTAATTTCTCAATAGTAGCTACCCTATCTGGGTCAATCCTAACCCCTTCCTTTGAAACAATGTGCCCCCATAATTTACCTTTTGTCACTCCAAAAATGCATTTCTTGGGATTCAGAGAAATCCCAAATTCTAGAGCTCTTTCAAAAATCTCTTCCAAATGTTCACAATGTTGTTCTTCCTTCTTTGAGTAATATGTGAGGTCATCCTAGTAGACCTCAATAAATTTTTAGAATAAATCTGAGAATGTAACATCCATGGCCCTCTGGAAAGTGGCCCCAACATTCACTAAACCAAAAGGCATTCTAACATAAACATATGTTCCCCATGGTGTGGTAAAAGAAGTCTTAAACTACTCTGACTCTTTGACCATAATCTAGTTATACCTAGAGAACCCATCCATCATGGACATGAGTTCACATCCAATGAATCTCTGCAGCATATTATCCATATTGGGGAGAGCATAGTTGTCTTTTAAGGAAGATATGTTCAAATTTATGAAATGCACACACAACCTGATATCTCCATTCTTCTTCCTGACAGGGACTAAATTGGAAACCTAGGAAGAATGCCTAATGGGCTTAATTATCCCAGCATCCTTCATTTTCTTCAATTCCTGCTCCATTTTGAGTCTTAGGGTGGGATTTATGGGCCTTTTCTTTTTCCTAAAGGGCTTGGCATCTACCTTTAATGGGATTTCATGTTGGAACAACTCCTCATTATATGCCTTCATGTCATCATACATCCATGCAAAGACCTTTTTGTACTTCCTTAAAATATTAGTCAGATCCTCCTTAACTTTGGGTGACATTTTTTTACCAATAAATAAATTTTTAGGAACTTCCTCTGTTCCGACATTAATCTCCTCCAAATCTTCAGACTTATTTACACATATAGTAGATTATGGTTTATCCTTATTGTCAAAGGCTCTTTCTAAAACAACTAGTCCCTTTGGGACCTTATTTGACTTCAAATGCAATTTTTCTTTTCCTAAGACAATATCTTTTCCGTCCATGGTTTTCAAATACTTACTAAAATCTATCTCTTTGTTGTCAAGACCTATCTCACAATACAAGAATCTCAGAATATCCAAATCATCATCAAATACTTTCCAGCTATCCACATTGTCTGGTATTGAAGTCCTAGTCTGAACTTCTATCTCAAAAATTCTAGCAAAAGTGATATCTTCTGACCTTAGAGCAATGTTAGGAAACAAATCTGCCATTCTATTCTGTCTTATATCCATCTAGTCAATACCAAATGCATCAAAATTTTCTAACTCATCTAAGACTACATTTTAGTATTGTTTCAATCTATGATTCTTGGATGTGTATTTGGATCTGATCTAAGATAACACCAATTTAGAGTCTCCAATAACTCTGATGCAGTTTATTCCATGTCTTGCAGATAATCTCAAACCTATGAATAGAGCCTCATATTTTTCCACATTATTTGTACATGTACATAATAGAGTAAATGAAAATTTGAAGGTCCTTCCTGAGGGAGATATCAATAAAACCCCATCACCAACCCCCTCCCTAGAACTAGCATCATCAAAATACATTACCCATAACTTAGTTTGTTCATATAAATTATTTATATCTTCAGACAATAATACAGGTTGTAATTTTCTTGCAACTTGATTTTCCTGCACTTGAAATGACTATTGTTAATCAGGATTGTGCCTATAAATGGATGCGAAGTCTAGCTATTCTATTGAAACATGGAAATATTCTCATTGGTGGAATAAAGAACGAATCTCCAGATTCTAGGCCAATTCCTATTTGATTTGGAATATCACCTAATACTGATTTTCTTGGTTTTGGAAAAAGGGAGAAAGATAACTGAAAAATGAATAAACTAGCTAGAAGGGTGATACACCAAATGGATTCAGATCTATTAGAATTATAAATCTACACTTACAAGACATACATTACTAAAATCTACAATAACATTCACTTTGCAATACCTAGGATAACATAGAATTCACTATTAGGGTTTATGCCACTAATGGTAACAATTCAGTCAACAAACAAGTAATTTCTCCAAAAGGTTTATTCTTTATAACTTAGAATAGGAATTTGGAACAATTCAATAATATATGCTAAAAAGACACCATACAGTTCAATGCAGAAACTTGGAAGGACTGATAGCAAAACTCAGAAAATGATGTATGAAAAATAGGGCCAACTTTATTATCTTCAAAATCTATAAATAGTTACATGAGAAAGTACAAAAAAATTTCAAGGAATGTATGCACTCACTTGATTATTTTATGTCTTCAACATGAACTGATGGCTACAAAATACAAGAAAAAGGGCAAAGGAACAATATGTTCACTAATACCTCTAATCCCCAAAATTTTGAACCCCTAAAATTGATAAAGAGGTTCAGTTATATAGCCCCTCAAGGCTAATTTTGAAAATGAAATCCTCACCAAAAGTTCTCTTCAACAGATAGATAACCCTAAATTTAAGGCCCAAATGATGCCTAAAATCTAGCCTTCAAAAAACCCCTCTAAAATAGCTAAATCCCTAAATTTAAGGCATAACTGATGCCACAAATCTAGCTCTAAATTTAGGTCTCCTAATATTGATGCCTTTGATTTGTATTTCTTTACAATATATCTTAATATATATCAAAACATATATTAAAACATCCAATATATAACATAAAACATACCCTAAGATGAACCCCAAAAAATTTAAAAAACCCTAACTCTAAGCATATGTCATAAACCCTAACCAAACTCGATACCCCATCCCATTCCTAAGTAAACTCCATCTTTAGTAAACTCAACATGCCCAATGCTTGATGTAAAATATCAACCCTCTCTATCGTGGCATTTGGAGAACTTTTCATGGCACTGCAGTTATCAAGGCATAAACTCCTATACTTGATGGACTTCAAAGTCTATCAATTTTGACATAGGAATTGTTTTTTTCACTTTGCAAATCTGTTGTTTAGGAGAGATGTTAGGTTTTTGAAAGCCCTAACTATTTGTTCTCCCATGCTAAGAATATGGCATTCTTCTGGACTTCTCAGTATTTGATGTGCGAGATGGAAGTTAGTAACCTCTATTGAACTCGGGTTCTCCATATGGCAGGTAATAGTGTGAAGTATAGAGAGAGTTCTAACTCTCTATTCCTACAGTTTTTGCTTGGAACTTGGAGTCTTATATATTTCTGAGTTGAACTCAAGCTCTCCTTTGTTTATTTCACTTTGGTTGAGGAGAGCTCGGGCTCTCTCCACCGCGGCTGCACTTTCATTGGAGTTTCATTGCCATGAAACATGGCATTTCTTATACATCTTTGTGAGCTAATAGGAATGTGCATTTATTTTCTTTTTGGAGCATGAAGCTCGGGTTTGAACATGAAATGGTTGCTGCAGTATAAGTTAAAGAGCTCAATCTCTTCTACCAAACTAGAATTGCATGCCATTAAATATGGTGCTTTGCATGCATCTTGTTTCTTTACAAATATTGGATCTATGCATGGTACTTGAGCTATCTGCTTAAAATAGAAAGCTCGAGCTCCCTTTTACACTGCAAGCTCTCTACAAACTAGAATTTCCTTCCATTAAATATGGTGCTTTGTTTATGCATGTCTTCAAATCAACTCGGCTCAAAAAACACACCTTCTCTACATGAAACTGATAGATAAGTTTACCCTCTTTATCTCTGAGGCTTCTTTTCAATCTGGGTATCCATGTTTTGTAATACATGCATCTGGGTGTTGATATTACTTTCTAGTGATAACTCCACTATGCATGCTTTGAATGATTTCTCCATGTCATTTTCTTCATGCTGCCACTTTATACTAAGATTAATGCATTGCTTGTATCTTTACTTTGCTTAACTTAAACCTTTTTTGAACTAGAAAGCTGCACATGTGAATGTTGATGAATTACGTATTTAATAATGAGACCATTGCAATTCTGTCTATAGTTATTGAGATGAACTCGGGCTTCTTCTTGGACTCAGCCTCCACTGTACTTGTATGATCTTGAATGTTTGAATGTTGCACTTTGGAAATGTGCCACTCTTTGCATAATGTCGCCATTGTATTTGTTGGATGTCTGCATCTTTGTTTTAATTCTATCTTCTTTTATTGAATGTGCTAACAGTGATTATCCTATTGGAATACCCACTCTTTGTTGAAATCAAGTTGCTCTCTATTGTATAATGTCACCATTATATGCTTTGAACATTGCTACTGGATGTCTGCATCTTTGTTTAATGCCATCATCTTTTACATTGTATGAGCCTACTCTGCAAAACGATGAAAATAATTACCTTTACACGTAGTTACCACCTTCTAGTGAAAGAGTTACTCATGGGGTTCAAGCACGGGATCATGACACCCATGAATAACATTCCTAGAAATAGAGACCTCTAAATTCAAGATGCATATCCTCTCTTGGTGCTATTATATATTTCCATATTTATTTGTACACTGTTATTGAACATGCAAACTTCTTTAATAACAACATTGCTATTTGGTTTCAATATATGCATAACCTCTATTTAATAATGACATTGTTATTTTTTTTTCACTCTTGCACATGCCCTGTTACTGAACATATATCCAAGAACATTAAATATTAACACCATTTACTTGATTTCTCTAGGAATAGGCACTATCATTGATAACATGTATAACAACAACATCATTTGACTTTCATTATGATAAACATTGCATTTTTTATCTGAAAATATATAACAAAATTTTAATTTACTATTTATTCTGCCATATGTACTACATTTGAACATCTTTTCCTTTGTCATGTAAATTCATAACAGCCTTTTTTAATACTATTTTTACTCTTCTGGTATCAACATATCGGCATTAGATCAGAGTGACACATATCTCTCATGTCTTTAGACAGCATTGTCATTTGATTTTTTTCTTTAAATAGGTACTTTTTAAAAACTACATCTTCATATGTACATAACTCACATTTGATAGCACTATAGTTTAATAATTTTCTTGCGCATCAATGTTGAATTTTGCATATCAGTACATCTCTTTATCTCTTGCACCTACACAACTTATCTTGCACCTACTTTTGATTGACCTTATTTCTTGCACAGTTTGAACATTTGAACACGTTCATGAGGTTTGAGCACGGGCTCATGACACCCATGAACAACATTACCTCTATTACCTATTTTTAGCAAGTTTGAACATTTCATTTCCACAACTATTTCACTTTTGCAAGATAATATTATTTTCATGAAACTTGTTATGGGAAAGGGGATAATAGATAGCTACATTGTTCTGGATTCCTACAGTGTCTGGATAATCAGAGTAATGATCACCTACAAACTATAGTAATTCATGATAATGTGACCAATCATAGTTCTCTTTTTCATTGCATTTTTCAGATATAGTGAAGGATTTCATAAAGTTATGTCTCTCTGATGCTATTATTTTGTTAGTGCAGATGCATATCTTTCCATTGCATTGATGTACTTGTAATTGTGCAATTCTTGAAGCTTAATTTATGTATGATTTTTTTTAGGTCTTCATGTATTTCTTATATCTTATTTGGATCTAACACCTTTTACTCCATGATGCGGGATATAGGACCAACAAAATACCTAGGATGCAGACAAACAGAGACAAGGCCAAAGGCATGAAGACTCAGATAATTCAGCCAATCAGCTCCAGAATGTAGAAGACCTCTTAAAGGCAATTCATGGACCCCTAAACCTCATCATGCTTCTCTCTTACTTATTTTCTACATATATCCTCTAAGTTTTTAATTTGAAAGGTGTAACCTTGAAGGAACACTTTTTTACTACATTCAGTTTGAATGCACAATGTAATGATCAATTATAAATTTGAAAGTGTGAATTTGATCAATACTTTGAGTACAATGAAATCTGATAACATGAATGTATGAGCAATGTATGCATCTTCATTAGCTAAATAGTAATGTTAAAGATATTTATCTTCACGCAATTTTTTAATGTTTATGATTACTATCCCGCATGTAAAAAATTTGGGTAACAATTATGATGACCTCTGATGGATGTATTCCTATTAGACATTGGGACCAGTAGCCTAAAATGGTCCATTGGGTATTGAGTCTGTTAATCACCTATTTGAAACCCTAAACCTAGTCTATAAATATAAGAAATCCCTTTTCTAATGATTGCGTGTATGTTTATGATTGGTGACAGTGAAGAAAAAACTTCATTATCACAAATTGCAAATGTATTCCTTATCATTGAGGAATGATTTTCTTGTGTTTGTAGATTTTGACAAAAACCTTCAAACATGTCTTTCCCACATTTTTGACTGTTCTTATCCACCTTTAATTTAGTGAAACCCTTCCTTTGCAACCCAGACAAACCTTGAATCTTGAAGACTTATTGAAAACTGGGAAAACTAAAACTAAAACTAACCTAACTATGCTTGACAGTGCTTAGGAAAAAACTAGAAAACTAACCTACCCTAACCTAGCCAGCAATAGAACACACTATACAAAACCATTTACTAGTTCATTGAAATATTTTCCCTTTCTCTTCAAATTGAAATGATGCATATGCTTGTAGGAAAACAAAAGAAAATTGAACATTGAAGCATATCCATCCAGTTCATGCAACATTTCATGAAGAGAGGAAGTATTTTGACTTACTTCACTCTGTTGATGGAAGAAATCTAAATCAACACACTTCACTTGGTCTTCCTTATCAAAATACTCACAATCAAGAGTTGTTGTAAATGAGGACTCTCCTCTTTTCTCCAACAAGGCTAGATAACGGATTGGACAACCTCTTGAGAGTGTGAACCTAGAGCCTTCCTTTCTAATTTCTTTACTTTCATCTTGTTCCTTGTGGCTTTCTTGCATCATTAACAACCATGTGAGCTCCTCCTCCATGGTCAAAGTACCATCATCTTCTGTTAAGTCATCTAGGAGCTCATCAAAACTATTGATCCATTGGAGATCAGGAGCACTTGGTTCTAGCTTGCATTCCTGAACATAATCTTTAGAAAGAATGTTCTCCAAAATAGAGAACCCTTTAAAAGGCACATATTCTGACATCTCAATAGCAAGCCTCTCACAAAAATCTATAATAATGTTTTCAAAACACTCTCCTAAGCTTTGGTTAGCTTCTTGATCTTGAGATAACTCATATGGAACCACCTTGAAAATTTCATGATCAGTTGTATTTGATTTATGAGGGGAAGTAGGCTGAGGCAATGTATCAATGATTTGATGATCAAAAACTGAAATCTCTTGCACAAATCCCGTTGAATTGGTCTCAATATGAGACCCTTGATATTCCTTCTGGATGTTTCCCTCCTTGACCAGGATCATATCCAATTCACCTTCATTCTCTTGCATGAGGATAGGCTTCAATTATTCATAAGGTTTCAATTTCTCTATAACATATCTTTGTGCTAGAAGGATATCACTGAAGCTTGGGAATGAAAGCTTAATTGGATCTTCATTTACAGGCTCTCTGAACACATGAGTAACTTGGAATTTCATATTAAAGAGATTTAGGAGACTAACCTTTCCCAAAATGCATGAAGCTTTGTACCTTGTGCCAAACAAGCTTCTGTTCAGGATATTTTAACTTCATTTCTGCCTCTTGAACAACAATCTGCCACTGTAAATTTTTCTCAAACTACCTTAGTTGTTCTTTATGTTTCTAATTCTCATTTCCTTGCTCATGATTTAGCTAAACAAGCTTTCTAGGCTCATAAAACTCTTTATCTTTCTCTTGGGAACATGTCTTTTGAGTTTTAAGGGGACCTGCAAGAAAAACTTGTGTAATCTATGCATTTTCTTGAAAATAGGAAGACAGTTCTTGAGATATAGTTGTCTGATCTTGATTAAGTACAAGAGTGTCTTCCACAAACTCTATTGTGTTAAAAATATTAATTCCCATTTCAAATGATGGATTTAGGAAAGTAACAAGTGAGTAAGTATCTTACTTTGTAGCTGCTAATTCCTCTTCATACCTCTCCTTCTAGGTTTTCAACTGTCTTGCAAGCTCTTGTTCATGAAGATAAGCATGTTGATCTAAACTCTCTTAATCATGTATATAAGCTCAATATGAGCATTCTTCTAGTTGTGATTGGATCTCATGCTCTCTTTTGACATCATCAATTTTCTTACCTAAATCCTGCAGTAAACTCTGCAGACTTTCTTGTTCCTTCCTACGGTTTTCTAATTCTTTGTGAAATTGAAGTTCTTCAGATTGATCAAGAAATTGGGCAAGGGCATATTGGTTTGGGGCAAATTGGACATACTGACATCCTACTATAATATGGTAACTTGGACTGAAAATTGGCTTAGGATGATTTTCATATGGCTGATGATTATCCCATTGAACATTACTTTGATGATAAGGTGGCGATTATTGTTGCTGCCCACAATAATTTGACATTTTCATTCTTGTAATAAGTTGGAAATCTGAATATAAAAGATGATCTGAAAAATAATAGTACTTGATCTTTTGAAACCATTAGATATTTTCTAATAGAGTCACCAGGTGTGTATTTCAATCCTTCCTCCAAAGGCTGAAATACCACTACTCACACCAAAACAACAATAATATGAAGCTCAACCAAACTGTGAAACAGTTTGGTCCCACCAGGCGTGCCAAAATATGTTGTCAATCAGGATTGTGCCTATAGCTGGATGTGAAGTTTATCTATCCTGTTGAAACATGGAAATTTTCTCCTTGGTGGATGAAAGAAAGAATCTTTAGATTCTAGGTAGGTTCCTATTTGATTTGGAATATCACCTAATACTGATTTTCTTGGTTTTGGGAAAAGGGAGAAAGATAACTGAAAAATGAATAAACTAGCTAGAAGGGTGATACACCAAATAGATTCAGATCTATCAAAATTATAAATCTGCACTTACATGACATACATTACTAAAATCTACAATAACATTCACTTTGAAATACCTAGGATGACATAGAATTCACTATTAGGGTTTATGCCACTAATGGTAATAATTTAGTCAACAAACAGGCAATTTTTACAAAAGGTTTATTCTTTATAACTTAGAATAGGAATTTGGAACAATTCACTAATATATTCTAAAAAGACACCATACACATCAATGCAGAAACTTGGAAGGACTGATAGCAAAACTTAGAAAAAGATGTATGACAAATAGGGCCAACTTTATTATCTTCAAAATATGCAAATAGTTACATGACAACGTACAAAAAATGTCAAGGAATGTATGCACTCACTTGATCATAATTTATCTTCAACATGAACTAATGGCTGCAAAATACAAGAAAAAGGGCAAAGGAACAATATGTTCACTAATACCTCTAATCCCCAAAATTCTAAACCCCTAAAATTGATAAAGAGGTTTAGTTATATAGCCCCTCAAGGCTAATTCCAAAAATGAAATCCCCACTAAATTTCTCTTCAACAGATAGATAACCCTAAATTTAAGGCCCAAATGATGCCCAAAATCTAGCCTTCAAAAAACCCCTCTAAAATAGCTAAATCCCTAAATTTAAGGCATAATTGATGCCACAAATCTAGCCCTAAATTTAGGTCTCCTAATGTTGATTCCTTTGATTTGTATTTCTTTACAATATATCTTAATATATATCAAAACATATACTAAAACATCCAATATATAACATAAAGAATACCCTAAGATGTAACCCCAAAAAATTTAAAAAAACCCTAACTCTAGGCATATCTGATAAACCCTAACCAAACTCGATACCCCATCCCATGCCTAAGTAAACTCCATCTTTAGTAAAGTCGACATGTCCAATGCTTGATGCAAAATATCAACCCTCTCTATCGTGGCATTTGGAGAACTTGTCGTGGCACTGCATTTATCAAGTTATTAACTCATGTACTCGATGGACTTCAAATCCTATCAATTTTGACATAGGAATTGTTTTTTCACTTGTTAAATCTATTTTTTCAATACTTAGAGTACAATGAAATCTAATAACATGAATGTATGAGAAATGTATGCATCTTCATTATCTGAACAGTAATGTTAAAGAGATGTATCTTCACACAATTTTTACTGTTTATGATTACTAGCCCACATGTAAAAAATTTGGGTAACAATGACCCCATCTCAGTATCTAAGAAATAGTTCATATTGTTATCATGTTGTTCCTCAATCATATGAGGAGTTCTGGTTTCCCTTGATACTTTGATGTTTTCACCATTAATGTTGAAAGTGGAAAATGACAAATCATATTGAATGCTTCCACCCATAGATGCACTCCATTTTCTTGACAATAACATTCCATATTGAGGGGGAATGTCTACAACCAACACACTCATTGTTAATACTTTGTCTGGGAAATAAGCCAATTTATAAGGCAAAGCCTTAATAGTGCCTACGATAGGGACTTCTCTAGAATCCATAGCTTGGAACCTCTCATGTGTTGTGTCTACTTTCAATCTCATTGATCTCATAACTTCTATAGGCATGACAGTGTTAGATGCCCCATAGTCAAAAATATGATTTTTTAAAATTTTACCATTTATTAACAATGTCAAGAAAAAGGGATGTACTGTTTCTACAGTATTATTGACAATATTGGTATCCAAATAGATTTGAGGAATCTTTGACACAAGCTCATCAGATTCCTTTTTTTATTTGTCCTTAGTGTCTTACACTTTCTAGTTTTTCTCTGGTCCCATAATCTTAGTAGAGCTAACACCTTTCATCCATTTTAGAGCCTTTTCTTTATGCTCTCATATCCTCATCATTTCTAGTAGAGGCACCTTAATAGTTATTTGAGACAAAATTTTCCCCATATCCATGGGGTGTATTTAATAGTAGACATGTCTAATCTTTGATTTGTGTAATCCACATCTTCTACTTGAGAAGTCAGTTTTGTTTCATCTCCCTTATGTGGTTTATCCTCCCTTTTAGAATGAGGTATGGGAATTTCTGGTGTTTTCATATTTTCTTTATAGACATTTGGGCCAGTAGGTTTGTTGTCCTTTTTTATTAGAATTTTATTTGTACCTTCAACCTTTTTCTCCTTTTCTTGTGGCTTTTTGGTACTATTGGGGGTATCCTTGATAAAGATACCGACAGGTTTGCCATCTGCACTACCAACTACTCTGTTTCTCAAAATGTAATTTCCCCTTTCTTGTGCAACCATGTTTGCTATGATTTCAAAAATTTATTCATCAAATGGTCTTCTAAGGATAGGAGTCTCACCACATCCTTTAGCATTACATCTCATATTATCAATCTCCCAATCCTATATGTCAAAATCATCAGGTTGATAATATGTTTCATCATTAACAAGTGAGGAAGTCATAGCACAACCACTATAATCATATTCTTCCTCTTCACTTTCTTCTTGATCTTTAGTGGAAAATATTCTAGTAGCAATAGCACAATACTCAAGATTATGAGGAGACTGGCGAGATACACACCAAGGATTATCATTACACATATTTACAAAGGTTTTGTGTAGGAGATCAAGATTTTTTTCATGAGATTTATCCTTCTTTTCTGGGACAATAGGTTTCCCATCTTTCCACTAAGTAGTATAAGGATAATTTTGCATCCTAGGTTATCTATTGAAATTTCCATAGGAGGGCTTATCATTGTTTGAAACCCTATTTCTACTACTCTCTCTAGGTTTTAAATTTTTCAAAGCATTCATAATCAACTTAATATTATCATCTTCCTTTGGTTTAGAACTCAAGGGTTTATTTGATTCTTTCTTATTATACCTGGTTACTTTCCAATCTTCTCTCCTACCCACTTTCCCAGAAACTCTTATGTTTGTCTCAATATTGACTGCTACCCCATATGCTTCTATAATATTTCTAGGATTATTATCTCTCAACAAATAACCCACTTTTGCATCAAAAGAATTAATATAGGTAGCAAGACATACCTTTCCATCTAATCTCATCACTTGCAGCAACTTGTGCATTTCCCTTTGAAACCTGATATTGAACTTCACCACTTCTTCAATTGGGTTCTTCTTTATGTTGTTGAACTCATTCAACATGAACCCTTCATTGGCCTTTTCCCCATATTGGTCTTTGAAACATTCCTTCATCTCATCCATAGACCCAATACATTCATGGGGAAATCATCTAAACCAGTCCCTAGCATCCTTAGTTAATGATTGCACAAATAACTTCATCATAACATCATCATGTGCAATTTCATAATCATCAATCATATCTATAAAATGCTTCAGATGTTCTTCACATGTTATAACATTATTTCCAGAAAATTTAGAAATTTTATCCCTAATCTTTTTATGAATCTCATTTGGATAACCAAGAATGCCAAGGAAAATAAATTGTATGTACCTTTCAGTATAGACAAGAGTTTTTTGAGATGAAATGTTACCTTGAGTATTTGATATTGTAGCATTTCCAAAATCAATAGGTGGTGGTAAATTCATTCCTGAACTTAGAGACATTTTAGGACCAACACCAGTAGGATGAGGACTAGAGGTTTGCCTAACAAATTCAATTTTCTTTTTCATTTCAAGAGCAGAGGCTTCCAACTCAACCTTCTCTAATTCTTTGGCTATTATATCCCTCTCTCTTTTGGCTCTCTCCAACTCAGTATCCAGCTTAGTCATGGGATCCATTATACTACCTTTTCTCACTGGCTCCTTTATTTCAATTGTAGCTACCTTTTTTTTACCTTTATCCTTGGGTTTTTGTATGTCATACAACTACTGGACAATAGGTTTATGTTCAATTTTCTCAAGTATATGTTGGGATTAATGGGAAGTAGTACTAAGAGGGGAGGGGTGAATCAATACCTCT
Organism: Thuja plicata; assembly: GCA_018584345.1. NCBI lineage: Eukaryota > Viridiplantae > Streptophyta > Pinopsida > Cupressales > Cupressaceae > Thuja > Thuja plicata. Next base: position 157,276 of record MU226134.1, read on the forward strand.
AAAAACTTTTAACTCTTTTCACCATTCATCATTACTAATCATCCATTACTGTATTACTGACCATTACTATTGTTCTTTCTTATGCATGTAAAATTAATTCATAATCTTTAATTGTTTGCAACATTTGTAGAAACATTCATGAAAATGATAAGCACATAACACAAGATATGATATCGCAGAAAACTCCTATTAGGAAGTAAAAACTGCGGTGGGGATGGCACCCACAAAACTTCACTATCTGCAGAATGGAAGGGAGTCGGTAAAGGATTAAAATTGATCACTTCTGATGATCTACCCTATTAGGAGTATTAAAGTGGAGACCTAATAAGATCTACTTTGTTAAGAGCTTTAGAAACACTATTTTAAGTGTGCACTCGATTAAGAGATTTACAATATGACTGTTAAGTCCACCTTTCTTGAAAGGATTTATTAAGTGTACTACACTTGTTAGAATGGGTGCATATGATTGAATTGACTATATGCAATCTATAATTTCTGATTACAGATCCATTAAAGCTCTCATAATAATAATATCACCTCAAGTGACTGATTAATACCTTTCTCTACTCGTTGGTAGCCTGTGTTCTTGTTCTTGAAACTGATTTGATTCTTTTTTGTCCTTCTGCATGAAATCTCTTGTCTGGTCTCTAGATTCTCTCTGTGGCTACAATATTCATTGAACAAAAACTATTTACAATATATTGAACATCTATTTATACAAGTATTTGACCTATCTTAGAATCACGCATTACAATGTTGACTATTAGATCCAAGGTTTACAACTTGACCTTGATCTTTAGTTTGCATGCTTTAAATCAGTAAAACTAATTAAAACAATAATAAATACATTTCTTCCTCTACACATAATGGATTTAAAAACAAATCAAGAAGCTATATATACAACTTTAGTGATTTATCTGATGTGGAAAGTTAGATCCACTTTTTGCAGGATGTAACTGACTGTCAGTTCTTGGTCATCGGGTTGAACTAAAATTCTTTAGGCATTCCTTTGTTGAAATGATCGTCGAGTTCCCTTCATATGTCAGGTTCCTCTCTATGTTGATCCGTCGGGTTGCACTGTTGTTACTCGTTGGGTTCCATTAACCTTTTTGTCATCGTGTAACACTGAATAGTGTTTGTCGAGATGCTTTGAACTTGGCAGTATCAGGTAACCTTGGCGTCAGGTAATGCTATGCCCTGTCTATCAGTGTAGTGTAAACCAATGGTGTAGATCATATTTTTCCTTGTGTATACAAATGGAAAAATATAATGCCTTCAATCTCCCCCTTTGACATTAGTATCAAAAACTAATGTGTGCATAATACTAAAGTATTCAGTATGTACACCATGTATATATCCTTGTCATTATATGACTCCCCCTAACTGTATGCATCGGTATAGTATAAGTATATATGTACTTATGTAAACTTGCCTCTGTACTATACATTCCTTGTTATTTTCTCTTTTAGTTGTATGACTGTACATATCATTTCCTCTTTTCATTTTCCCCTTTGTAGTAACTAAATTGTACATATCATTTCCCCCTTTATTTGATACTCATGAAAAAAATGTACAACTTATAAGATGCCAAAAATTGTGACAAAAATGTGTAACTTACAATGTGTCAAGAATATGGGAATGGGTTGTCTTGATATCTTCAAGCAATTTCTCCCATTTTTCTTGTAGGAGTTCTAGTGCCATGTGCTCTAGCTCTAGCCTTGCATGCATACCATAAATGTTGTCTACGACAGACATTTCTGGGGTGGCAATTAGTGTTTTTGCCTCTGTCACATGTTGTTGTAGTAGTGAAAGTGTCAGTAAGAGCTGAACTTGGAGCTCATTTACCTCATCTTTGTACTTTATCTCTGCAATCTGTATGTCCTGTCTCAATTTCTGAGCATGTTTGAGTTGCTCATTGTGCAATTTTATTGCCTCTACATTATTTGTGAGACTTTGTGCACTTGTCATAAGATCAACATCTATTTGTGCTATCTTGTCAGTATACTCCTATGTGATTTGATCAAGTGTGCACAATTTCTGTATCAAAGTAATATCTTCTGAGATGATTGGATCAATTGCGCTCACCAATTTAGAAAGCTTTACCTTTTTCAATGCCACTTCCTGGCTTATCTTTTCTACTAGCTTGAACTCATACTTCTGTTCAAGTCTTTCTTCCATGACCTTCTCAGCATCTATGTTCTGAGATGTTATTGCATCTGTGAGTACCACCAATTGATCAAGCATTTGGGTTGTCTAATAAATATCTACATTAGGTACTATTTATTGAAGTATTCCTCTTGCTACTTCTAGTACCTTTTCCTCCTTTGTGGCTTTCCTTAGTTTGTCTTGCATTGGCTTCCTCTCATAGAGTCTTGCACACTTGGTCAATTCAATTGGATCCAATGTCCCCAGATCACAAACTGGAATCTCAATGATTTCATCCAGAGTTACTGGATTCTTATGCTTGCCCTTCTTCTTCTTTGAGACTTGTGGGGACACAGATGTATGAACTACCATTGCTATTTCATTCTCCCTCTCTGAAGTGCTTGGTGAAGGATTTGTTGATGATGCCTCTTTTGTTTTCTACTTAGAGTGTACCTTTCAATTTGTGGAAGATGTCTCTCCATCAACCTTGGGTGGCTCTGAAGATTTTTCTTCTATTTTCTTCTCCAGCTCATCTTTCTTTTCTTCTTCACTCTTATCTTTCTGCTTGTCCTCCTCTACCTTTTTTTTTCTTCTTTATTGATTAGTAGATTTATCTTTCGGATCATCGGTTGCAACTTCCTCTATAGTTGTTTCCTTTGTATTATCTGTGATGTCTTTTACTTCACCCTCACTCTTGTCCTTAGGTGTGTTTGTGTCCTCTGTAGTAGATCCATCATTACTCTCTAGTATATTGATTTCCTTCATTAATACAGGCATATTATTTTGTGTGCTAGCTTGGGTTGTATCTAGAGTGGTGTCCTTCTTGTCAGTTTGGTATTTTTGAGTACTGACATCCTCATCTTTTTATATCTTTTCTACAGGGTCAGGTTTTGTTAAGTCCATGACTGATGTGTCCTGCCATTTCTCATAAGCAATATTCATATCTTTATCATCTGATGTCTTTAAATCTTGTTGATGTCCCTGATCCTTAAGTGTAATGAATATCACATCATCTTTCTTCTATGGATCTTTATCAGAGTCATAATTGGTGATGTCTTGAATGTCAAGATCATCCATGACTTTGTCCAAATTAATTGGTTCTATTTCTTCAACATTGTCCAAAGCAATGTGCTGAGGACTTGCCTTGTCTTTCTCCTCCTCTCTATGAGGTGTGTCGGTGAGAAGTAACTATTCCTCATGACTTGTTGACTCTATTGGTAGATCTAGGAGTTGTCTCCATTTTGTTTTGGTCATTGTATCTAGCTCTATGAACTTATTTTCTATCACTTTGTAAGCCCTTATTTTGGCTACAAATTTTCTTCAGTGCTTCTTCATGATTTCTTTGATTTCTTCAACCTTAGATTCAGGAGGCATTAGTGTTACTAGTACCCTCTCTCGTGCTTCTCTCTTGGTCTATAGAGCATATGACCATTATTGAGATGTTTTATTACCCATCTCCTTGGGTATTTGGTTGATAAAATTAACTGGTTCATATTTGTACTTAACCATTGCCCTTATTATGGCATCTTGTATCTTATTTTGGTCCTCTGATTTGAGTGTATCCCATTGTCTGATTCCCTTGTCATGCATTGTGCCAGATGTAGCAATAGATTCAGCTGCCTCATCAATTGTCTAATTCCTATAATTCTTCTTCACTACATCAAGCTCATCCTCTTTAGAATCCTCTATATCAGCTTTAGTTTTGACCATTCTTTTTCTCATCTTTATAGGTGTTATTTTCATAGTTTGTTCCTGTCTCGTTTGTTTTTCTAGTTGCTTCCTCTTATAGGTCCTTACTTGACCTTTCTTAAGAGGTGTGGTATTGGTCTTAGCAGTTTGACTCCTTTTCCTTTGCTTCTTTGTAGGAGGTGGAGGTGCATTAGATTTAGTCTCCTCAGAATCTGATTTCTGGTCATCATTCCCTTCACCGATGGTACCTTGTTCATCAGTTTCCTCTATTTTTTCTTGTTCCTCCTCATTAATCGATAGAATATTTTTGAGATTCTTAACCATCTTATCATTTTTATTGATATTTTTCTTGATTTCTAGGCCTCATTTTATCTTTGATCTGGCCTCTTCATAGGTTCCAAACCTTGGTTGTTTATTGTCAATAGGCTCATTGATCAATGCATCAATTGCATTTGTGGCCTGATCTATGTTGATTTCATAATCTAGTGGTGCTAACCAAGCTATCCTTGGTACAACTGGTTTAATGTGGGTGAAATATGTGTCCGCCATAAAATATATTTCATCCCTATGTTTTTCAACAAGTTGTTCAAGGATCCTTGTCCTTTCCATCATCTCTTCCTTGAATTCAAGGAAGTATGCAGTCATAACAGTTTCAAAATTTTCTCCTAGTGACTTAGGTCACTAATATGTAATGTTACCAGTTTTGTAGTGTCCCATTTCACTTTTCCTACTGAAGGAAAGTACTCATGAAAGTAGAAAAAGATACACATGATAAGTGAGCCGAACTTACATGTGTTGGTCTTTGTGGACCTAATTGTGATCATGTTTTCATTAAGTTGTTTCAACAGGATCTCACATAGATCCATCTATATTCCCTTTGTCACTATCATGTAAGCTATGCTTACTGATGTTGCAGATATGTTGTTCAAAGTTCTTTCTTGAAACATCTTATAACCAATCAAAAATGCACCGAACCTCAGTTCCTTGTCGGTGTTGGTGTTTACATTCAGTCCTTTGTTGTCTAATTCATCTTTTCTGAGCTTTGTGACTTCTAGCCTAGAGGGATGATTGTGAGCCTTAGGCTTGTTGGTTATTGGATAAACAGTGATAGCATGAAGGACATCCTTGGTGATTTTCTTGGGTTTATCTAACCACAACTTATGGTCATGCAATCTGCTAAGAACCAACCTAATCCAGTCGGTCTTGAAGTCCCTCAGGAAATATAGGGCATTAGTTATCCCTTTAACCTCTAAGTGTTTTTTCTCTTCCTTTAGGTTCCCTTCTACATCAAAAATATTCTTATAAGCTTCATCCATCTCTAGATCACCTATTTCAGCAATCTTGCAATGAATATAAGACCTAATGTCTTCTATGAGAAAAACCCTAGGTGGAATCTTAGAGAATGCACCGGTTTCATCGGGTTGCGATGTAATCTTTGGGAATATCTTGTATTTGGGTTCAACATAGGTTTTATTCTTGACTAACCTAACCACATTCTTCTTATCACTCTTGATCTTTATGGTTCTCGACGTGGTTTCCATCATTTTTCTAGTTTTTTTAGGGCTTTCTTGAAAAATAATGACAGAGATCTTTCGGTGCCCTCAGTACTTACTTTGATCCATGATAATGGTGAATGAATTGTTTTCTATGTTCTTGGATCATGTTGAGGTCGCTCTGTCAAATGCTCTTCAATTGCTCTATTTTTCGCTCTACTTTCTCTTCAAATTGCGGGTGCAAAATGAAGTGCTCTTATAGACTAATTATAGACTTTTTTCCCTAAGTCTTTGTCATAAATGCTCAATGACTCATCGATACATGAAGACAGATTTCATTGGGAAGACTTTCAAAATCATCTTCGGTGTTGACATGATGCTTGGGACAGTTGTTAACAATTTTACTTTTACCGCTTGATATTGGTATTTTGTCATGACAACTTTGTCATTTTTCTTCCTTACCGATGAGTGTCGGGTTACATTGGTAACTTAACCATTTTATTTGTTGATCGACATATTCTGGTAACTATAAAACAACTTATTCATTATGTTCATCGATGATTTTTGGTATGTGTATACCGACGGGGTTGTTTTCTCAGAATTGAAACAAGTAACATAATATGCATCTTTATTATGTAGATTTTGACTATCTATCAATTTGTATAATGGAACTAATGCAAAATATGACTTGGTGTAGTGCAATTCCATACTTACTTGTTCAATTCAAGTGGGGGTGGTGATGTCATCAGATCCATTGGATGGGGTGTAACCATTTGTATTACTTGGTCCAGCTTCATCATTGCTTGAAGCTTTTCTCCACATTTTGTCTCTAGCCCTCCAGATATCTTCAATGGTGTTTCTATTGGGATATGTGCTTGTCTTTATCATTTGGTCTTTGCACTCTTTCTTGAGATGACCAACTTTGTGATAGTGTAAGCATGCCATTTTGGGGTTTGACCAGCCTCTAGACCTTTTGGTCCATGCCCTCATGTAGTTTGTAGCAACGTGACCATATCTACCACATGTTGTATAGTTTGTGCAGGTATTGTAGTCCTATACATATTGATTATCGATTCTCTTTGGTTGATAGGGAGTTTCTTGACCTTTTGGCTTCCATGCTTACCTTTTCCTTTTCCAGCATTCAAGACTTGTGTGCCCATTCATCTTGCATATAGGACAATATTTGTCCATGTAGGTTTCCTTCTTTGGTTGTTCCATCTTAGACTTACATTCATATGTTGTATGTCCTTTCTTGTTACATTTAGAATAGAATCCTATTAATAAAGATGTAGATTTAGGAATACCTTTCATTTTTCCTTGACATACATTTGATGTGTTGCCTTGCTTCCCATAATGCTTGCATGTTAGCTTTCTTGGTCTTGGATTTTCATAGACATTCTTTGGATTGGCTTGATTTGATGATTCTCCATTTTCAGTAAAGCCTAAATCATTGTTGTTTTTTACTCTTCTTTGTCCTTCAAGAAAATCATCCATTCTTTTATTTCTCTCTTTAGCCTTTCTGATAACTTCATTATGTTGTTTCTTAATTCTAACCTCGTGCTTTAGTTTTTCATTTTCTTCTCTTAGTTTTCCGATAGCCTGCACTATTTCAATGAGTTCTATATTCATTTTGTTTTCTTCTTGACTCTTTAGAATAATCTGATTTGTGATCTCATGGTGATGCTCAGTATGTCTTTGAATTTCTAACTCCTTTCCTGTAGCTTCTCTATAATCTTCCTTCTGTCATCAATAGAAAGTGTTCTTTCTATTTCAGCTTGTCTAGAAGAACTCATCACATCAATCATTCTTACCATCTGGGACTCTTGACCAATTTGCAACATCTTTATTTTCTCTGTCAGATTTTGATTGATCTCCTTTAGATTTGTGATGTTCTCTTCTGATGTATCTGATGTATTACTTGCATTGGATCCTAAAGATTTAAAGAAATCTAGAATCTCTTCTTCTTGATAATATTTTCCATTGCTCCAGGTTTCCATACCTTTCCTCTCATCCAACAGCTCTCTCATCTTGATTCTAGCTTCTTTATACTGTTCATAGAACATTTGTATCTCAATCTTTTTATTCTTAATATTCTTATCAAGTTTGTACTTCTCTATTTATATGATCTTTTCTCTTAAGCCTTTAAGCTTTTCCAAGAAGAGACTTAACTCTGATACTAATTGTTTGGATTAATGGGAAGTAGTACTAAGAGGGGAGGGGTGAATTAGTACCTCTAAAAACTTTTAACTCTTTTCACCATTCATCATTAGTAATCATCCATTACTGTATTACCGACCATTACTATTGTTCTTTCTTATGCATGTAACATTAATTCATAATCTTTAATTTTTTGCAACATTCATAGAAACATTCATGAAAATGATAAAAACATAACATGAGATATGATATCACAGAAAACTCCTGTTAGGAAGTAAAAACTGCGGTGGGGATGGCACCCACAAAACTTCACTATCTGCAGAATGGAAGGGAGCTGGTAAAGGCTTAGAATTGATCACTTCTAATGATCTACCCTATTAGGAGTATTAAAGTGGAGACCTGTTAAGATCTACTCTGTTAAGAGCTTTAGCAAAATTGATTTAAGTGTGCACTTGGTTAAGAGGTTTACAATAGGACTATTAAGTCCACCTTTCTTGAAAGGATTTCTTAAGTGTACTACACTTGTTAGAATGAGTACATATGATTGACCTGACTGTATGAAATATACAATTTTTGATTACATATCCATTAAATCTCTCATAATAATAATACCACCTCAAGTGACTGATTAATACCTTTCTTTGCTCGTCGGTAACCTGTGTTCTTGTTCTTGAAACTGATTTGATTCTTTTATGTCCTTTTGCATGAAATCTCTTGTCTCATCTCTAGATGCTCTCTATGGCTACAATCTTCATTGAACAACAACCGTTTAAAATAGATTGAGCATATATTTATACAAGTATTTGACCTATCTTAGAATCACACATTACAATGTTAACTATTAGATCCAAGGTTTACAACCTGACCTTGATCTTTAGTTTGCATGTTTTAAATCAGTAAAACCAATTAAAAATAATAATAAATACATTACTTCCTCTGCACATAATGGATTTAAAAATAATTCAAGAAGCTATATATACAACTTCAGTGATTTATCTGACGTGGAAAGTTTGATCCACTTTTTGTGGGATGTAGTTGACTGTCGGTTCTTGGTCGTCAAGTTGAACTAAAAGTCTGTCGACATTCCTTTGTTGAATTAATCATCAGGTTCCCTTCATCTGTCAGGTTCCTCTCTATTTTATTCTATCAGGTTGCATTGTTTTTACTCATCAGGTTCCATTAACCTTTTTGTCATTGGGTAACACTGAATAGTATTTGTCAGGATGCTTTGAACTTGACAGTATCGGGTAACCTTGGTGTCGGGTAGTGCTATGCCCTGTCTATTAGTGTAGTGTAAACTGATGGTGTAGATCATGTTTTTCCTTGTGTATACTAATGGAAAAATATAATTCCTTCAATATAATAGTAGCATTTATTGCCTCCAAATCTTGCAGTTGCCTTTTAAACTAGTCGGATTGAATATGAGCATGTATGATTCTCTCCTCTTTCTCTCTTTATCTTCTTTGTCTCAAGGCAATCTATTCTTGGATCTTCCTCTCCAGTTCACCCACTTATTCAAAAATCTCTTTAGAATCCACAAGAGTCATGTTAGATTCTAAATTTTCCTCCATGATAGTTCTCTCTCCTATGATGATGGGCATGAGGTCTTTCAGATGAGGGAGAGCTTGGATCACTTGGAGAATTCATATTCTTTTCACCTCTACTTTTGGATCTGTACCTTATTTCATGTCCCCAGGATTTACCATGAACTATCTTCCTGGTATATCTAGGAAAATCATAAACACTCTCACTTTGAGAGTAATAATCCCCATAGACTCCCAATCCTAGTTGTGTATCTTTCTCAACTTCTACATTATCCTCTTCATGATTGGGAGGAATAGGAGTATCCATTCTTATGTTCCTTCTATGTCTCTAAGTTTGGGGAGTAACTCCAACAACATTTCTATTTACTGATTTCCTGGCTCTGGAAGTGGATGGAATTTAACCTTCCAACTCATTCTCAGGTGACTATTCATCCTGGATCTGGTATTTTTAAAACTCATAGCTAAATAGTGGTGTATCAAATGATTATAACTCAGCACTGATGCAAATATTCCTTCAAGTCATCACCCAACAAATAGCTGGGAAAATACACACTAACTTGAGAAATAAAATTTTTCTATGGAAATTTTTCACAGGTTACAGATATCAACAAAGTCTAAGCATCTATCCCAATATATTTTCAATGGTAATACAAATCACTGGGATATGCAAAGATAAAACTTTTTAGTTCGATGGTAAACTGACTGGTATTAATAAGTAAGTAGGCCAGGATTCTAGCTCAACTTGAAAAACCTTACTCGCTTAGTGCAATGAAAAACTATTTCCCTGAAGAGTCACCATTTTGTTGGTTTCTTTTTATGTTGCAATAAAAACAACAACAACCTCTTCTTCTTATGTTTGTTTTATAGAGGAGCCACCTCCAAATACTAGTTCATGTAAGAAAAGGACCAACTAACAAGCACTCTAACAAATACTTCTACTCTTTAGGTCCTGCTACACCAAGGGGGATACCCTACAATACCTTATGATATGTCTTATATGGTATTATCAAGCAGTAATCTCACAATGAATCAACATAACTAGAAGATACTAGATAATTGGCTAATTACCCATTGAACATCAACCATGAAATGGAGCATGAGATAGGAATTTACAACAAACTTGCACAATTATATACTTAATGGATTTCAATGTTTTTTTATAGGAAAATAGAGCCAATATGCAACTAGATATGCAATAGTACAAAATTTTTTAGGTTTAGATTAGTTCTTTATCCATTGGCCTACACTCTGACTCGGATACAATATACTGAAATCAATATTCATCAAAGATTCTAGATCATAACACACTTTATCCCAAACCCCTACTACCAATAGAATCCTAGCATATGTCAAATGAATATATGCATTAATAATAGCCTAATTTAATCTGATCCTAGATTAGAACTCTCAAATAAGTACATAAACATAGAGAAAGACTATGCTAATGAAACAAAAAATTCATAACTCACAAGACACATAACACATGAGAGATTGGAATCCGGATCTTTGTATTAAATCTAGAGAATCATATTTCAGTATACAAAAAGTACTTAGAGATAACCTCTTCAATAACCTACAAAAGATCTCAAAGCTTTATTTCTAATTTCTTACAACTATCTAGTACAAACTATACTATATCCCCCATTTGACTAAAACTTTACAAATTGTTTTACAATCCAATTTTTCCAGCCCTTTTCAATGATCTTGGGAATCATTTTGTAGAATAGGATTGCAACAAGCTATGGATAATTTGGAATAAGGAAAAAACAAATGACTCAATAAAAAGACAAAAAACTAATGAACTGATAACCACTTTTGTTACAATAGATATTTAACATATTTTGTCTTCTGGCCGCTTGGTACTTGTAACTATTTCAAAGTTGTTCAGAAGCAACCACTTGGAGCCTGTTGTCTTTGATATTGGTGATGTAGGATCTTCATCCAATCTGTTGGGCCTCATTTTCATTTACTATATCTTGCATATTGTCACCTTCTTCTTGATCAAATATAATGTAATTTTCCTTCCAGGAGGTATACACCTCATCACTTGGCCAAGCGAAGCTAATGAATTCATGTTTTATATTGTTAATCTCATTCCATTCGACACTTGCCTTCTCAATTTCTTCTAACCAAAATTCAAAAAATGCTCTGGCTTTACCAACTATCTCAATAGCTTGAACAAACAAGAGTGTGCTTTCCAGAGTAATAATTTTGTTGGTTCTTATTTCCCATGCCTCATTCATTTTTCTGAGCCATAGTCCTTCATTTTTTATATCACCACTCTTCTTAAAAAGATTGGGAAACATCTCATATTGTTCCTTTGAATATTATTTCTTCAAAGCCACTTCCTTCCTAATGACGATGCTCCTTCTTATGTCCATGTCCATCAGTAATTTAACACATCTATAAGTACCAGTCAAAATAATGCCAACATTGTTTTCTTCTTTGGATGTGGTATGAAAGAATTTCAATTATCCTCTCTTTCCCTTCCACCTATCCACCATTTAATCCCATTTTTCCTTATATGCATTGTGTTCATTTAATATGCTGACAATTTTCTTCCCCTGTGAATAAATGGCAGTAGGAACTAATTCTTGAGCGCAATGCCTGAGGGTGGAATGTATCTTATCAGCATACTTCTATTATACCCGTGCCCCTACTTCTTTAAATGCTACAGATTGTTCAAAACAATTCTTCTTTGATTGTTCTAGCTCGGTTCTTTTAGCAATTAATATTTCTTTCTCTTTCTCCAATTCCTCTTGTGTGGTAGGATTTTATGGCAGGGGAGAAGGAGGGTAAGTTATGATTGGGCTTGATGATGATGGATGGTGAGGCTCTTGTGTAATCATCCTTTGAGGAAAAAATTGAATTGTTTACTTACCTTCAAGGATGGAAATATTCTTATCATTTTCAATGGACTTCATCTTTTCCTCATTATATGTTTTCATTACTATTTCATACTTCTCCCTCAGGATTTTGAGTTCAGCTTCTTGTTTCTCAGCTACCTTTAAGCTCAATTTTGTTGTTTCCAGAGTAAGGCTAGCTGGTTCTACCCCTAAGGTGTCTGCTACAAGACTACATGTATGTTCAGTATGATCACCTCCATCAGTTCTCCTTTTGTCTTTCCTTTTTAGAGACCATATCACCAGTGTTTCATGATCTTCACTAAATTTGACACCAGTTTATGTTCCACTGTGTACACTGGTTTGGTTTCTTTTCTCACAGCATCAAATATGATGGCATTAGTAAGACCCAATTGAGGTAAGATGAGGACTCCTTTCTTAAATAATTCCCTACCTTCTTCAGGGGTGATCTTATCAAACTTTTCCATCATCTCCTATTTCACTTCCTTCTCAATGTCATCTTTGTCTCTGTTAGGTTGATCATCTTGCAGCTTCTGACATTTTTCTTTGAATTCATCAATGTGAATTCTCCACAGGAATAGGATGAAATCCCTGGGCTTAAAAAATTCATCATCAGATAAAAACTCGTTACTTGCCTATTTTTATAGGGTCTAGCTCTTTTCCAGCAAATTCTGCTACTGTCAGATCCAATGTTGCATGCTTGGGTGCCTCTGGCACTCCTTCTTGTAACTCCTTGGCTGTAAAAAAATGTGTCCATTATTTCCCATCTTCACCAATTTTTCAACAATGCTCTGATCATCCATGTGCATGGGAGACTGAGAAGGGGAATAAATATCACCTTTTTGTTTCTCTTTTCCTTCCATCCTCTTCCTTTTTGGGGATGAAAATGTTTGAGAACTGGTGTCTACTGGCCTTTTTCCCTTTTTCTCAGAGGCATTTTCATCTCTGGGTAGAATTATTCTATAACCTCATTGTTGGTAGACTACATATTTCCCTCGTGGGGCAACCCTACCCTGTGAAATTCTACTCAGAACAGCCTTATCCTTTTCTGGCTCTATTTCCATCACCTTCTTCTTCTTCTGGTACAGGGATTGCATTATGTCCTCAAACATGCTCATTAGGGATTCTACCTTCTTTTTCCAAGGTACAAATGCCTTTAAGGGATCATATGATCTGTCAAAATGGTGGATGAAATCTAAAGATTTTCTATATGCTAACCATTTCTCCTTCTTAATCTCTTGTTCTATCAGATCAAACTCATTTCTTGTTATATCGTCAGGGAAATTGAACTGGTGATCTAAAGCCAAGCATTTGGTTCTCTTCCTGAACATGTCAATGATAAATCCCTCATTGTCTGCACATCTCACCACTGATGTTGCTAACTGATATGGCTCTAGGTATTTGTCATACTGGGTCTATCCCCCTTTGGTAATGATAAAATGATGAACTCTTATGAGGGTAGGGAAAATACTACCTTTCATCTTACAAGCCAAGGCTTCCTCTTGCAACCCACCCAGTTGTCTAAGAATTCCTGCCTGACCAATCTTGAGTGGCAGTCTATAAGGGAGGACATTTGGAGTTCCCCTTAAACCATAAACCCTAATGGCTATTGAGACAGGGTATAAGATGAAATTGCCCCAATTGTGAACAATCTTCAATTCTGAAGCATATTCTAATGGTCTCAAAAGTCTTAATACATATGTATGAATCCTAGGTTTTTCCATACATAACAATACTCTAAGCCTAGAGGCAAAAGATCTATCAAAATTTATGAAACTGGCCTCTTTCCTGTCCCAAGACAAGTCAGTACTCCACAAGTGAACAAAAAAATCTTCATCATCCCAAAACTTGGTGAGATCCATTTCTTCTTCAAATTTGTTAGTATTATTAAATAAAATCATATGCATCATCAAATAATATCATCCCATTGTCTTGACTATCTTAGAATCCTTAATACCTATCATACCTTGATGCATCAAGTTAGCAATGTAGGTAGCATAATAAAAACCAACAAACAGGTGGGGATGCAATATTTGAACCACCATAAGAATAAAATGGACAGACATTTTTGTTTCCCCATCCTCTCCCAGCACATGGCATAAGGAACTATACATCCCTCTAGCCTTGCTATTAAAATAATCCATTTTCAAAGGCTCTGGTGTGTTGGGGCCTATTATAATCAAACCCCCTATCTTGTTGAAATGCCCTTTCAAGGCATCATTCCTGTAGTATTCCTTTTTATTTTGATATACCTCTTTGAAGTGGTCAAAATCTATATCATCCATCTAAACTGAGAGGTCACTAAAATTGAAGAATTTTCCTATTTTATCAACTATGACATTCAACAGTATGTTTCCATCTGTATGTCTCAGGACCCTAAATACTTTATCATAGGTTTTGGCTATTACAATTAACAAATCTGTATCCATGAATACTCTAGGAACTATCAACTTGCCTAAATCTAGATCTCATATATTTTAGTCTAGGGAGGGAGCATTTCTCTGGCTAAAAATAGTTTTGAACAGTTTTAAACTACTTGAGCTGACCTTGGCATCTTTGGCCCATCTACCCATATCATACAAACCTTCCCCAAATCTAAAAAGAGGATTTACTGGAACAATTCTCTTAATCTGGGTAGAATCATTTGTAGATCCACTCAACTGTTGTATGAGGTCATCCCTCACATTTCTATCTTTGTACTCTACATTACTAGTGAATTGAATCCTAGGGGCCATCTTCTGAAGTTAGGGCTTCCAATGGTAATAATATCAATTATATTATCACTTTTGTAACTCTTTTATAATTTGAGACCCTACTGCAAGCATAAATTTTACTATTTCAATAAGGAGACTTACTCGTTCTGTAATTTGTCACAGGGAGTGTGAGATTGCTGCAACTTTGATTTTTGCGTCAATCACTTCGATGATTATGGAAGCTTTGAGCTTAAGTAATTAATTATATGGATTCAATCAAATTAGTCTTTTGCATTGAATTTTATTGAAGTGACCACACGCTCTATAATTAATTCATCTGGTTTGAAACTCACAACTTAATGGTTCATTGATGACCATTCTAAGAACTTTAAATTTGGACCATAGATCTTCAATAGTATCTCCTTCATTAGGCAATTCTCATCATTCTATGGATGCCACTATTTGTCCAAGACACATGTCAGTGTGACTTGATCGCTTAAATGTTTGATCTTGTGCATCTTCCTCATAAGCCATTAAGTCAGCCTTCCAATTCTTCTTAACATAGCCACAAGTTACTTTACCCTAAGTTTACTAACTATGGATGCAACTTTAACAATTTGGACATGCATCAACACCACTTAATGGATTTGATGCTAGATCTTCCGCATATTTTCTTTAAGTCATTAAGCAAGTCATATGATCTTTTTGAAATTGCATCTTCTTTACCTCATTACTGCATTGTACTAGGCCCACCAACTGCCACACATTATCATGACTTAATTGCTTATACTTTAGATGTTGATCACTTTTCCTTTAAGAAATTAAGTCAACCGTCAGATCAATCTGCACTTGCTTAGCCTTTAATTCCTTCTTTACGACCTCAGTCAGACCCACTGGGACATGTGGCATCACACCTTAATCACTTATATGATAGATCTCATTCTCTTTGTGATTAAGCAACCAAGTCAGTCGTTAGATCTTCTCTGAATTGTCAACCCCTTAATCTTCAATCACCTTTACTGATAATGGAATACACGTCAACATCAGGACATGCGGTAGCACTGCTTAATGACTTTCCTAATAGATCTTGTGCATCTTTGTGATAAGATATTAAGTCATCTATTGGATCAAAAGGAATCTATCTTCATTTTTATCAACAATCGTTCACAAGTCTTGGGCCTGCCAACTACCACACGTCGCCACCACTTAATGACTTACACATTAGATGGTGCACATCTTGGCTGTAAGTGATTAAGTCAACCGTCAGATCTATTTGCACTTTAATCTCCATTGAACTTCTTGCAACAGGGCCCATCGTAATCCAGGGACATGTGTTGTTCATAATTAATGGCTTATAGGATAAATGTCGATCACTTTGAGAATAATCCATCAAGTCAACCATCCGATGAAACATGATATGTTCACTGTTTAACTAAAACCTTTTCTGATTGCTAGACCCACCAAAAACATGTTTCATTACCACTTAATGACTTATAAGATAGATTTCATGAACCTCAGGATTAAGCCATTAAATGGGCTGTTATATCAAAACATACTAGCTCGACACATTGTGGTTTAATAAAGTACTTGCGAACTTTAGAATTCGGGATTATTAAAGTACCACGACATTAGGAAACTATTGAACGTGGACCCTTTTAAAATAACACATGAAAGACACATGACTTAAGTGGCAAAAAAGTAACGCAAAATTAGAAACCACTTTGACGCTTAGGGTTTGAAGACCAAATTTTACACTTTGAAACATGAAACCAAGGGTTTCAATAATTTACATAAGAATATTTTGTAAATACAGACCAAGGACTCATTTTTTTGAAAAAAATTTAACTAGACCTAACAGATAGGAAACCCAAATGCTTAAGATCTGATAGAAGAGGAGAGTTTACTTCTGATTAATTTAATAATTTTTGTGAGAAACATGGCATTAGAAGATAGTCATCAGTCCCAAGATCACCACAACAAAATGTTGTCACAAAAATATTGAGTCAGATAGTTCAAGCTGAAGTAGCAAGAACAATGATCAAGGAAATAGTTTATTGGAGGTTTACTTAAGAGAAGAAATACATACAATTATATATACACTTAATATAATATTTTACCAAAGGAAATATGGTAAGACATATTATGAGCTATGGCATGGAAGGGCTCCCATGGTGAAATACTTCAAAAAATTTGGAAGTAAATGCTATATTCGAAGAGATGAAGACAATCTTGGAAAATTTGACAGTATAGCTGATGCATGCATATTTTGGGGATATTTTTACAAGAAGAAAAGTGTACCTATGTTACAACAAGAGACTGAACAAGATAGTTTAAAGTGTGAATGTGAATGTTGATGAAGATATCCAAAGAACTCCTAGAAAGAAAATCAAATATGAATTTGACTCAGAGAACAAAGGAAAAGAAGAAGAAAAGAAATAAGAAGAAGAGACAAAGAAGACTTCGATATATACAACTAAAACTCTAAGGTATGTATAGAGAAATCATTCAAAAAATTAGATTGTAGGAGATAAGAATAAAGGAATCATTACAAGAAGTAGAGAAGCTCAAGAACAGGTATTATTGTGCTTACTCTCAGAGAATGAACCTAAGACTATGGAAGAAGCATGCAATGATCAAAATTGGGTAAAGGAAATGGAAGAACTTAAGCAGATAGAGAAAAATCAAACTTGGGAACGTGTGCCTAGACCAAAAGATAAAAAATTGATTGCTACAAAGTGGGTATTTTGGACCAAGCTGGATGAAAATGAAAAGGTGATGAGAAATAAAGAAAGAATGGTTTGTAAGGGTTACATTCAGATTGAATGTATGTATTGATTTTGATGAAACTAATGCTCATGTTTTCTAGATGGAAGCGATCCTGACATTCTTAGCATTTGTGACATTTATAGATTTCAAAGTTTATTAGATGGACGTTAAATCAAATTTTTTGAATAAAGAATTGAAGGAAGAAGTCTATGTTGAACAACAAGAGGGATTTAAGTCCAAAAAGGATTCAGATGTTGTTTGCAGTTTTAAGAAAGTATTGTATGGATTAAAATAGACACCTAGAGCCTGGAATGAAAGATTGGGAAAGTATCTAATTGGAAAAGGATTCCAGAAAGGATTTTTAGTCATTTATATTATAGTTTTTATTCAGATTAGATCTTGATTGTTGTGGTTTATATTGATGACATAATTTTGGGAGGAAAAGATTATTTTTGTAGGAAATTCGTTGATGAGATGCAAAAGGAATTTGAAATGTCTATGATTGGTGAACTAAATTTTTTCCTTGGATTATAGGTAAATCAAAACAGTGAAGGAATTTTCACTTCTCAATCCAAATATACCAGAGAATTATTAAAAAATTTTGGATTGGAGAACTCTAAACCGACATGAACACCTATTGTTACTAGATGTAAATTGACTAAAGAAGATGATTCACCAAAATATGATGTAGTACATGTCAATTATTGGAGGATTGTTATATTTTACTGCTACTAGATTGGATATTATGTATGTTATTTGTCTAGTAGCTAAATTTCAGCAAGAACCAAAAGAATCACATATTATTGCAGTAAAGAGAATCTTTAGATATTTGAAGGGTACAATAGATCTTTGATTATGATATCCCAATGGCTCAAATTTTACTCTAATAGCTTATAGTGATATTTATTGGGCTCGATGGGTTGTGTTACCCAAATTTTCTTCATCTGGTAAAATTGGCTATAGGTGGAGTAAAATGAGGCTCCCACAAGGGTTGAGCCCAGCCTATGAAAGACTTTGGGTTTCTATTTTTGTCATGCCCTTTGCATATCTGTTCAGTTCCCTATTTTGCCTTGTCCATTCAAATAACTTAAATATACAATCCTAGGTGTTTATGGTAAACCCTAGCTTGGCCATTTCTCACTCTATTTTCCCATTACCTTTTCGGGTCACTTAGGCTCCTTAAAAGTTCCATGTGCACTTTTAGCATTACCTTTTTTCTCTAAGTCGCATGAGGAAAAAGACATATTCTATTTTATCTGGTGACCCCGAGGTTTCCCTTTAGTTGCGTAGTCTCCCAGTATAAACCAAAGTTAATAAAAGTATCATGAGATACTGCAACTAAATGTTTTCTTAACCCACAAATATAACTGAGCAAGCGGGATAAGGTTAAGTCCTTTTTAGTCGAGGAGTCTCATTATTAACTACAGGGGTAAGAATCCTTTATGAGACTTTGAGATTACCCAGTCGTCAAATCTCCAGATTCTCCATGGCTAGGAACGGGTTGAGTTAAGTTAAGTGCTGATGTAAGTGACAGTGGTGACAAGGCAATAGTAAACGAATGACAGGGGAATACATGTCTTGAGGAGCCCGTGTTTCACACTCCTTCAGTCTCCAAGTCTTGTAACCATGATGATATATTCCATTTTGTTTTGTGACTATGAAATCACCTTTGTCACTGGGTCTTTGAAAGGATGCAGAGTTAATAAAAATATAAGGAGATTGCGAGACTGCATTGTTGCTGAGTCTCATGATATAACTAAGGTTAAAGGGAACAGTTGGGAGATTCAGCGACAAGGAAGAAAAGGTGACCCAAGATTATAAAATGAAGCCCAGGTAGATTAAAGTCATTTATGGCTACGTTTCAAAGTAAAATTAGAATTTGATCTCATTCGTCGATGCAGGTATCCATGCCAGCTATGACCATTGTCATACAAATATTTAAAAATTTTAAATATCTTTGCAGATAAGATTTTAACAGTTATGGCAGAGTTGACTAGCACAGGATTAGATGGATAAGGGGCGACCCTTCAGGAGGAGTAAGGGGTTGAGTCAGCTTTCCTGAAGGGGCAATCTAATTTCTAGCGATATTCTCTATAAATAGTATGGTCAATTTGACCCAAGATCGGTTTCCTAATTAAGACCTCATTCCATGTATTTTTGACTGGTCTTCTTTTATATCAGATCCATCGACCTTTTCTAGAGATTTTCATTTATGGCAAGCTACTTTTCAAAGATAGATCTGATCTTTAGTAGATGATTCCAGATTTCTTCTAACAGATTGGAAAGTTAGGGTTTCTGTTATTCAAATAAAATATATTATAATGTAGCCCTAATCATTTTTTTTGGGGACTCCAAGCCTGTGTGCTGGGGAGTATATATATCAGTTTTGAGAGCTTTAGAGCTCAGAGTTTTTCTGACTCAGAAATTATCCGTGGCATTCTTTCTTCCCTCTAATTTATTTAGTTTGTAATCTTTCATTGATGTTTAGATATTGCAGAGGCTTTTTGTGACATATTTTCTGTCCCTGGGCTTCCTTGTCTGAATCACTCTTACTAAATTAGAATATATTGAGTGATTTCTAGTGAAACATTGGATTCTTTGAGCCCTCTTTCTTTTGCAATAGTGTGTACTACTGTGGATGATTTGATTTAGATTAGTTTGTGGATATTCTACAGTCCCCTATCATTTTGTCTCATTCCTGTGCTGAATTGCAAAATTGGATGTCTGTTTGCAGGTCATAGTCTGTGTCTATTTATAGTAATACGCTATTGTTTGTGAAATCACTTCTTTCCTTGAATAGCCTTTGTTTGTCTCAGGCCTCTCTATGAAATTCTTATGCAAACCTATCTAGGAAGTTGTGTTCTTCTGTTCCAAGGTTTTCATGCTAATATCAGTCAATACATTATGATTTAGGTCACCTTCAGTGTATCACCCAGTAGGATAATTTTCTTTCAGTCATTTCCCTTTCATGCATTCCTTCTATCCCTTTTCCCTCAAGAATTTAATTTCCTGTTAAGAAGCAAATTTGGGTGACATATCAAGAGGGAGCGGCCTGGAATTTGGAGGTCTCATCTGAGTTAGCAAAAGGTCCCATAACCTTTAGATGATTCCCATGTTACACTAGATTACCAAGACTACGAGAGCTTGGATGAAGGGTGCAAATCTAGGTGTCTAATAGTTCTGGCACGCCAGGCGGGACTCCATAAAGAATTTTATCTTGCAAGTCATGCTGTCACTGATATGATGATGACATGATTTAGACCTAGAAGAGGTCATTTTTCTACATATCTGGCAACTCCGTAGGTCTACTGGTTTCAAAGATCAAGGTGCTGGTATGTTCCAAGTTTTTACACATTTTTCAAAGTTCTAGCTAACTATAAGTAGACATGTCAGGATGCTATGAGAAGTTAGGTTAATCTCCTTTTATAATAATAATATGTCATGGGCTAGTCATCTTCCATACCAAAGCCCTCCAAGGCCTACTTTTACCCCAAGCTTCCATACTATGCAAAGCCATCAATATATCCAACATGCCCCAGATGATTGTGCTCTTGTCAGAGATTATGAGCAAGCCCTCCAAAGAGAAAACCCATTGGCACTAAAGGCACAACAAGAGATGTTGATTCATAGGAAATTGGCCCACCATGCTTACCTCCCCCCCCTTTTTCATCCCATTAGACAACAGCC
Source organism: Thuja plicata (assembly GCA_018584345.1). Lineage (NCBI taxonomy): Eukaryota > Viridiplantae > Streptophyta > Pinopsida > Cupressales > Cupressaceae > Thuja > Thuja plicata. Next base: position 178,314 of record MU226134.1, read on the forward strand.
TCATATCTCAGAGGTTGTGAGAGAACTGTAACCACCTTAATTTG
>MU226134.1:178588-199259 GCA_018584345.1 Thuja plicata
TTAATTTAATTAAAATGGCTATAGTCCCCTAATTATTAAAAAGCAATTAAATTGTTTAAATAATTAAATTCCTATTTTTGAATGAATTAAATAAGTTTAATTCATTTAATTAATATTCCCTTAAACCACAACCTAACCCTATCTCAACCACTTCTACCTTGGGTTCTAACCCTTCTCAACCCATTCACCCTTGCTAATCTAATCCTAATCCTAATTCTAACCCTAACCCACCTCCTAATGTTGTCACATTCTATTAAGGAATTCTTAGCAACTCAACCCACTTGAGAAAGTCCACTTTCTCAAGCTTGACTTCCTTAAGGTCCACCTTCTCAAGCCATCCTCTTACACCCTTCCCTTTCTTCTTTAAGGCTTTCATTAATACCTTATTAATGAAGATACATTAAGCCTATGTCTCCTCCATGCCTTATTAATGCCCAAGGCATTAATGGTTCTTACACCTCCATTAATGAGTCCCTCAACTCATTAATCCACCTTGTCTCCCCTCTCTCTCTCTCATTCTTCTATAAATAGAAGCCATTTTTGAGAGAAAATGAGCCTTCAAATCATATCCTAAATGCAATGTTATGTTGTTAGATTAATCTTAGAATCACATTTAACTTCATATTTCATGCTTTTGCATTGTTCTCATTTCCATTCTTAAAGCTAGGATGCATGCTTTCTCATCTTTTAGCTTGTTTTTAAACTAAAATCCTTCATGCTAGGTCATATATGTCACTGATTGTAGCATAATCTGAGGGCTATTATGTTACTAATCATACTCTTCCTAGTTAGAAGGAAATAGGTCAATATTAGTGGGTTTTTTATGTTTATCTAACCTTTTTACACTAATGGAATGACTTATTATTCTATTGTGTCCCTCTTATCAAGTACCAAATATTCACCACACATTTCTGGCACCCATCGTGGGGCCCGATTTTCAACTTGGCCTCATTTTATAACACTTTTTTGCCAATTTGCATGCTTAGGATTCGGTCACAAGATCATTTTTAGTCATTCAAAATTGCATCCAGGATACGCCCTCGCATTGCGGAAAACAAGGCTCGCATCTGAGATTTCTTGGGTCATTTTTGGTTTAGGCACGCATCTGGTCAGCAAGGGAACACACTTGGTAAAGAAGCTCACATACAGGATGCTAGCTCATGTTTAGTAAGATTTCTGGCTTGCATCTGGTTAAAAAGCTTTTGCATTTTGTTTGCCTAATCTTAACATTTTCACAAGTTGTGCTTTTGGTATTTTTGCAGCTTAACAAGTGTTTGCAGGTTGTTTTTGGAGATTTTCGTGAGAGTTGAACTAAATTCATACTAACTCATTTTTACAGGTTTCCAACCCCCCATCTTGACCTCTATTTACTTGTTTTCAAACTTAAAGAACATATTCTGATTTGTCACTAAACTGACTAGAGGATTATGCTCTTTTCCTTTTAAGGAAAATCAGAAACTCATACATCAGTTTATGGATTGAACAAAATTTGGGGTAAATAAACAAGAAAACACATCACCTAATTATTTTTGGAAATAATAAATGAACAAAACAAAGCACTAAATATATGGGATTAAAGAACAAGTTCAATCATTTAATTCTTTTTGGATTAGTAATTGAACAAGCAGCTCACTAAATTTTGTGGCTAATTGAACAAGGAAACTTTCCTTTTCAAGCATCCTATTTTCTTTAAAATAGGAAAAACTAAATTGAGCTCAACATAGCTTGGAGGAATCAACTTTTCTTTAAGTGTTTTGGGAGAAAATGGTTTAGATTAGGAAAGTATGCTCTTCTTCTTTGGAAGAATCAGAAATCCAGACATCCAAAGCTCGCCAATCCTGGATACTTACATTTAAACAGTAGAGGGCCTGCCGGTTGAGGAAAAATTCTCCCAAGAATGACCCAAGTGAGGACAGGTTTTATGCCAACCCTTCCAACTCACTATAAATAGTTTCTTCCTCGTAGGCTAAAGCCTCAAAAGACAGAACTGGTTTTGTTCTTGGAATTTCGACATCATTCCTTGAACATATCTGGGTATATGTAGAGCGGAACCACTTGAATCTTGCTTGTGAGACTACATATATTTGGGTACTCATAGGGCTATACGCCTGAATTTTTCCTTATGAAATTATATGGGGGACAGTTTCGAACGGATTGCCCAATAATCTACAAACAAATTCAACTGAAAGAATTCCCAATTCATCCCCAAAAGGGTGATAATCTTTGTGCAAGGAAAAAAGTAATTGCCCCAAGACACTCATCATATTATGCCCTCACTTGCATTTGGAGTTGGCTAATACAACACCATGATTGGAGCCATTGCATGCTTGGTGTTGGTTGTATTCTTATTAGCATTTGAGTGTGTACCTGAGTCAACAAGCAAAGATTTTCATCCTCCACCTAGAGAATAGGAAAAGATGAGTGTTTGTTTCACCCTCTTAGCAATGCAAAACTATTTAACATGTTCAAAAGATCATTAAAAAGATAAGCTCCTCAAAATAATCAACAAGTTTCAAACCCTGGAGTACAAGTGTTTTTCACACCTTACGACACCTCCTAACGAAATCTGGAAACAAGCAACTTCACGTACTTTGAAAATGAACTTTTCAAAACTGACCCAAATTGACAAAGACATCATAAGATCACATCCTATATTTCCCAAGTCGCATTCAGTGTTTAGGATCACATTTGGTATTTAGGATCACATTTGGTCAGCAAGAAATCACATCCAAATTCTAGGATCGCATCTGGTACCATCAGAGGCTCGCATCTGGGAGCTCGCATTCAGGATAGTGGGTATTTGTAGGAGTTTTTATTAGGAAGTCTTATTTGATTAGGATACCCTTTTTTCTCTTTAGTTGGTTCCTGTTGTCTCTTCTGGTCTCCCTATTGTAATTTCAAAATGCTTTTGAAACGTCTACCTTGCATGCTTAGTCAGTCTTTCATGATCAGTTCAATACGTGTGGTCTACCCATTTTCTATCAAAAACTTGGTTCCCAACTCACTATCAAGACATTCTAACCCTTTGATGCTGGAATCATTTACATCCACCAACAACAAATATTTACTTTTACCTAGACATGCCCACTTGAATGATCTGAAATCCATACTTGCACCATTGGAAAATGTTAACAAAGTTGAGAAAAAAACTTCATGATTAACACAAGATGCAACTAGTACACAACTAAAGGATTGAAAGTGCCTCCTAAAACACAACACTTTCAAGGATAAACTTCTCGTAGTTCCCTTCTTGATCTAGATTCCCCTCAAATGGATAGCAACACTAATGAATGGAGTAAGGCTTTTGAGGGTTATAATAATGGCAAACACACACAATTTGAAGGCACATAAGAGGAAGAAAGACCCAAGTTTGAACATAACCTGTTTGGATCAGACAATGAAGAGGAGATCCTTGAAGATGAATATGAAAAAATCAAACAAAGTAAACTGATCCACAAGCTATTGGAATGGATAATTGGTGATGATAAAGAAAAAATACTTCCTCCATCTAGCATCCTCAGGTGTCAAGTTACCCAAGGATTATAATGTAGAAAATCTCAAAGAAAAGGAAGTACCAAACCCAATATCTATTCTCACCAAACAACTCAATCTGATGCAAATTGAGCTCATGAACCTCAAACAAGAGAAGGAGAAACCTAAAACAAAATACTCTTTGGACGCCATTTGTCCATTTCCTTTTGACAAGAGTATCACTATGGTCCCATTTCCTCCCAATGTGGCAAGGCCAAAGTATGACAAGTACATGGGAGAAACTGACCCCCACTACCATGTAAGAGAATTTTGTGCTCTAAGCATCGAATACATGCATGAACCTACATACCTCATGCGACTATTTCTAGGAAGTCTAGGAGGTAATGCCATGGAGTGGTTCTCAAAATTAAACCCTAAGGTCAAGACATTCAAGGAGTTGATGAAACGGTTCATTCAACATTAATCCTACAACATCCAAAATGATGTAACTATGATGGACCTATGTAACACCAAACAACAAACTAAAGAATCATTCACACACTTCCTACAAAGATGGAGGAAGATCTTTGCATGATATTCAAGGGCCATTCCCAAAATGGAGAAGATGGAAATCTTCATTAATAATCTAGTGCCTGAATTGAACTATACTCTACAAATGCAAGACTCTCCTAGCTTTGATAGAATGATTAAAATGCCCTCTGTATTGAGGAAGTCATGGTTAAAAGAGGAGAAATCACCCTTCAAAGTGAAAACAAAGGCAGCAACTCCAACTCCAAGCCTAAATGGTGGAAACAAAAAAAGAATGTTGTTAATGATGGAGTGGTTGACACCTCTAACATTAATCCTAAACCCGAGGCATTCAATCTAACCAATGGAATGCAAGCAAGAAAAGATGCTAAGGTAACACCTCCCATTCCCAAAGAAAGCAATGATAACAACAAGGAACGAACATGGACTTCAAAACCCCAAAGAATATTCACTCCTTTGGGGGAGACTCTTAGACCATTTTGAAAACATTGGTGGATAACAAAGTTCTTTCCATTCCCGATTCTAAACCGTGGGAACCAATAGTCAAACCTAGGTGGTGGGATGATAACTCCTATTGTGTTTTCCACAAAAATAAGGGCCACAAGACTAATAATTGTCTCAAACTTAAACATGTCATCCAAGACCTCATCAAAGGAGGTAAGATCAAAGTAGACGAACATACTAACAATGAGGATAATACAACATTCAACAAACCCTTTCCTAATTACAATCAAGGGGAGACATCTAAAGGAAAGGGTAATGAGGTAAACTACACCTATTCTAAAAGTGACAATGTGATTAATATTCTCAACATTAAAACTAAATCCATTAACGTGATCACAATTAAAGGTGTCTCATCCCATTCAAATGCTGTAACATGGAGCCAAGCACAGGTTACAATCAAAGGACCTCCAAAACTAACATCAACGTCAACATCCAAGGTTCCCATTGTAACTATTACTAAACTAGCAGAAAAACACATGGTCACTATCCCCGGAGCAAAATATGACTTGGTAGACCAATTACAACAAACCTCTGCCAAAATTTCCATCTTTGAGTTGCTCAAGATATCCACAGTGCAAAGGGAAATCCTCAAACAAGCTCTGCTCACTGCTACTGTTCCAAAAGATTTTGATATTGACAAGTTTCAAGCGATGGTCAATCACATCTCAATGCCACACTACCTCTCCTTTTCTGAAGAGGACAACAAGTCATTGACCCATCCACACAATCAACCCCTCCATATCAAAGTCCTTATTCATAAATCCCATGTTAGACACATATTGGTAGATGGAGGTGTAGGATTGAATATCTGTACACTAGATCTCGTAAGGAGACTAGGTCTCTCAGAACAAAAAATTGACACTAGAAACAAGATAACCATCAAAGCTTATGATGAGGAAAAAATATCCTCCAGAGGTCTTATTGTTCTACCTATCAGAGTTAGACCAATTGAGAGGAACATCATATGTCAAGTTCTAGATTTACCATTGGCCTATATTATCCTACTCGGGAGACCATGGATTCATGAAATGAAAGATATACCATCCACTTATCACCAATGCATAAAATTCCCACATAATGGGGTGGAGGTTATGATTCCTACAGATGCCATCTACACTTGCAACAATATCAAAGCAGGTAGCATGATCCCACACAAAAAAGAGGCTATGGATGCAGTTGCTCCTGAAACTACCAAGGACATGGTTATGAAGAGTTTTAGCAAAACCTTGAACTAGAAGCAACAAGTATGGGAGAGTATAAGCTAGACCTGACTCCCTCACTGATAGACCTTCCGGTGTCACTGAGATCCTATGAAAAACCTTCATCGACATTCACACCTCTATTATTCAAAGATCCAGAAGTACACAAGGCGACTGGCATGATAAAGGCATCCACATCTTCTTTAGATAACATAGAAGAATAGGCAGTCTTGGACTAGATTTACAAGGGATAACCAGTGGAATCTGAGGTCAAACATGTGAAGATATCCCCCGAATAGTATGGAAAGGGATATGATTTCCTCACAAAAATGGGATACAAAGGAAAAGGACCTCTAAATAACATAGGATGAGGGATCATTGAACCTATACCCATGGAGTTCCGCAACACCAGAGATAAAATAGGACTTGGTTTTAAAACTAAAACTGATAAACCTACTCCAATAGAGGGTCCACACTTAGATAAAGGGAGTGATGAAACAAATGAACTAGAGCAATGGTCCTATGAAAGATTGTTACATGTTGGTGCACAAGACCCCAACTACCAAGGAGAACGCTACATACCTAGCTTTGAGGTACCACAGGATCTTCACACTCCTTTGCTGGCACAACCTGCCATTCAAGAGGTAGGAGACACCATAGAAATAATCACTCAAGAGGCATCCCGGCCACATAATTTACATCCTAACTGGGGGCAATTGGTCACAATTTCACATGTCCTTGATCTACCCCACTTTGACCTATAGGCATCTAACCAAGTACATTAGATAAACATCACTGAATACTTAAATAGATCTAATGATGATGTCACAGACTCTCATGACTATGAGTGGGATCGATTATCTATTGCCTCTTAAGATATTGGAATAGATAAAATTCACATGTTTGCGGCTCCTGTAGCTCCTAGAAAATGATCTGACACTCCTCTCAATGATACTGATCCTCCTGAAATAGAAGAAGAGTTCATTCCCCCGATAATTGATGGAGACAGTGGTGAATACATAAGTCTAGAAGAATTTCATAGGCTACAAGCAAGAAGCCTCCTTTTACAAAGAGATGATGATGAGACTTCTACTGATGAGTCACTAGAGTTTGATCCATATATGACTAACAACGACCCTTTTAATGATGATCTCACTCTTATTGATCTACATATTGAATAAATTAACTTAACATATCGTGTCATGTAGGTTAATGGTCTTGATGCTAACACGATGTTGTCTTTCCCAGAATCTGACTCCCTAACATTGGTACTTCTAGACCTAATTGATTGGACTGAAACAGATCCTACTCCTATCCTCGACTTTTCCAATGACCACTCCCTATCTTGTTATCTCAATGCTTGTGAACCTTACCCTTCTTCCACCAATGCAAGGAGCGAGAACATGTCATAGGAGAATATCAAGTTTCTTAGTCACAAACTGAAAAATACAAAGAAAAAGTGGACTGATGGTGAAAACCACTCTATGGCAGTATCAGATCCCAAAATAGTAAAGAAAAAAGATGTATCCAAAGGTGAAAACCTCTCAGTGGTGCCAAAGGATGAGACTCTTGATATCCTCCCTAAACACTTTCAGGAAATATCTTTGGTATTGATTGAACCAACACAGCTAGTAAACTTGGGCACCATTGAAATTCCTCAAATAGTTCATCTGGCACTATCTTTATCAGAAGAAGAGAAGGTGTAGTTCGCAGAGTTCTTGAAGGAGAAGAAGATCAAATTTTCATGGTCTTACAATGATATGCCAGGGCTATATCCTAATCTCATCATGCACCACTTATCTATAGCTCCTGGGATCAAACCTGTGAAGCAAAAACTTAGAAAGATGCATCCTCATGTTGCATTATTAGTGAAAGTAGAACTAGAAAAATTGTTGAAAGCTGGATTTATTCGAGTCATTGCCTATGCAGCATGGATCTCTAATGTGGTCCCCATTTCTAAATCTGATAAGTCTATCAGGATCTGTACGGACTTCAAAGACCTAAACAAAGCATGTCCGAAAGATGACTTCCCTCTACCAAACATTGACATGATCATAGATCTTACAACAGGATTTCAAATGTATTCATTAATGGATGGATTCTCGAGCTATAATCAAATCAAGATCACCCCTGAGGTTCAAGAGAAAACCACATTCACATGCAGATGGGGCACCTTTTTCTGGAATGTCATGCCTTTTGGGTTAAAGAATGTCGGTGCAACATATCAAAGAGCCATGACAATGATATTCTATGACATGATGCACAAGAACATGGAGGACTATGTCGATGACACATTGCTGACCTAAGAAAGATATTGGATTGAATTGAATAGTTCCAACTCAAGCTCAACCCGAAGAAATGTTCCTTTGGGGTCCAATCAGGGAAGCTCCTAGGATTCATAGTATCAGCAAAGGGAATCGAGGTAGATCCTGCCAAAGTAAAGGCTATTCTAGAGATGGCTCCTCTACGTAACATCAGTCAAATGAGGACACTACAAGGGATACTTCAATCCATCAGGAGATTCACGACCCAACTTGCAGATAGGGCACAACCCTTTACTAAGCTACTACATAAAGGGGTTACCTTCAAATGGGATGAACACTATGAAGTAAACTTCAGAGAATTAAAGGGGTACCTGGCTGCTCCACCTATTCTTATGGCGCCTATTCATGGAAAACCCTTGCTCCTATACGTTTCAGCTACAAATACATCCCTAGGAGTGTTACTGGCGCAAGAAGATGAAACAAAGAAAGAATGAGCTATCTACTACATTAGTAGAACACTAGTCACTTATGAGCTCAATTATAGAATTATTAAAAAAGCATGCTTAGCAGTCATCTTCGCATCACAAAAATTGAGACACTACATGCTCTCTCATACAGTGAATCTCATTGCTAAGATCGATCCTCTAAAGTATCTTTTGAGCATAACAACATTAACAAGACATTTGGAAAAATGGGTCCTGATTCTAAATGAATTTGACATTGAATATGTAGAATGGAGAGCTATCAAAGGACAGGTACTTGCAGATAAATTAGCTGATTCACCTGTCATGCCCAAAAGTTGGGCAAAAACACACAATCAAAATTTTTTTTAAATGTACTAAAAAAGTAATAGTACTACCACATGGGTAACATGTGCACACAAAATGGTGCAAGGGGATAAAAGAAACCAGAAGGGATTCCTTAAGCTACAAGCTTGAGCTACACGCAAACTGAGGCAGTTGACCAAAAGTCAACCAAAGTTGACCAAAAGTCAACTAGAGTTGACCAAAAGTCAACTATACTCTAAAAAGTGTGAAAGGGAAGCACTAGGGTCTGAAAATCCTAAGGAAGACTCATACATGCAAATCGAGACAGTTGACTAAAAGTCAACTAAGGTTGACCAAAAGTCAACTATACTTTGAAATACATGAAGGAGTGTCACTAGGGCCTACTAAGTTCTAAAGAGGGCCAAGGCATGCAATTCAAGATGGTTGACCAGAAAGTCAACCCATGTTTGACCAAAAAGTCAACTATCACCGAAAGGCGCAAAGCTAAAATCCTAGGGTCCAGAGGCTGCATGGGTCAACTGGTTCAAATCTAGAAATGTATGAACAAGGTTTGACCATGGTTGACCAAAATTCAACCATGCACGAGTCTGGTCAACGACTACGATTATACCCTTAAAAAGGTTCATAGAGATGATAAGGGGTCGTCTATACCCTCTTATCGATAAATAACGTCATCGGAGGTGACAAGGTTTAAACGAAAGGTTTATCAATTAAATTACATTTAACATTGCTTTTAAAGTCTATTAAACGAAATATAAATAAATTAAAGTTTAATAAATAAACTAAATAATTTTAACTTTTAAATTTAAAAAGAATTATAACTAACTTGCTAAGTTTTACTAAATTCTCATGAAAATTTTTGAAGAGACATACGTATAAAACCAAAGGTCTAATTATGCATTATAAAAGAACTGGGTCACTTCAGTAAATGAAAGTTTAATCTATGTTAAGATTTCAATATGCAGTATTAAATTGATAAATGAAAGCTAAAAATAAAAATTTATACCTTCAGATCTTACTTGAGACCTGATTTGATTTCATTCCCAAAAATATAAAACATAATAACAAAAAAAATGAAAACTCCTAACTTAAAATACTAATACAAAACAAAAGATGAAGAAGGAGAGCAAAGCCCCCACTTAAACTAAAAACCTAAACCTAGCGGCTACCCGCATGGAGGCGGCGACTGAGTTCTTTACAAACCGCAGAGGGTGGTGGAAGCCAAAATACCAGGCGGCAGGTGATGAAGCGACGACGTTGGGTTTACATTTCAACAGCTATAGGAGGCAGCGGCAGTGAAAACCTCACCGTGGGGTGGCATAAAGCCCACAGCCGTGCGGGGACGAAGGTGGAAGTCAGGGCGGAGCGGTGGTGGCCGCAATCGGTAGCACCATTGTCTGCGGGTGTATAAAACAATGCGCAGGGGAAGGCTTGGGGTGGCCGACGCCGGTCGGCGAAGCCTCCCCACTGTGCATAGCACAGTGGGTGGCCTGCGAGCCACGCGGCCCCCATGAAATTTTGAAAGCCAAAGGGTTGGGGGGTTTTGGCCCTCCCCAAATGTTTTAAAAAATATATTTTTTTTAAAGAACAACAGTTGATAAAAAAAAAAAAAATTTAAAACGTAACATAGTAATGTTCCTCCTCATAAAGTATTAAAGAGCTCATTCTATTTAAATTTAATATTTTTTTTTTTGAATTAAAAATTAATTTTACTGGTGAAGATTAAGACTGTATAATAGAAACCAGTGGGCATATACGACCATTTTTAAAAAAAAATTATTTCATTAATAGGATCTATAAATCATCCTCTAACTTTTGGTGGATGTAAAATTTGAATTTGAACATTTTTTTTTTTTTTTTGAATTTTGTCTAAGTATAAATCATACATTGCCTAAATCTCTTAAGAACAAAAAAAATTTCTCAAATTAAATTAAATCTATTAACAAAAGATATATATATATATATATATATTTTCTTTTAAAACACAAAGGCTCAAGTTAATACAAAGAATTACTTGTTTTGATCCCACACTTGCAATGTTTACAAAATAGAACTCTAACTAAATTATATAATTCTCTAAATCTTACATAAGATTTTTCAAAACTCTTTTCTTAATTCCAAATTTAAAACAAGGTTACACTTCCCATTGGGTTCTCCATAAGACAATAATGATAATAAAATTTCAAATCACTATTAGGCTACAAATTTCCTTAAAATCCTTATACAAACATTGCAACAATGAAATCCTTAAAAATAATATAGGTTACAAATTCATAGGAACTCCATCTTCCAATTCTCTAAAATCCTTTTAAGACATGAGGTTTACAAAAGGTCATTATACATTTGTTCACATCTTTCTCTTAAGGGTAATCTTGTAAGCTCCTCCATCTGGCTAAACCTAATAAAAGGAGACTAACCATGGATGCTCACCACCCAACCTAGGCCTTTACAAGGCCACCCCCGAGCTAGGGGATCCAAACTAGAATGGATAACAAATAGAACCATAACAAGCAGGAAATGAGATAGAGAATTCAAACACAAGAAAGCTTCCCAACATCAAGATGAACATGAGGAAGTACCTCCAAGAGAACTTCCATAATAGGGGTAGTGGTAGACCTTACTGTAGGAGAAAGCCAAGGATGATAATGACCACACAAGCCTCACATGGACTTGCAAAGGACCATCTTCACAAGATGCAGTCCTGAATAACCTCCTTATGCCTCTTAGGTACCCTCGGGTCCTCCTTGGCATCATGGGTATCATGTTACCCCAAATTTTTCCCTCCACACATGGGAGACTCTACACTAACATGAATAATTTTCAACTACCCCTTCAAGGCTACTCTACCCTCCCAAGGGTGAGTGTACCTTGAAGACCCATTCAAAATCAATCACAAAGTAAAGACATTAAGAAATAAACATAAAAATTTCAAAACTGAAAATAAAGCTTCAAATACACATAGGACTCCATTAATGGAGTCCTTGAGCTCAAGAACACACATAAACACAACAAAATAACTTTAAAGAAATCCAACCTTTGATCCAAGCTAAGGTGAGAAGAGGAATGGTGTTGAGCTATCCTTCCTAAGCTCCTTCTCCAAAAGCTCCTTCAAACTGAATTCTATCTCTAAGGGTAGAGAGTGGGTGAACACTCAACTCATCCTATAACCTTTTCTAAATAGGCAAACCTCCAACAAGAGCAAGGATTAACCCAAAGGTGAGGTAACTCTAACCAACCCCAAACTAAACCACTTCCTAACTCTCCAAGTGTGGAGTCAAATGAAACTTGGGTAGAAGAGAGAGTGAGGTTAACCAAAGTCACACTCCTCTTCCAAATTCGCTCAAGACTGAAAATGACACTTAAAGGGAGACATAAATGAGTTTAGAAGCTCATTAATGATAGAAAATGACCCCTAACCCATAGGGTACCAAGTTTGGTGACTAAAACTTACCCCGGTTACCCCTAGGAGCCCAAAAGACCCTCTAAAACTCACCCTGAAGTTAACCTACGGATTTATAAGCAAAGAAATTCTAGAAAATTCTAACCCTAGGGTAAGCTTGGGTACTACTCCTAGATAACCTTAGTTAACTCTTAACTAACCTTGGTTTCCCTTTTACTAGCCATGTCAATAATTAAATTACAACAATTGCCAAACTTGGCATATTAAATTAAAACAAATGACATGACTTATTCACATAAACATTTACTAATTTAATGACACACATGCAAACCATGTTTATGAAATAAACACATAACAACGAGGTCCATGTCTCTTTATATAGAAAGGACCTTGGAATGCATGGGTTTTTACATAGGTTCCAGTACTGGGTCCCCGATATAGATCCATGGTCAACTTTTCTTGCACACTCAATGCAAACATCAGTAGATCCAAAACAACATGATATGAAACATAACATGACATCAATGATATACATACATATAAACCATAATTGCATTAGAACTAAAATAACCTAGCATCGGTTTCCTAAACCAAATTCATCAAATTACATTCATACATTTAAATCCATATAAGACATCAACATAAGCTAAAACTAAATCAGAACATAAAGCATCTCAAAAGTACCCTGATTACAAAATTAGGTGTTGAATATATAACACGAGATTCTACCGATCCTCAAATGTATAAAAATTCTCTGATAGTCAAAGTAGGTCAAAGCATAAACTACTGAAAGCATGAGAATAATATAGTAAAACTATAACAGTCTAATGTAGGTCTCACATCACCACTCCAGGATGACGAACCTCTACTAATCAAATTCCCTGATGAAACAATCATGCATCTCATTGAATATCCATGGAAGATGTGCTTTGATGGTTCATTCACTCAACAAGGATCTGGAGCCGGGGTCCTCTTCATAACTTCACAAGGATACAAGATTCCCAAATCTTACAAATTAATGTTTCCATGCACCAAAAACATCTCAGAATATGAAGCATTGGTCAACGGCCTCAAGCTAGCTATGGAATGGAGGATCATTGAGTTACATGTGTATGGTGACTCCCAACTAATTATCAATCAATTCAATGGGGAGTATCAAACAAAAGATGAAAATTTAATATCCTACAAGCAACTAGTTGATGATCTGAAGAAGTACTTTGTCTTCGTCACCTTCCAACAGATACCAAGATCCGAGAACAAGGCTGCAGATGCTATGGCTACCTTGGCATCCATGTTACAACTAGAGGAGCATCAATTCTGCTATGAATTCTTGGTGGAAGAAATATCCTATCCTGCCTTTGCTAACCCTAAATACCAGGTAATATGTACCTTGAATACCCCAGATCAATCTCGGTATGCCAGTATCATTACTTACCTTTCAGACCAAACCATTCCTGTCAATCTATCTAGAAATGAGAAAAGATCCGTGATTAGGACAACATTGCATTACGTCCTCATAACTAACAACCTATATCGATGTGGTCTTGACGGTACACTTCTTTGGTGTTTAGAACTTGAAGAGTCTGATCTAGCATTAAAATATGTCCATGAAGGTATATGTGGATCACACTCGAATGACTTTTCATTAGCCAAGAAACTGCTTAGAGTAGGCTACTATTGGCCTACCATGGAGAAAGGTGCTATTCAATTTTCAAAAGCATGTCTTAAATGCCAGACACATGGAAACCTTATCCATGCTCCTACCAGAGAACTTATACCTTTCATAACACATTGGCCATTTCAGCAATGGGCCTTTGACTTGGTTGGACAAATATATCCCAACTCTTCAAATGGACACAAGTTTATCATTACAGCCACTGAGTATTTCACAAAGTGGGTCCAAGCCATGCTACTAATCAAAGCCACTGGCAAACAAGTGGCTATGTTCATTCTGAACTACATTATTTATAGATATGGGATACCCTCTTCAATTGTAACAGACAATGGGGGCCAATTTAGAAATCAATACATTGATGACCTCTGTGAACAATTCCATATCACTCAACATTGCTCCTTAATCTATTACCCTCAAGGTAAAGGACAGGCTGAGGCATCAAACAAGAATATTCTCAAGATCCTACACAGAACTGTAAGAAAGTCTGGCATCTACAACTGAATATGACACTATGGGCCTACAAAACAAGTATTCGAACACCAACTGGAGCCATGCCATTTTCTTTAGTCTATGGCACTAAAGCAGTACTATCCATTGAGGTTGAAATCCCATCTTTGTGGATATCTTTACAAGGTCTGGTTACTGATGAGCAGTACTGCATAGATAGGGTGAATTCTCTGGACCTACTAGATGAGCATAGGCAACAAGCGTTTGATCACCTCAAATTTTATCAAGCACATATGTCCAAAGGTTACAATAAAAAGGTCAAACCACGCAAATTTGAAGTTGGAGATCTCATCCTCAAGGAGAATCCTAAGAACCAGCCTAACAAGGAGTACAAATGAAAGTTTGAACCTAACTGGCTAGGACCTTATGTTATCACTGCTACTTTTGGGACTGGAGCTTATTAGTTAGCTACACCTGAAGGAGACGTTCTTCCAGATCCTATCAACACTCTACATTTGAAGCGGTTCTATGCTTAATGTTCGGCTAGCAGAGCCTGTACAACAAAAAGTTCTTGTAAAATACCAAAAACACTCAAAAAATTGATCCTGAAGAAATCCAAAAATAGTGGAAAAAGTCTTGAAAAAAGGGTATCCTTGGTGGAAACCTGGCAAACAGGTGCCTTGATACTACAAAAACATTCAAAAAAGCAAAGACAACAAAAAAAATTGAAAAAGAGAAAAGTTCCTTAAATAGGCATTTTGGTAGCAAAAAAAAAAGAAAAAGAATCTTTCCAAAATTGGTGAAAACCTGGCAATCAGGCGTCACTTGTGTTCTGCGCTCCATCTATCAATGCACTACTGATACCAGGCCTTCATAATTTTTCCTGTGCTCATACGCTGACTTCATCTTCCTAAATGACTATCTTATCCTTGCTTGGGATTTGTCTATCTTTACATCTTAGGAATAAGTCATTCTGCACTAGGGGCATATTTGCTAGTATGGTAGGTTATGGTTGCTAGGTTTCTCTAGGATGGTTTGCCTCACGGACACAATGTTTCTTGATACATGTAAAACAATGTCACTATCCAAAACAAGGGTGTCTTTTCAAAACATCAGACACGACATTTACATTAAACGGAGGTCCTACAGAGCTATATTGGATTGCAAACATGAACAAATTATCCGATCAATGCACAGACATGGAACACCATATTGCTTGTATTACACTTATTTGATTAATGAATCTTTACTATATTTTACATATGAATGAAAAATTACTACTTAAACACACAGTTTGATAATGGTTTGATTATGATTCTTTTATGTCCTGATGATGTTTTCAACTAGGGGCATCTAGGTAATTATAAATTTTATTTGATTGATTCTCAATTGATAATTTTATTATGTCTTCTTAGTTGCTCAATGATGTCTGTGCAAAGACAAAGAGTCACAAGGATAGAGGGCATATTGTTTTCTTGATTTTCTGCGTATGGTAATTGTTCCAAAATGATCCTATAAATTTTACCTAACTTGGATGTTTATGGTAAGAGCTGCTACTATGGGTGGATAGCTGCATATATCTCGATCTTCGTTATGTGTAAACTACGGTGAGGTTGAAACAATTCCCTTGTCTATTTTCTGATCCAGATTCTCACTAAGGTATACAAATTATAATGTACCCAAGGATATGAATTCTCAAGCTCATTGCGGGTCCAATATCTTGCCTTAATCAAAATTTGGTATATTAAAAGGAAAGGTGACTATTTTGTTATCCTGGCTTCTATGCCTTGATGCCTAAGTCTATTTCTGACATTTCAATAAAACATAGTATTCATATTATCATAATATCAGTGGGTATTAGTGATGGTTTTACTATCTGATGGTATCCGTTCTAAAAAGTGCGCAATGATGATAAAAATGTTGCAATATTTTCTAACCAGTGACAAGTCCTAAGAGTCTGCATATAGCTGCATTTAGAGATTACATGATGCATTTATGAAAGAAATAACATCATAGGGAATTTTGTACTAAAAAATGGTTTCTATCTTCTTCTAACAATCAAGTTAATTATATCATCCATATTACTGATATCAAATATCATTGCACATCCATAGCATACATTTTGCATTCATTGAAAAGAGGAAACCAGGAAAATACAAAAACAATAAAGCATCCATGTATTGCATTTTTACTTTTTTCATCCTAAGTGCATCCATACATTTTGGCATAACTGAATAATCAAAAGAAACATAAATTTGCATTTTCACAAGAGTATCATTTAAAACATATTTATAACAGTAATGACTCATCACATCCAATCATAAAATGATGTTATCATCGACAAACTAACTCATCAAGAGACCAAGATATCATCACATATGCAAAAGATACATTTACCACATCTATGAAAGTAAAAAGAACTCATGAAACATGTCAAAATCAAGAAGCTACATCATATATATATCATCATCATAACATGGTACAGATCAAATATAAAGAGTATCAGTGTATCAGTAAGCATAAAGAGTATCAGTGCATCAGTGAGCATAAAGAGTATCAGTGTATCAGTGTGCCAAAATGAATCAGATATACATGTATAAATACCATCTACAAAAATGGATCTCAGAAGGATCCAGCTATACAAAAAAGGGGATCTCAGCAGGATCCATAAATACAAATATGATCTCACAAATGTACATGTCATAAAGATGATACAAGAAAATCAACTCTATCATTCCCCCTCTCCCTGGTCAGGAGGAGGAGGAGGAGGTGGTGCAAATGGAGCTTCTGGAGGAGGCATGGCTCCCTCTGACTACTGAGCTACCCTAGAGAATGAAGGTGCTCTCTGCCCCTCTGGAACTACTGCATGATACAAGGCATAATAATATGTGTCCCTCTGTCCCTGATGGACTGTTGTCCGGGCCTGTGCATCCCTCTCTGCTCTCAGCCGCTCAAACTGTAGATCCCTGTCTACCAAAAGAGCATCAGAAGTAGTGACTCTGGCCTCTAAAGCAGTGATCCTAGCTCAGAGCTGCTCTCTCTCCTGCTCACATCTGGATAATGGATCTCCATCTCTGCCTGCATCTTGCTCAGGTGCCCCTTGACACCTCTATTGCTGCTGCTCACCCATCAACAATGGGCCAGTATCTCTCCGAGGGGCCACGAATCTAAATCTCTGACGTCTTCCCTACCCACTACCACTGGCACCACTTGTATCCATAGCCTCTCCATCACCACCTCTGTCATCACCATCATGGCCATCATCCAGAGGAGGACGCCTGCCATCTCTACTACCATCCTTGCCACCATCACGATCCCCATGTCTACCAGGAGCCCTATCTCTACCTCCTCTGCCCTTGACAGGTTGGTCATCAAGATCATAATCTAGAGGCTCCTCTATGAGAGGGATAATCTCCTCTGGTATAATGAATCAAGGAAATGGGTATTGGAGCATCTCTGCAGCATAACCATCTGATACACCTGCATCCTCTACATCCGGCTGAAGATCCCATTCTACATCAACTATATCCTGGATCTCCTGATGAGAAGTCTCATAGGTCAACTGTGCCCCCATAGTGGTGTCTCCTCTCTGGTCTGGACATACACTATAATATCCTCTGTCCTGCCCTGCCGTCAACCATATTGCCTCAATACTTGGGTAATAACAAACTGATCTATAACGTATCTGGTCTGGCCAATGAGATATCTTCTCTGACACAAGAATGACACCTGCCTGGGATTTGAGTTCCACACCTCACAATCTAGATATGGTCACCATACAACCTCTATCATATCATCAAATAATTGGTGCCAGTACTCAAACTTGCCTAGATGGGGCTGCTACAAAAGGCCTGCATACATATATACATAGGGTTGCTCAGGTGCCCTCTACCTATCTACCATCATCCATGTAACAGGGATGTGCTCCCAGGCCTAGATTTGAAGAATAAGTATACCCACAGTCATATTGTGGGTATAATGGTAAACAATCTCATGTAGCTCTTAATACATGTGAGCTAAGATATAGCTCCCCCAAGCAAATCACAAATGGTGGGTCACCATCTTCTCGATCATATCTACCTATCCAACCATAAATCCATGATGGCCCCTATCTGGCATAAGGATGCCACCTACTAGACCTGCTAGATAAATAGATAATTGATTATAATGATCGACCATATAGTCCCATGATAGATATCTTCGGTCTATGGTGTCATCCTAGAAATATCTCTGTGCAACACCAATTGCCACAGCCACTATCGACTCAAATCATACCTCGTGACTAACCATCAGTACGTGCAATATCCTCCAGACATCCTTAGGTGTCACTATAATCTCTCCAGTAGGTAGATGAAAGGTGTTGTGCTCTGAATGCCATCTCTCGGCAAGAGCAGTCAACAACCCATGGTTTACCCTGATCTTGGGTAAACCTATCAAGGAATGCAATCCACATCAGATCACGGTCGTCTGCTAATCATCTGACAATCGACCAGATAATGCAAGTACACATGTAGGATAAGTGCCATGAAAAGCAACTACCTCAAACTGGGCCTGTTTTGGACAACAATGGCTATACATCAGTATCCTATCTACATTACAAGGGTAGATTCCTAATCAACTAAGTCATTTCATAGTTCGAAAGATGCAAACAGGTCAAACGCATTAAAATTATTAGTTTCTTACCAGATGCGATCCTGGAAATCCAGGATGTGACTGCGTTTACCGGATGCGATCCCTGAAATATGGGATGCAATCCTAAATGTGGGGTACAATCCTAAGAAAATGGGATGTGACCCACTGATGGATTTCTCTTGAAAACATGGCAAAAACACTAAAATTGGATGTGATCTAGGAAATATCAGATGCGACACAAGAATCTGGAAAAATCAGATGCGATCCAGGAAAAATTGGATGCGATGCAGGATTCATAAGATGCGATCCAGAATCCTGGATGTGATCCTAAGTTGAAAGGGCTCTAAAAGCCACAAAAGTGCATAAATTTGAAAATTGCAAAATTCACAAGGTAGTTTATCAAGCACTTACCGGTGGTGGGTAGTCAGCTGGACACTGATGTCGATGGCTCATCTCGAAATGGTGCTTCCTCATAGGGACTACCATCTTCTCTGCAGAGCTCTCTTAATTTCTATGGAGGAAAGTGAAAATGAATAGTGAAATGGTAATTTTGGAGGCTTATATGGGTCTTTTGAGATATTTAGGAGTTCTAAAACTCCTCTCGCACAACTACAAATTTATTTATGTTCTCTTTCTGATCAATCAGGAACCAAATTGAAGGTGCCTACGATGTTTTCAATAGCACCATACTATTTTTGTGACAGTTTCAAAATTTAGGAATTTGCTTGATTTATTCCAAACATTGGTCAATACTGCACATTTTATCCTCTATCTTGGTCTGACATCATTTTATCAGTCTTATCACTCACATTTTCACATAATTAACTTGATAATCATGGGTTTATTTGTAAACACACCTTCTTTCCCACTTCTTCTACTCTATTCTTTCTTGTCCTAACCACTTCTTGCAAGTGATACATTCTTTCAACTAGGGGATTTTATTCTTTTCCTTTGATTTCATTCCTGAGGGGACATGATCACACTATCATCAATTAAATTTTTGCTTGAAATAGCATCAAAATGACTTTGTTATCAAACAAACTAGGGGCATAATAGTTTCCTTGACTAAAGTCAAAACTGTGGGATAGAAAGCTTTGGTTCTCATAAGCTGGATATCTTATGTTTCCTCATTTTTAAAAGATTTTTATTAAGCTCCTAGCAGCTTCGTACTAGCTTCTTGAACGACAACCAAGTTCAGAATCAGTATTATCAATCTTTGGACGACAACCAAGTTCATAATTGGTATCTTAAAAATCTTTTATTGATCTTTGGACAACAACCAAGTTCAAAATCAACTCTATTAGTTTTGTTCGATCAAGTGCGAGACTGATCTCATCAACATTTCATTCGATAACCAAGAATGGAATTCTCAATCTTTCTGAAGTCAAAATCAAAAACTTTCTTTGAATCAATACGCTACTTGCACATCAATTCAAAGAGGGGAAAATGTAACCACCTAAATTTGGTTTGTTCCAACTATGGACCCTATTTTTCCTAAGTGTGATCATACCCTTGATTATGTCCAAACGACCTTGTTATTGCTTGGCATAATTCTTCAAATCAATTTAATGTCCTAGGTGATTTTTATCACTGAATTATATTAACTATTATAGCTCCATATGATTCAAATCAATTCAAATCATTTAAATCAAAACAAATTCAAACATGGCTATAGTATTTAATTATAAAGGAATTAAATAAATCCCTAAATCAATTACCCACTTGCAAAGTAACCCATTCCC
>MU226134.1:199309-213824 GCA_018584345.1 Thuja plicata
GTATTTAATTATAAAGGAATTAAATAAATCCCTAAATCAATTACCCACTTGCAAAGTAACCCATTCCCCTAGCCTATTTAATTTAATTAAAATGGCTATAGTCCCCTAATTATTAAAAAGTAATTAATTTGTTTAAATAATTAAATTCCTATTTTTGAATGAATCAAATAATTTTAATTCATTTAATTAATATTCCCTTAAACCCCAACCTAACCCTATCTCATCCACTTCTACCCTGGGTTCTAACCCTTCTCAACCTATTCACCCTTGCTAATCTAATCCTAATCCTAATTCTAACCCTATCCCACCTCCTAATGTTGTCACATTCCATTAAGGAATGCTTAGAAACTCAACCCACTTGAGAAACTCCACTTTCTCAAGCTTGAATTCCTTAAGGTCCACCTTCTCAAGCCATCCTCTTACACCCTTCCCTTGCTTCTTTAAGGCTTTCATTAATACCTTATTAATGAAGATACATTAAGCCTATGTCTCCTCCATGCCTTATTAATGCCCAAGGCATTAATGGTTCTTACACCTCCATTAATGAGTCCCTCAACTCATTAATCCACCTTGTCTCCCCTCTCTCTCTCTCATTCTTCTATAAATAGAAGCCATTTTTGAGAGCAAATGAGCCTTCAACTCATATCCTAAATGCAATGTTATGCTGTTAGATTAATCTTAGAATCACATTTCACTTCATATTTCATGCTTTTGTATTGTTCTCATTTCCATTCTTAAAGCTAGGATGCATGCTTTCTCATCTTTTAGCTTGTTTTTAAACTAAAATCCTTCATGCTAGGTCGTATATGTCACTGATTGTAGTGTAATCTGAGGGCTATTATGTTACTAATCATACTCTTCATAGTTAGAAGGCAATAGGTCGATATTAGTGGGTTTTGTATGTTTATCTAGCCTTTTTACACTAATGCAATGACTTATTGATGTGTTGTGTCCCTCTTATCAGGTACCAAATATTCACCACACAAGAACAAGGAAAGATCAAAGCTAAAGTGCTTGACATTATCAAGAAAATATCTGAGATAAAAAATTCGCAGCAAGATATGGAAACTCAGGCCAATGAGCAGCAAGATATGGAAACTCATGGCAGTTTCCAAGGGTTTACCCCCTACCATGAAGTAATAACCTTGCAAACATGTATCCGTGGGATTGGGATGCTTCATGGACAACAATTTGAAGATGAGCTCAGTTGTCAAGCTGAAGTTATTACAGAAAAATTGAAAGCTCAGATTTCTAAAAGGGAGGCCCTTGGGCCTGAGTTTCCAAAAAGGAGGTATCATTTGTTCCCACACCCTACACATGAGGAACTTGCAAGGAATTCACTTCTGAGCTTCAAGGACCTTCTTGAAGCACAAAAGACAACAGAGCACTTGCAGCCGCCTCTGGAACATCAGCAGCTGAGAGAAGTGGTTGCAACAAGGGTGGAGCAGCACCAAAGTGGTGCAAGCTTTGACTTACCAAGAGTCAGAGAAAACATGCCTTCCATGTCTTCCCTTAAAACCCTCCAACAATGTATTCCAGGTTTTACGGTGAAGACTCCTGCTTAGGTAACTGTAATAAAAGATTAGTGCACTAATTAATCAGGGCAATTTTTCCAGAGAAATGATTCACCCCAAGAGGCCTCTATTTTCTCTCAGGGTGATGAATCTATATGGAAATGGCCATCACTACCTCCTAATTTTCAAATTCCAAGCCTTTGCAAGGATACTAACTTAGTATCAGGGCAGGAGCTTGTGGTTAATGAGCTTCTCTGTGATGATGTAGAAGAGATGAGGTTAGAGACTTCAGAGCTCAATGAGGGCTGTGATGAGATTGGACAGAAGGCTGAGAAGATGGGGATAGATATTCAAGATGATACCTTGGTGAACCTATTAGAGGGGTTTCCCATCCTTGTTGGTAAGGAAGCAGAAACTATGTCATTTCTTATGACAAAAAATCAGTCAGGGGAAAGGATGCAGCTTCAGTAGATGATGGATGACAAAGAGGAGGATTTCACCTTGTTGGATGAGCTGCATATTTTTATTGAGTAGGATGATGAAGTTATCTCCATAACTACCACTGCAACTTTACAGCAACAAGAGGAGAACATCAGTGAAGGCTTGGAAGAGTGTGATTTTTCAGAGATCATATGGATTTTTTGCGAAGGGCTAAATGATGAATCCTTACTCCCTGTGGTAGGAGTTTAGAGTTGTGTGTCTATTGTAGAAGATCCATTTTTGGATTACTCCCTTTCAAATGATCAGTCACCTAAGATAAATTTGGAGCTAATCTCAGATCCTCAGGATCTTAACAACTTTGATGAGCTTTTGGTTGGTTTAAAGGAGGAGATGACAACCTTCTGACCATTAAAGAAGAGATGACATGGCTTCCATAGTAAAAGAAGGTAACCATGAAAAGAGGGAGGATGCCAGCAAGAAGGTTTCAACCTTCAGAATCTCAAGGGGTTTCCCTATTAGATACCTAGCCCAAATTGAGTTTGTTGAGGTACTGTCACATGATTATATTGAGGTAAGTGAATCTGATCTCACCTTTGTAGAGGATATTTGTTATTGTTTGACAAATCTATACATGCCTTATATACTTGTAATTTTCCTTATGCATGTACTACAAAATGTTTTATTCAAAAAAGGAAGCTACTTAAGGAGCCCAGTAGATGGTTTTGTTTAACCAAGTTTGTTCCACTGGTTAGCCTAGGGTAGATTAGATTTCCTACTTTCTTTAGAAGCTTTCTAGTCTAAAATTCTCATCTTTTCAAGAAGTGCCCATGCACATAAGTTTTTTTCCAGATGTTTTTCTCTGTCAAAGGAAAGTTTTTAAAGAGATGACTCCACGCCCAATGGAATGTTTTAGAGGCTAGTGGTTCTCAATGTATAGCAGGCTGACATACCGCATAAATCACCAAGAATGTTGCCCAAATTTTCCTCATCTGGTAAAATTGGCTATAGGTGGAGTAAAATGAGGCTCCCACAAGGGTTGAGTCTAGCCTGTGAAATAATTTGGGTTTCTATTTTTGGTCATGCCCTCTACATATCTATTCAGTTCCTTGTTTTTCCTTGTCCATGCAAATAAATTAAATATAAAATTCTAGGTGTTTATGGTAAACCCTAGCTCGGCCATTTCTCACTCTATTTTCCCATTACCTTTTTGAGTCACTTAGGCTCCTTAAAAGTTCCATGTGCACTTTTAGCATTACCTTTTGTCTCTAAGTCGCATGAGAAAAAAGACACATTCTATTTTATCCGACGACCCTGAGGTTTCCCTTTAGTCACGTAGTCTCCTTGTATAAACCAAGGTTAATAAAAGTATCATGAGATACTATGACTAAATGTTTTCTTAACCCACAAATATAACTGAGCAAGCGGGATAAGGTTAAGTCCTTTTTAGTCAAGGAGTCTCGTGATTAACTACAGGGGTAAGAATCCTTTATGAGACTTTGAGATTACCCAGTTGTCAAGTCTCTAGATTCTCTATGGCTAGGAACGGGTTGAGTTAAGTTAAGTGATGATGTAAGTGACAGTGGTGATAATGCAATAGTAAATGAATGATAGGGGAACGCATGTCTTGAGGGGCCCATGTTTCACACTCCTTCAGTCTCCAAGTCTTGTAACCATGATGGGATATTCCATTTTGTTTTGCGACTATGAAATCACCTTTGTCGCTGGGTCTCCGAAAGGATCCAGAGTTAATAAAAAGATATGGAGATTCAGTAAAAAGGAAGGAAAGATGACCCAAGATTATAAAACAAAGCTCAGGTAGAGTAAATTCATCTATGGCTATGTTTCAAAGTAAGATTAGATTTTGATCTCAGCTGTCAATGTAGGTATTCATGCCAGCTGTGACCGTTGTCATACAAATATTTAAAAAATTCAAATATCTTTGTAGATCATATTTTAATAGTTATGACAGAGCCGATTGGGAGAGGATTAGATGGATAAGGGGTGACCTTTCAAGAGGAGTAAGGGGTTGAGTCAGCTTTTCTGAAGGGGCAATCTAATTTCTAGCAATATTCTATACAAATAGTATGGTCGATTTGACCCAAGATTGGTTTCCTAATTAAGACCTCATTCCATATATTTTTGACTAGTCTTCTTTCATATTAGATCCACTGACCTTTTCTAGAAATTTTCATTTATGGCAAGCTAATTTTCAAAGATAGATCTGATCTTCAGTAGATGATTCCAGATTTCTTCTGACAGATTGGATAGTTAGGGTTTCTATTATTCAAAAAAAACATATTATAATGTAACCCTAATCATTTTTTTTGGGGAATCCAAGCCTGGGTACTGGGGAGTATATATCAGTTTTGAGAGATTTAGAGCTCAAAGTTTTTCTGACTTTGAAATTATCCATGGCATTCTTCTACCCTCTGATTTCTTTAGTTTTTAATCTTTCATTGATGTTTAGATATTGCAGAGGATTTTTGTGACATCTTTTCTATCCCTGGGCTTCCTTGTCTGAATCACTCTTACTAAGTTAGAATATATTGAGTGATTTCTAGTGAAACATTGGAGTCTTTGAGCCCTCTTTCTTTTGCAATAGTGTGTACTACTATTGATGATTTGATTTAGATGAGTTTGTGGATATTCTACAGTCCCCTATCATTTTGTTTCATTCCTGTGCCGAATTGCAAAATTGGATGTCTATTTTCAGGTCATAGTCCATGTCTACTTATAGTAAATACGCTATTGTTTGTGAAATCACTTCTTTCCCTGAATAGCCTTTGTTTGTCTTGGGCCTCTCTATGAAATACTTATGCAAACCTATCTAGGAAGTTGTGTTCTTCTATTCGAAGGTTTTCATGCTGAGATCAGTCAATACATTATGATTTAGGTCACCTTCGGTGTATCACCTAGTAGGATAATTTTCTTTCAGTCATTTCACTTTCATGCATTCCTTCTATCCCTTTTCCCTCAAGAATTTACTTTCCTGTTAAGAAGAAAATTTGGGTGGCATATCAAGAGGAACCGGCCTAGAATCTGGAGGTCTTGTCTTGGTTAGAAAAAGGTCCCACAACCTTGAGATGATTCCCATGTTACACTAGATTACCAAGACTATGAGAGCTTGGATGAAGGGTACAAATCTAGGTGTCTAACAGGTTGATAACCGATAAAGTTCTAGTGGTGGAGGATATTTCCTTGGCTCCCGGTTGGTTGCATGGTTGAGTAAGAAGTAGGATTCTATATCATTATGTAATGTTGAAGATGAATACATTAAAACATCCTCATGTTTCACTTAGGTACTATGGATGAAACAAAATCTAAAGGATATTGGAATATCATTTGATGAATCGATCTCAATTATGTGTGATAATACCAGTGTTATAAATATTTCAAATAATTTGGTACAGTATTCTAGAAAAAAACACATATCCATCAAATATCATTTATTAAGAGAGAAGGTTTTGAAAAATGAGATCAAACTTGAATATGTACCTAAAAATGAGAAGATTGAAGATATATTTACAAAACCATTGTGCAAGGATACATTTGAGTATCTCAGGAAGAAGTTGGGGGTTTTTCCCCTTCCTAGTAGTCAATGGATGCACTGGTGTGGGTATTGGTCTAGGGTTTTCTATTCTTACTCTTTTCATGGATTTATGCTTGGCGAATTCCTCTTAGTGGGAGTAAAGTGTGTTTTGTAGGGGGAGTTTTTCCCTTTTTCATTTTTTTCAAAGGGGGAGAAGAATAAGGATTTTCATGATGACATTATTTGATATTGAGTTGTTTGCTTTATTATTGATGAATGTTTCTATCAATGACAAAGGGGGAGATTGTTGGAATTTGATGTTGATGATATTATCATTGTTGTCATTAATGGTTGTTATTGATGTCAACATATCTTATGTTTGGATATGGATTTTATGATTTTGTGATCTAGTGTAGCATTATTTGAATCATGTGTCCTGGTTCCATTCATCTTGCAACATAATGTGATTCACTCCTTTGGGTCTGGACCTATCTACAAATTGGTTATTGTTCTTTTGAACATGTTTTTGCATGGTAACATGTATATCATATTTCTTGGTTTTGAATATCATGATGATTGTGTAGTGTTTTGTATTAAAAAAGGAGGTTATATGTGGTCCATGTTTAATTCCTTATCACCGTTGGAATGTATTGTGGTGACCTATTTCAAAAACTAGGCTTTCACCAAGACTTGGGGATTGGGCATCCTACCGAGAAGCTATCCTCCTTATAAAACCTCATTTAATTTATGAACCAAGGGATGTGTTACTTGAATTGGGCCAACAAGATATATGCACCAAAGGCTAATTTAGACCACACTTTTTATACTTGCTGCAGGAAACAAATGCTTTGAAAGGAAAGCTTAATCTATGACTACAAGAAATAAATAATGGAAAGGAAATTGTACAATTAAATATTCTAAATGAATGCAAAGGCTTTAAAACTAAACTACGATGCTTCAACTATTCTACCACTTTGGTTGCAGGAAGCAATAGCTTGTCGTGCGGCTTTTGGTGCAGGAACAATGCAAGACCAGAATTGAGATAACAAGATGCAAGAAAGGAAAATATATGAAATGATTCTAAATAACATGGATTCCTCACCAAGTGGGACCCCTTGGATGAGTATCCAAAACTCAATTATACAGAACTAACTCTCAATACTTCATTTATTATTGATTGAAAAATATAGTACAGAGATTCATCTAAGCTAGAAAATAAAATAATGAAACTATAACTTCGATAACTAATAATTCCCTCCTTCTCATGCAGGGGTAGGGATTTATTTAAAGGAAAAACATATAAAAACTTAATTTCTCATGCTACAAAATACGCAGAGTCATTATTGCAAAACTAGAAACTAGAAAGTAGGAAATAGAAGATACCCAGAAATAAGGAAAGAAATGTCATGATAGAGGAAGAAAAGATCTAGGTTCCTACTTCTTCCTAGATTTTATTCAGGGAAACTTATAATTTCTTGAATTGGTCTATGCCCAGCTGCTACCACCTTGAGCTTCCAAGAACAATAACTTGAGTTGCATTAAATTCTCCACTGATTGAGTTTGTTGCAGGAACGAGTTTGGTTTTCTTGTGTGTGAGCGCGTTCACCTAGCTAATTCTTTGTTTTTTATTTATGCTCTACACTTGAGTGTTGTAATAATACATTCAAAGTAATGTTTTACCAAAACATGCACACGCTTATTCATATTTAAATATCTAACTACTCATAAGAATATAACCATATATTTATCATAAGTAATATAACATTAATATCCAAGTTTTCATGTTTAAAGCATTAAAACCATATTAGATGTCTTAGTGGCATCATGCCACATAATATCATGAAAGAGTATATAATTCTTTAGTAAGGTATGATGAAATTAAAGAATAGGAACTATCAAAAATATCCTAGGGCTTCTAAAAAATGGCATAAATATGCCTCATCATTTTCCCCCTATGAGATCTAGTGTCGGTCCTTAGACATAGATACATTTCTAATCTAGGAAAGCATCCTTAGATCTCCCTTTGTAGTTTCTCCTCCAATGGTGTTCATCAAGTTCCAATAGAATCCATTTGTGTACTCCATATTTCTCTTCTGATTATTCTCCAATTGCTTGTTTACCTCATTATCTATGCAAATGTACAGTGGACACAGGAGAATTGGAGGTTGGAAGGTAAGAGGAAGCCACAAATTTGGTCTTGTCTACCATCCCAATTGTATATACCAAGGGACCCGTTGCATGGCAGCTCTGAAGTTGATGAGGCTATGTGGTTCATCCTTCTTAATGCCCATGTCAACCTGTTCCATCTTTGTATAAGGCCTTCTACTACCCTTTGTGCATCTTACAAGGGGTGTCTTTCAAAGTATTCATGAACATGTTCCCTATTTTGCCGAACTCTTTATCTATGTTCTTTTTCATGAAACCCATAGGCTATCTCTAGCCAATCATAGTACATATGTTTGGGTTTTCCATTCTTAGGACGCAAGGGTAAGGTAATGGAAAATTCTTTTCCCCTACATTTTCTTAACTATTCCTCATAATTTATCTCATTTTCTATCCATGAAATTAGTGTTGGAAGATGCACATCTCCAATGAATAACACGGGGTTCCAATCAGTAATTGAAGAAACAACATAATTATGCAAATAAAACTCACTGATTAGATTCTTAATGGAATCGGGTGCACCTTCCTAAGAAACCAAAAATTCCTCTGGAGAAGCTATACTAGGTTCAATGTCCCTGAGGATTCTTATTAGTTTAATTAAAAGGAATTGTTCTTTTGAATACAATTTGTACACCCTTGGAGGTGGTCGACATTCCATGATCTAAGGAACCAATTCCTTAACTGCATCTAGTATGTTTTGTACATTTTGCACTTCTTTTTTTTGCCTATTAATTTATCATTTTAATTCATCTCTCTTTATTTTCCACATTGATTTTTCATATTGCATTTGATTTTAATAATCAATAGAGAGAGTTTGAAAGGTTACCTTTTGTTTTATTTTAGATGGGACCTACACATCTTCCTTCTTTCCTTGATCCTTTTCACATACTATAATTTGACTAGTTATTTGTTTACTAGTGGCACCTAGGCCATCATCCCTATGAATTTATTCCTAAGGAAGAGGCTCTCTATCACATTCTATTTTTTTTTTTATCTCCTATGGATGCATGGCAACTGGAATCTCCTCCATCTCATCTTGAAACTCCCAAGGTGGATTATCCCCTCTTGGTGCTTTTGATAATGGTTCCTCAACAAGAACTTTAGGAATACTTTCATTACTAGTCCATGCAGGTGTGTCTGACATCCCTGACTATCTTATGATCAAATGGACACTCCTTGGTGGGGTCTTCTTTAAAGCTACAAGATGCTTCTGTGAGGATATTTTATCTCTGGTGGAAGCAGCTATAGGAGACTTAACAAGAGTATCTGTGAAAGTTTGAGCTGCAGGAGAAACATGTGTATCATCTTTGGTATTTCTCCTTTGAGAACTCGTAGGACTAGATTCAAGAGTTATTGTCACCTCTTTCTCAATGACATCCTCTTCCACCTTCCCTTTAACTTTAAGTTGGGTACTCTATTCTGCAACAGGGCCTTAGAAGGTCATAGGAGTCTTTGTTTCACCCTCCTCCATACTAGGGTTTAGATCAATAGATGCATTGATTTCTTGTTCTGATTTTGTAGGAGAAGGGTTTATAGAAGAGGCCTCCTAAATTGGGGATGTGGTTGTCTCTAGAACATTGTCTTCAAAAACATTCCCCAATTCTTCTTGAATTATTTGGTTAGGATCATGTCAATTTAACTATACTTGAAATTCCATAAAAAATTCAGCCAAATTCATGGGTGATGCATCCCATAAATACTTTTCCACTAGAAGTTTAATTAACCCATGGTGGGTTACGACATTTTTCCGTCCCTTCTTTACCTCTTCTAAACTCAAGTTTAACAAAGAGTAAAGAAAATTTGGAACATTTAAAAGGTGACCATTCCATAAATGTTTGAGAAAATTAAAATGGGCTGTATGTAATTAGGAATATCTCCCTTCAAAGTTTAAATACATGATGATATGAATTTCAAGCTATGGGTATTCAGCTGGAAGAGACATTCTGTGTGCACCTTGTTTTTTTGCCTCTAATCTTGGGTCTATAGGGATAGTGAACTCTGATCGAGCTAACCTTGCATTGTTCCCATGGGGAAATGCCTCTCCAATAGTGGGAAGCCCAGAGACTTCTACAATTCTAGCTTCCGTAGAATTTATTCAGAGGCCCTTAAATTGGACTACTCCATTGTTTAGAGTTCTGAGGAACTCCAATGATATTGCCTCATCATATCTGTTTAATTGAATAGAATAAGTGAGCCACCCCACATTGTTAAATGTCTGAACACTTGCCTGGTCTTGTAATAAAGAGCAGTGATCAACCAACTGGTGTCTGATAAGAGGCCCTCCCATTATGTAGTTGCAAAAAATCTCAACCCTAACAATGGAAACCCTGAGAATATAAACCCTAATACTGCCAACTGCTTCCAAGAATAAACTTTTACCTTCAAATACTGCTTCTTCTTTCGGCTCTGAATTCCTGGAATAAATTTCCTCTATTTCTTAAAGTTGTAGAATTTTTTATTTTTTATTTATTTTTAAGGGTTAGTTTCTATAGAGTTCTTGGAAAGAATAAGTTTTAAAAATGGGGCTTGAATCTGGGTTTTGAATACTAGGAAGAAAGGCTTCGTATGCAAGGGTCATCACATCATTTTGCAAGGATGGTTGTAGACTAATGAAAAAGTATAATTTGTGTAAAGAATAATGGAAGGAGAAAGAAAGGTTCATTAATGATGGTGCAATTTAATAGACTTCTCGCCCCCTATGAAAAAGGTACTAGCCACTCTGGGCCCCGACCCCCAAGTAAGCACATGTGAAACTGAACACCTTTCATGAGGAAAAGGTTGTTCGATCATGCCATCACAAAGGCACCTTCTCCCACTCCCATCCCTAGTCTATACTAGCACTAGTGGCGTGGGTGAGGCACAAATTAATCTTGATTAGTGTACATTTAAACCCATTGCCATTTAAATTTACTTAGGTTATCGCTTGATTAAAAACTCATGAGTGGGTTACCCTGGTACTAGCCACTTAGGGCCCTAATCCCTCACTGTGAGCCACTCACATAGTGTAATTAGGTTCCATAACCTAGATAAAATAATCACAAGAACATAAGGAATCTACCATATATTATCCATGAATCCAAAACAATGTCATAAAATCAAATAATTGATTTTAGGAAAGCACTAGTTGTCTCGAATCCTCTAGACAAGCCTAAACCATAATCAAGTACTCAGATGGATAAAACAAATCCACATTGAATAAAATGCATCAAAATGTATTCATAACAACATAATTACATCAATTACCTCATCAAACATAAATCATAACATTATAGTATCATTGGATTCAGTTTAGGAGATCACTAATTTTCTGTAGTCTACTAGACAATCCTAAACGCTAATCCAGCATTCAAGATTATAGAAAACACATAAGAAGACATCAAAATGTACCTTACAATATCATGTTAGTAATAATTGAGAGAGGGGGGGTGAATCAGTGCCTCAAAAAATTATCCTTCAAACATTAACCACCAAGCAAATAAACCTCAGATTATTAAGTCCCTACAAGATGCATGCCATGAAATACTTATAATGATTAACTGTCTGTCGGTTTTCCTTGTCTGTCCTTATTCTCTTTGATTACCGATAAGCAGTATAACTATTTACCAAAATATTTTAAATATGCAGAGTATACCGATATATCCAGAATGAATTATGTAAGATACAAAATAGTAAAGAAATGCATCATACACACATATAACACATGGATTTTAACGTGGAAACCTTGTTAAGGGAAAAAACCACTGGGACCGGTACCCCAAATTTTCACTCTTCTAAAGTGAGCCCTATTAGGAGCCAACCCTATTAAAGGTTACAAACACACTGTTAGGTGTGACCTTGTTAGAGTATTTTACACATATAGGTTGTCACTTAGTATCGAGCATCTAATGTTGTCATCCTTGAATTAGCCTTTCTCTTAGACTGTCAATAGGCATCAGGCATATCCAATGCTACTTTCATGAATCAACCTTTTTGTCACTCCTTAGGATGTACCTCAATATATAGAAGACTATTAGGTCCTGCTCTGTTAAGAGACTTGATGCTTCAATGGTTAAACTGAAACAATATGACCTATTTCTGATGCAACTTTAATTACAGATTTTTAGATCTATTTAAGTACATTACCTCTCTAATCAATGTATCAATTCAATTATTTTGTGCTCCACACTTTTCTACTCTGTGATACTATGCTCACTATTCGTCAATGTCTAAAGAATTCCTTAGCTCTCCTTCAGCTTGATCGATCAGTACTACATGAAGTTGTTCTTCATCAGCTTCTCTTCAACATCCTCTTTTCATTCACTC
Source organism: Thuja plicata (assembly GCA_018584345.1). NCBI lineage: Eukaryota > Viridiplantae > Streptophyta > Pinopsida > Cupressales > Cupressaceae > Thuja > Thuja plicata. The sequence continues at coordinate 211,259 of MU226134.1, forward strand.
TCCTTAATCCCTTTTTCATGAAATTTGATGATCAAAAATGAATTAAGCTTGTCTCTTATATAGACATGATATTCATTGTTTCTTGATTCTTGATTTTTTACATGAAAAACAATCTAGCCAATTTGATTTAATGCATAACTCCTGATTTGTCTTGTAGTTATCTTCATGGCAACTATACAAATCATCTTTAAATCAATCACTTAACTTTGGTCGAATAAAACAAAGAAAACAACTAGTTAAGTCTATCTTTAGCTCTTTCCAGCTAGATATTTTGTCATTTTCTAAACTCTTTGTTCCATCGATCAACTCTGCAGTTATTTGTTGGTGACAACTGATAGTTCTGTCGGTGTGACTCTAGTTAGCTTCAAGATCTCCGTCTGTCGAGCATCAATGGATTTTTACTCATCGGGAAACTCTATTTTCAGCTCGTCAGGCAAGACTATCTTATGCTCATCGGGTATCACTTGTGACTTTTCTTCTTTTCCTTTTCTGATGGTGTGAACTCTATCAGTGTTGTCTTTCACTTAGTGAATACTTGAATTTTATGTATTGCTGAAAGAATAATCTTTGTTCCATTGATTCTCTAAATTCTTTGGCATTATGTACATGACCGTACAAATGATATCAAGTTGACATCAATGACAATACAAACCATTAACTGATTTAATGCCTTGCATTATCTTCAACTTAACATTATCAAACATTCAATCAGTTACATGTCATCAATCTCTCCCTTTGGCATTTATGGAAACATACTATATTATCACACTATACTATTTCTAATACAATATGAAATACAATCATTGAGATTCATCAAACTACCAATCTTTTGTTTGATAACCGATAAATGTCTGAACACTAGTAAGCTCTTTTTCAGCTTAGATTTGATTCCTGCGGTTCTCTTTCTTCTGAAGTGTTGTGACCTCTCCTTGTGTCAATTTCTTTCCTTTGACTGTTCTTTCTCTTTTGATGTCTTTTTCTTTTGTCATCAACTCTCCCTTTGTATAATCTTTCATACAATTTTCTCTCCCTTAGGATATAATATCTCCCTGTTGGAGTAATATGATAATGGATCATTTGTATCTCTTTTTCTTGAAGGATGTGATAATATGGATAATTTCTCTCCCTTTGACAAAAATGCCAAACAAATATTTTACAAATGTCTAACATTCATGTCAAGCGATCATTTTTCTCCCATCCATAATATATTCCTTGAATTTCCCATATCCATCAGTAATACAACAACAACAATATGCTTTGGTGATCGATTCTAATATATACCTATATGTATATAGATGTATCTTTTGAAGTTCATCTCTTTTCTTGCATCAACATGACTGATATTCTGATAATATGTAGGCTGATGCAGCCTTCTATCATTCTACTGACTGGTAGACAAGGGTTTGACCCCTAGTCTCTTTCTTAAGTACTCAAATGTATCCTTGGGCAGTGACTTGGTGAAAATATTAGCCAATTGTTCTTTTGATTTCACATACTCAAGTATCACCTCTTTTTCTTGAACTTATTCTCTCAAATAATGATACTTGATGGCAATGTGTTTAGTCTTAGCATGCATGACTGGATTCTTGGAAATGTTTATTGTGATGATGTTATCACAATAGATAATCACTGGTTCTGAGATCTTCACATGCATACCTTCCAACAACGGTTTGATCCATGCAATATTTGAAAAATTTGCAGCAGAAACAACATATCCTTCTTCTACCGTAGACTGAGAGATGCATCCTTGCTTCTTGCTAATCCATGTGACAAGTTTGTCATCCATAAAGAATGCTCCTCCAGTTTTGTTCTTCTGGTCATTAAGATTTCCAACCCAATCAACGTCGGTAAACACCTTAAGTTAAAATTTGCCTTCTCTTCTATACCATAACCCAAACTCCTCAGTATTCTTTAGATATCTTAGAATTATTTGCACAACAGTCATATGTGATTCTCTAGGGTTAGCAAAAAATCTAGCAACAATTCCTACTACATGTGCAATATCTGGTCTAGTGTGTACAACATACATGAGTTTTCCAATCATTGATCTGTACAAAGTCTGATTTACCTTTGTTGTCTTGTCCTCCTTTGTCAACTTACATCTAGTAGCCATCGGTGTTCCAAGTGGTTTGGGTTCTTCCATCTTGAATATTTTTAGCACCTCTTTGATGTACTTGGACTGTGTAATGAAAATACCTTCTCCTTTTTGCATGATCTAGAGACCAAGAAAGAACTTGATTTCTCCAAACATAGACATCTCAAACTATTTTCTCATCTCATTTTCAAATGATTTTCATAGCATATCATTGCCTCAAAATATGATGTCATCAACAAATATTTCAGCAATCAAAGTGTTAGCTTCAGTATCTTCCTTTAAATAAAGATTACCATTTTCACTAGTCCTTACAAATCCAATACTTATTAGATAGGAATGAAGTTGTTCATACCAGGCTCTTGGAGCTTGTTTCAATCCATACAAGGCTTTGTGAAGTCTACATACCATGTTCCTCTTGTCTGGATCAACAAACCCTTCTGGTTGTTCAATGTATACCTCTTCTTCAAGTAT
>MU226134.1:217377-232188 GCA_018584345.1 Thuja plicata
GCCTCTTCAAAGTGATATTCGAAGGATGGATTCTGAGGTCAGAAGGACCATAGTTATGTCCCCCCTGGAAATAGAAAAAAATAAGTCAATCTATAGCTACAACTTGGATAAATGGGTGCAGAGCGACTTGGTCGAACTCAAAAACAGATGCATCAAGCTGGAAAACAAGAGGTCATTGATCGAAGATGCTATGAATTCTCTCAGAAACGATCTTTCCCCTAATACCAATATTCCTGCTTATGAACATGGCTCAAAAATTGATGAAAAAATCAGAAAAGCTGTTGAGTCAACCATGATTTCCATCCAGAATAAAATTAATGTGAATGAAGAAATGTTGAAACACTTGTTAACGCTGGTGAATACTGGTATGAGGGCTACTCTTGAGAATCTGATGTCTCTTAGCAATTGGCTGGAAGGTAACAAAGACACTGCTGATCACTCTATTAATTCCCAGCAAATGGTACCAGGTACCTGTACGAGATCTAAGATGCAGAAGGTAGAGGATCCAGATCTCCAGAAGCTGAGAGAGAATGTGATCACTATGAAGACTCAGCTGGTGGATTCTGAGAGCTTTCTTAAGTCTCTGTTCTGATTTTGTTGCTGGCGGTCTTTCTCTCTATTTTCCTTCCAGCGTTTCTGTTGTCTTTTTTTTCTTTCTCTTGTTTTATTGCTAAATCTGGGTTCTGACCCTTTGTAGCTTGCACCCTCCCTTGGGGCAGCCTGTTGTGCTCTGGGCTTCTTTGTCCTTCCTTTCTATGCTTTGTTAAAGGGTTTCAGGGTTCCCTTCAAAACCTGTTTTTACCATAATCAAAAACATCATTACCGATACCTGATAAGTGGAGTCTTATCCTGCTCTGCCATGAAGCAAAATTATCTTTGTTCAACTTGGGCACATCTCATCTGTTCATCTTGTGATCTTTTTCTTAGGTATTGAAACCTTCCTTCTAAGAAAACATGGCTCTGATACCAATTGTTAGTAATAATTGAGAGAGGGGGGGTGAATCAGTGGCCTCAAAAATTTATCCTTCAAACATTAACCACCAATCAAATAAACCTCAGATTATTAAGTCCCTACAAGATGCATGCCATGAAATACTTATAATGATTAACCATCTGTCGGTTTTCCTTGTATGTCCTTATTCTCCTTGATACTGATAAGCAGTATAACTATTTACCAAAATACAATAAATATGCAGAGTATACCGATATATCCAAAATGAATTATGTAAGATACAAAACAGTAAAGAAATGCATCATACACACATATAGCACATGGATTTTAATGTGAAAACCATGTTAAGGGAAAAAAACCACTGGGACCGGTACCCCAAATTTTTACTCTTTTGAAGTAAGCCCTGTTAGGAGCCAACCCTATTAAAGGTTACAAACACACTATTAGGTGTGACCTTGTTAGAGGATTTTACACATATAGGTTGTCACTTAGTATCAGGAATCTAATGTTGCCATCCTTGAATCAGCCTCTCTCTTAGACTATCAATAGGCATCGGGCATATCCAAAGCTACTTTCATGAATCAACCTTTTTGGCACTCCTTAGGATGTACCTCAATATATAGAAGACTGTTAAGTCCTGCTCTGTTAAGAGACTTGATGCTTCAATGGTTAAACTGAAATAATATGACCTATTTCTGATGCAACTTTAATTGCATATTTTTAGATCTATTTAAGTACATTACCTCTCTGATCAATGTATCAATTAAATTCTTTTGTGCTCCACACTTTTCTTCTTTGTGATGTTGTGCTCACTATTCGTCGATGTCTGCAGAATTCCTTAGCTCTCCTTCAGCTTGATTGATCAGTACTGCATGAAGTTGTTCTTCATCAGTTTCTCTTTAGCATCCTCTTTTCATTCACTCCCCTTAATCCCTTTTTGATGAAATGTGATTATCAAAAATGAATTAAGCTTGTCTCTTATATAGACATGATATTCATTGTTTCTTGATTCTTGATTCTTGGCATGAAAAACAATCCAGCCAATTTGATTCAAAGCATAACTCCTAATTTGTCTCGTAGTTATCTTCATGCCAACTGTACAAATCATCTTTAAATCAATCACTTAACTTTGGTCAAATAAAACAAAGAAAGCAACCAGTTAAGTCTATCTTTAGCTCTTGCTAGCTAGATATTTTGTCATTTTCTGAACTCTTTGTTCTGTCGGTCAACTCTATAGTTAGTCGTCGGTGAAAATTGATAGTTCCATCGGTGTGACTCCAGTTAGCTTCAAGATCTCCATCCGTCAAGCATCATTAGATTTTTACTCATCGGGCAACTCTATTTTTAGCTCATCGGGCAACACTGTCTTCTACTCGTCGGGTATCACTTGTGACTTTTCTTCTTTGCCTTTTCCAATGGTGTGCACTCTGTCAGTGTTGTCTATCACTTAGTGAATACTTGACTTTTATGTATTTCTAAAAGCATAATCTTTGTTCCATTGATTCTCTGAAGTCTTTGGCATTATGTACATGACCGTACAGATGATATTAAGTTGACATCAATGACAATACAAACCATTAACTGATTTAATGCCTTGCATTATCTTCAACTTAACATTATCAAATATTCAATCAGTTACATGTCATCATATCAAACATAAAACTATCTAAAAATCATATAACCAATGCCTCTAATACCATCTCAAACCACAAAATATCATAACAAGATCATGTTTGCTGAAAACATGTTGATTCCTAAAATTTGGCTAAGTCTAAAATTTTCTAAAAACCCTCAAGATCTAGAATCTTTATTTGAACTACTAGGAGGCTGAAATCAAACTGAGAGCACCAAACTAACCTAGCTCCTATACATCAAAATTCACTAGATATACTACTAATAGATCATCCTCGGGTCAATACAAAAACTTTAAACCTTAGAAAAACCCTATAATTGACCCTAATTGGTGAAGGTCTTGCGTATTTGGGGCCTAAAATTTTGCACTTGGTGAAGGTATTGCACAATTGGTACCTAAATCCTATGCACTTAGTCACAAGAGTTGCGTAGTTTGTCCAAGAACTGCGCAGTTGATCACTTACTATGTGTGGTTTGGAAGTAGCGAGTTGCAGGGTTTACTTACAGGTAAAACTAGGCATAATGAGAACCCTAGAAGAAGAATCTGAGGGATACCCAGTTGAGATCTCCTATTTTCCCTTCCAAAACACTCCTTCAAACTAATATTTCCCTTAGGATCAGTCTATCAAGCTCAACAGAAACTAACATAGGCATAACTTAAGAAATATGGAAAAATGAGATATTGCACGCAACCAAATAGATCATACTCATTCCTATAGGCTCCTAAAAACCTCGTAGTATCTTATAAAACTTCCAAAATGAAAAAACATGATAATACAAGGAGAATTTAACATTATAATGTATAATCATAGCTAATATAGAAAGATTAATTCACCCAACTATATTTCAAATAGAAGAATTCCTTTTGAGGAATCATTTCCATAAATGAGAGGCAAACATACAATAAAAACATGATCATAACACCACACATAGAAGATTCCTATGATCCAAAGAAGTAAATCAAGACAATAATACACACACACATAAGTATGGTAACACATATGAAGGATCTCCTTCCAGGATAGATCCTACCTAGAGTCTTGTAGATAAATCATTGAGGGAGAAGTCTTAGATCACTGCAGCCAACTCTCTGAACTGCTTCAGAATCCACAAGCTCGACTCTCCTGCGGACACAACCAAAAAAATACCATAATACAACTACCAAGAAAATATAATGATCTCTCAAAACATATCAATAGTGTATCTCTGAGAGATTATCTTATGCTTCTTCCACCACCTCCCTTCCTTTCCAAACTCCTCCCATAAGTATCTTATAGGAGTGGTTGCATGGGAAAATTCCAACTGTTGCAACCATTCCTAACCAAATTTTGGTTAATATTTTAGGACTACATTGTTTAGATATTAATTTATTTATGATGATAATTTACTATTTATTACCATTCTCTGCATTTTCTCAACTCTTACACCCTTATCCAAAATATATATTAAGTATATATATATATACATACTCAATAGACACAACCAAAAACAAGACCTTAGTCGGCCCATTAACAATATACACAATGCTTCCAAACTAATTGGCTTAAGAATGTTTACAAGAGTGATAAGGACATAACTACAAACATATTACATTAGGCACTTGGCCTTTACACAATAAAATAATATACGTTGATCCAAAATCTGAAGTCGGCTTCATGTTTTATTTTATGAACTGTTAGTGTACTTAATCTTTCTGTAACTTTTTCGTACTGTCATTCTATACCATGTGTGTATAGGGTAAACATAAACACATATCATAGAGCTTAAGTATGAATGTGCATATCCTGATTTGATCGTATGCACATGCGCTAGTGCTCTGATCGACTATATATCTCTGTTATGTTCTATCTTCCATACTTAGCCAATTATTCTCTTCAAAGTTCGTTGTCAAAACTTTATATGACTTTGTTGACATAATGACAACAAAAAATAAGTCATATTCTCCCTAAGAGTCAACTTACCAACAATATGTAGATATACCTATTTAATTATTATTATTATTATTATTATTATTATTATTATTATTATTATTATTATTATTATTATTGTTATTATTATTATAAGAAGAAGAAGACATTAATTTATGAATATACTTTATGATTCTTATTATAAGGTACTTTAATTTCATATTATATTAAGTACTCCAACCAATTATCCTTCAATAAGAGATGTAAAATTTAATCCTAATTACCACTCACACAAACCTATACCCCAAACCAGTCTTAAGGCTCAATAGTTCCAAAAGCAACTTAATACAATAAAGCTAACCAAATCAACAAATTACCATCATGGAAAGGAAAACATATACATGTCTAACTCAAGAGTACCCAACCTAGGTGAAAATGATCAAAATTAAAGGAGCAAAGGTAGGTTAATTCTTATGAGAACATGGTACTGTCTCTATAACAACAACAATGATCAAGGATTTTGTGGGCACACTCATACCTGTGAAGCTAGGTGGAGTCGATGCTCAGTACCTACAAGCCTGCATCACATAGAATAAATATATGTGCATGGATATACATATAAAATAAGACATTGCAAATAGATGACCAGGATTGATACATTGTGTAGACCTCGACTATGTGAGTAACTACGACTTTGTCCCGGATCAATAAAACACATCATGCATATATATACACACAAAGAATTTAGCATCATAATAATGAAGGGTATAATCTTGAGCATTGGATTAGTCTCTAATAAATACTAATAATAAATCAACATAATCATGAGAAATATCCCAAATCATCAAGTGAGATACAAGATTCATCAAAAGTAACCTTAATAGAAGAAAGTATAAATAGTTACTTATATATATACATCAAGTACATATCATATAACATCCTACCTATATTTTTATAAAGGTCTTGAAGGTCCTCAATACATACATAGATATAAATACATACAAAAATTATACCTTTAGACAGTATGTCTGATATTATAATCCTCGATTACTAGCTTATGAAATCATTATAAACAAACTATAGGAATAGATCAAACAAATATCATGAAAAAATTAAGCCATAAGAAAACATTGAAAGATCTTACTTCATTCAAAAACCCAAAACTTATATTAGGGTTAGAGGGGTATTACACTTCAGACTGATCAACGATTGAGATTGATTTCGTGGAAGCAAGATTGGATGAACGAGATAATTAGATATGGAGTGAGGATGAAGACATTTCATTTTTGAAGAGAAAAAGAAAGAAGATAATATAATACAATTTTGGAGAAATTTGGTTTCCAAAATGTAACTCACTTTTTGATTAAAATAATGATTTTCAATTTTAAGGATAATTAAATGATTTTATTGATTTAAAGCTCTTTTCAATTTTTTGAATTCCTCATGAATTGATTTTTCTAATTTTTGGAAGATTTTTGAATTAAAAATTCAATTTAGAATAAAGCAGAATCGATTCAAAATTAGAATGGAATTAAATGGAAATTAGTCAGAAGTGAAATAAAAATTAATTTTTGGTTATTAATTTAGTTGAGAAGAAATAATTAGTAATTTAAATAATTATTTAAACTATGGGAATTTAGAAATTAAATTTAATTAATTGATAAAGACCACTTGATTAAGGTAAATTAATTAAATAAGATGAATTATTTAATTAATATCAAGAAATGATTAAATGATGAAAAGATTAGGACATAGCAGAATTAACATGATTAATTAAATGATTAAAGAACCATTTAATTAATAAAAGAATAATTAGCAATTAAATGTGAGCTTGCAAGTTTGTCCATTTTTGGGTGTCTACATTTTCCCCTCTTTGATACAATGTGATTTTATCGTATTGTGTCAAAGAAGTTTTAAGATTGATCCTACCCTAGCTTTCCCTTGCAATAGTAGGTGAATTTTATTCCCCCTCAAAACATTTGGCAAAAATGTGCAATAAGAGCGTCAATTTTCTGAAAATGAAAAAATACATCATGAGGCTCAAACATAATGCTAAACAAGGTTAAAATGTTCAAGATGTGCTTAGTCGAAGATTGTGGGGCCTCAAACGATAAAATAGGGTCTTTGAGACAATTAGGGTTTCAGCCAGTCAACTATAAATAGAAGGTGAAGTCTCTCCTTTGTCATTTTGCATTCAGAAACTCAAAGATCTTGGGTAAGCTTTAGTTTTCAATTTCTCTCATTTTCTACTTTATTTGGAACAATGATGAGACTAGTCAGCATCACACCTCTTAGACTGGGTCAAGAATTTTGAGTGACCAGAGGGCGCTAGCAGTGTGGTAAGTGATCATACCCTTGTATTTATTAGGGTCATTTATTACATGTTTGAAAATTACTAGTTTAGGGGCAAAAACTTAATGTTGCCGCAATTGAGTGCAAAATTGCCACAATTGCCAATTGATTTTCGCATTTTTTATTCATGTTTCACATTTGATAAGTATGCTACATACGCTTGTTTTATTATCACATTTGCACTTTCTATCTCGCATTTTCTCTAAGAATTTTTCATCTAACATAATGATTTCGCATCTAAAATAAGAGCTTCACAATTGACTGTTATAAGAGGAATTTTGAATTTTAGCACATATTGCAATTGCCTTAGGTGATTTTATTGATCGCTTGATTGATCCTATGCTCTCTATTATTCTTTTTGTAGATGGTTTATGATGTTTTCAAATTCCAAGAGTCTAGACCTAAAAGTATGGTCTATCATTTCCAGTTAGCAAAGGATGAGAGAGATGTACTTAGGAAGTTAGGGTTATACTAGGTGACATATATGCCTGAGATTACGACCAATAGGGGTTTGATCTCTTCTTTTCTAGCTCTGATTTTCTAGAGAGGTGGAATTCAAACACATGCACCTTTCACCTACCAAATGGAGAGTGCACAATCACTCTCGAGGATGTTTATCGCATCCTCTATATACCTATTCAGGGAGCATTGGTAGAGTTTCCCATTAGCCTGGCATTGCAACATTGTTCGAGTTGATCGACCCAAGACAAGAGGATTTGGGGATGTTAATTCTATATGATATCTCCTGGTTTAGATTTGGCTAGGGATTAGACAGATTGGAGACATTGTTAGGGAGCTTGATATGCAAGATATTGTGTCCCGATTATAGGCAACACGGTTTCTCTATAGGCTGGGGATTTTTCCTTAGGAGTATGGTCAAACATCATACTATGTATGCCTAGGGTTTGTGTATGCTTTCCCACATGTACTATCATAAGTTTTGCATGGCTTAGTACGGAGGCAATTCGATTGGGTGTGGTGTTACATTGCTCCAAATCTGGGCGTGAGAGAATTGCAGTGTGCATACCAGTGATTGCACATGATTTTCCAATAGAGAGACCTTATAGCTTCTTGTACGAGGGATCCATTCTACAGTCTCATCTAGGATACACCATGTATTGGAGGCAGCAACTTGATATGTTTTCATATTTCATTTGGAGACCTTACAGATCTTGTTCCGCATGGGACAAAGAAGATACACATTTAACCACTGAGCATGCTCATATGATTGATTTGCACAACATCGACATCATGGTGTTGAGGAAGTTTTGTGAGTGATAGGATGTGACAGATTCCTATGCTTACTTCACGCATAGATCCAGGAATACAATTATGTGGGGTCCTATGATTCCCACTCATGTAGCTCAAATAAAGTTTGACGGACTTTAGCCTATGTCATGGAAATGGAGGTCCACTCCTATTGATGCATGTATGATTTGTCATTTTGAGTTATTTCCTTTGAGACATACACTACATATGGTTTATATATCATGATGATTACTGATGTGTTTATCTATCTCAAGTTGTAGGCACGACACCTTAGTTCAATGCTTGGTGGGCAGAGCACCATCCTATACCTTTGAATGAAATCACTCATCCAGTTAATGGGGTGATTATGAGGATATTCCAATGAGGAAGGGGAGATTGAGGATGTGGCCAAGGAGATAGAGTTTGAGGTCAGGGCAGAGTTTTTTGATCAAGGCCAAGGGGGAGACATGGGCCAGGGAGGAGACAAAGGTTGAGAAGGAGGTAGAGACCAAAATGCAGGAGATGATGAGGATAGAGGAGATGATGAGGTTAAGAGTGGTGGAGGTGTTAGTGATGCTAGGAGGATTTCTAGGAGATCTTTTGGGAGATGTAGAGGGAGAGATAGAGGGAGAATTGGTTTGAGCATTGCTTTGGAGGAGGAGGGAGAGAAGGAGGAGGAGGTACCTCATCTTGTGAGGAGAGTTAGGAGGAGTACATAGGATATTCCTACTGAGAGAGATGAGGAGAGAGGGGATGAGTTGATGATGGAGGTAGAGGAGGTTGGATCCAACTCATTAGGATATAGCAGTAGTAGTGGTAGAAGTAGTGAGAGTGGAGAAGAGGAGGAGGAGGATATGGATGGTTAGGGATTGAGGAGAGTAAGAGATGACGTTGAGATGGATAAGGCAATGGGGGGTGGGATGAGGAGATGATAGAGGTTAAATGACTTACTCACGAGGTTGAGGAGCTTACACACAGATTAGAGGTAGAGGAGGTATGGGTGACAGTCATAGAGAGAGAGAGGCTTGTGTAGAGGTGAGAGCCTATCTAGATAGTGTATATCATCTCTCTTAGAGATGCTATGGATTGAATATGGAGGTTAGGTCAAGAGGCACAAAGAGAGATAGACTACTAGTGGGGACATTATGAGGATGTCATTCCTTTAGCTCAGCGTATACCTAGTTATACTACTTCTCATTTATCTAGTAGTTTATAGCGGTCACAGAGTAGTAGTGTAGCAGTGTAGCCATCCGAATCTCATCAGGATGGCCCAGAGGATCCCAAAAAATAGTGTGGGATAGGATCATAGATGCCACCCTCTCATCATCCTAGAGGCGAGGGTTGGAGTAGTAGTTGTTGAAAATTTTCTATAGAATTGTATCATTTTGTTGTATTGATATTGTAGACATTTTTTAGTTTTGACAGAACTTACTAGCTCTCATTGTCTGGTAGGTCACATTGGTCAAAGAGTAGTGGTGTAGAAGTGTAGCAATCTTGAGCTCATTAGGATTCCCTAGAGGATCCCACAAAATATTATGGGATAAGATCACAGATTCCACCCCCTTGATATCCTTGAGGCAAGAGTGGGGGTAGCTATAGTTGACACTTTTTGTTTATAGCATTGTATCATTTTCCTGTATCGATATTATAGACATTTTTGAGTTTTAACAGAACTTATGAGTTCCCATTGTACTCAGACAAATGAGATATATTTTTTTGGTGGATTTTATGCATGTTTTGATTTATTATACTACTATATGATGTGATGTAGACTCCTTTCTATATGCTTATTCTATATGATGATGATGATTATATGCATTCTATGTGATCTTAATTATGCATACTCCTTGATGTATGATGTTTAATTTCCTATGATGATGATGCATGTACGTATGGACATAAGATTCCTTATGATGATTATGCATTTCTATATGAAATATGATGTTTATGCATTTCTATATGAGTTCTATGATGTGATGGATGCACGAGCTATATGAGCTACAATGTATGATTTATGCACATGTTTTTTTTCCTTTTATTTTATGAAATAAATGAATTCAAACCTAAAATGAACAATGTATCTGAGTACAAGCAAGTGTGTGTTAGAAGAAAATTAGTAAGAAACAAAAAGTTCATTGTGATCAACATGATTTATGTAACAAAGTCTTTGCCAGATTTTTGTTTTAACATTTATTCATCATTGCACCTTATTTTGAAAAAAGAGAGATACATATGCACCCAACTATTGACCACTTGGATACAACTACTACCTTTGATAACAAAAAGAAGATAACAGACAAGTAATGTTCAATTCTCTTCTATGGATTAGCTCAAATTGTGGAAATGAGTGGCTGCCAGATGTGTGATAGATCCTTTCCCATTTATCATAAATCATCGTTGCCCAAAAATCAAATTAAAATAATCCACAAACAACAAACAAAGAAAACAAGATTATGATCCATCATAACCACTCTCAACACTCACTGGTATCCTTGAGGAGCATAAGAACACAATCAAAAAAGATAAATTGACAACTGAATGACATAACTGACCTAGCCAACAACCTTATTGTTCCTTGATTTGTTTGGTTTTCATGTTTTATTATGGAGGTGTCTGATTTCATAAATGGGATACCCGTATAAGACCGATTTGTCTGGTTTTGAGTGTATCCATCACTGTCTATGATAATTTATTGATTGATCGATTGATGACAAATCAGATTGTTGATAAAGATGAGTCATATGAGTCCATTGCTAATTTATGAAGCTTAGTGTTTTGATTTTGATTTGATTCTTGATCGTCTCTTTTTCCTTGTCATGACAAATTATTTTATTGGAGGATTTTGATGTGTTTTGATTATTTTGATTGATGAATTTCTTCAGGACTTTTTCTAAGTGTTTTTGATCTATCGTAGGATTCTTATGTTTGGAGTCAAGGTATGTGTGATGTATCAGATAGGTGAAGGCTCTTATCACAAACACCCCTAACATAGATTCCTTAGATTACTTGTTTTTAAATTTTCAAAAAAAAATTTCATTACTTGTTTGACCAAAGGGTGATTTTTTTTCTTTACTTTTATGATTTTTTACTTTTTTTTTTTGTTGTCACAAAGGTGCATTGTTGCCAGGTTTTCACCAAAGTAACTATTATATTTTTTATTTTTTTTCAGGATTTTTAAGATATGTTCACTTGACCTTGGAATATCAGATATAAAACCTTTGTAGGTGCATGTTGTTTATGTAGCAAGGGAGATGATCTCCTTCTTGAGTAACCAATTGATATGTCCCATATTCACATGATTTGATAATTACATATGGTCCTAACTAGTTGGGCTCAAATTTGCCTGGCTTAACTCTTTCAGCTTGATTTTTTGATTCTCCATCAGGAATAGATCTCCTATGTTAAATGTGCATGGCCTGACTCTCTTATTGTAGCTTCGACAAAGATGATTTTGATAACCTTTCAATTGATTCATTTCAATTTGGCGTTTCTCATCCAACAACTCAAGTTCAGTTAGTTGAGAAACTTTGTAGTCTTCATCTGATATGAATTTATTCAATGATATTTTGAGGGATGGGAGTTAAACCTCGAGGGTAAGAACCACCTATGATCCATATACAAAGGAAAAATGAGTTTCTCCTATAGGTGTTCTTATACTTGTTATAAATGCCCATAATTTAGGACTGAGCTATAAATGCAAGTCTTGACCAGTTTCATTGACAACTTTCTTTAGAATTTTCAGGATTTTTTTGTTGGTTGCCTCATCTTGGTCGTTTCCCTAAGGGCCCATTTGGTAGCAGGAATTGGACTAGAATTGGCATTATCTAATTTTGGATAATGTCAAATTCCATGTTTGGGTCCATGGGAAAAAAAAATGGAATTGGAATTCCAAAATTCTCATTTTGCCCCAAAAATGGGAATATCATCTTCCACCTAAATAGGTGGAATTGGAATTTTGAATTCTAATTCCATTTTTATTTAACCAAATCTTAATTTTTATCGGGTCTGTGAGGAAGTAGAAAGGCATGAAATTGTATTTTTCATTGGCATTTTACATCTGCAGGAAACTCATCCGCATTGTGCAGGGGATAACGTTCTCATGAAACTCATCCATCCACATCGCGAAGGGCTTACAGGAGCTAGTGTCTGTCAAACAGTATTTTCTCTGTGTTATTACGTCTACTTATTATTCAACCTTCTACTTTTCTTGATGTATGCAGCTACCTAGGGTTAGGGTATGAAGAATTTGATGATTTCTTATTTATGATCTTTGTGTCTTCAGTGAGGGTTTCAACATGGCATGTCATGATTGGTCATGGTTTCTTTTGTGCTCTATATCCACAACTTACACTTTGAGACCCATTTTTCATCCATTGTGGCCAACCAAAATATCTAATTTTTTCACTATAGTAGACAGTCAATATTGTCACTATAGTTACCATCAGTATGCCTCTTGAAGAGATAGCGCTCCATCTGAAAATCATAGTTTCTGGTGCCGAGATGAACATCGGCAGCAAGCATCATCTGAATATCTACCTCCTTTTGAGGCAACCCTCTACGCCATTTCTATTAGAAGAATAAAATGTGTAGATATTTAGTCTCTTCTTTAAAATTTGATATCCCTCTGTGTACTCAAACTACCTTCAACCAACGAAGCCAACACTACATAAAAATGAAAGAAGGAAAAGAAAACCTAAAACCCTACTCTTTTGACGCCTCCTTGGAGAACGTAACCCTAATTTTCTTCCATGTCAAACCATGGAATTTTATGCAAATTTGTGCCCATGTGATAGGTAATTGGCTTTCATGTCTTGTAAAAAGTTTACTCAATGGAGATTTACATTTAATGACTTCTTTTCCTATCTTTCATTTTCTTTAGTATGCTTAGTATGGAAGTGCAGATAAAAAAGTGAGATGCAATGGATGCTAAATTCAATGTTTTATTGTGAAATAATCTGAGTGGATCTATCCCATGACAGTTAGAGGATCTAACTAGTCTGAAGGCCCTGGATTTGTCTGATAACAAGCTTACAATATCAATTCCTAAGTTTTCAATGCTCAAAAGTATGAAATTGCTAGGCCTAATGTACAATAGACTTAGTGGAAGCATTGCCAAGGGCATTAATGATTCAAATAAATCAAGGACTATCCTTATCTAGAACAACTCCTTTACACGAAGCCTCCCAAAGAAACTCTAGGTAGGAATGGTAGCCTAGAATGGTTGGATACTTCTTCTAATAAATTAACAAGATATATTCCCTCTAATATTTGTGCATGAAAAAATCTATACAATATTATATTTTTCTCCAATCAATTCACAAGATAAATCCAATCATTCTTACAAATTGTTTCACTCTATGGAGGATCAAAATTGCTAGAAACAATCTTAGCAGCCAAATTCCTTATGGAAGATGGACTTCTCAAGGAATAATCTAAGTGGGATTCTACCACCTGATCTTTTTACTACACCTAGATTGCAATACATCAACATTTCTTATAATTCTCTACAAGGTGGACTTCATCCAAAAATATGGGCTTCCCTAAGTTTGAAAATACTATCAGCATCTTACTCAAATCTATTGGGAAAAATTTCTTCTTTTAAAGATTGTATTGCAATATATAAGCTTGAATTATAGGGAAATATACTTGAATTATAGGGAAATATACTCTCTGGTAGTATCCTAAAAGATTTTTTTAAGTGCCAAAAGCTCCTAACCCTTTGATTGAACCAAAATGAGTATATAGGAGTGATCCCCCCTAAGTTAGTAAGTCTTCCTAGTATCATGTAAATTGATATGTCTCATAATGCTTGCATTGGAAAGATTTCAAAGATGCTCCCATTTTGGCAGAGGAAGGGCAGATGCTAGAAAATTTTGTGGAATTTGGCTTTATTTCTACAAATTACATTTGGTTGAAAGTTTCTAGAGCCCTTTCAACAAATCCATGTTGTGCATATCCTACAATCATTACATTACCTGAGATGACATCTCTTTTATGCATCCCGGTCAATTCATCCATAAACCAAATATCAATGCCTCTGGTCATTTTTTCTACATCCATAAGATGACATCTCTTCCTAGTTTGTGTCAAATAGTTTTAGGTTGAAAAAATAACAATGAGGAACAGTATTGGATTCAAACAAAAAAAACCCTAAAAATATTGTTATACTTTGTACCATGATTTTATATTATGGTCATTTCCTAGGTTTAGAAACCATCTATACCTACACATGTTGATGTATGCCCATGCATTATAGAAGACCATGTCGTGCTGATCCATTTTGTCAAATAGTTTACAGGCATTCTCTATGCTTGCACACTTCGTATACAGGACCTTGTTGAGAAGCATCTTAAAAAATATTTTATATGTAAAAAGTTTGTTGCAGAGTTGTCTTGGCCTAAGCCATCATTTGTCTAGGCTTACATGATTGCTGGAGCTATTTTTTAATTCCTTTGCTTGTTTAATACTAATAATTTGCACTATTGATGCTAGATAATTTGCTTGTTTAATACTGATAATTCCTCAACTCCTCTTTCATGAAAACCATATCAATGCATCATCAATGTTATCCCATCATTATTTTGTTTGGATCATGTTCTATATTAATCTTCATAGCATTTCAGATTGAAATCATTTCATTTGACTATGTGGACATTTGAGAAAAATTTTAGATGTTCACTTCATTTGGATTTGGATTCCCTATTGATCAACCTTATGGGA
>MU226134.1:238048-257931 GCA_018584345.1 Thuja plicata
TGCATGGTGGGGTAGTTTCCTTCAGCTTTATGATTCTTTTTGTTTTAGGAGTGAGAGTTGAATCTTAATCACTTGTGGTGATGCTTTACTAATATGAAATGTGGATCCCAAGGTTTCAATCTACTTCATAAGGATGTTGTAATTTTTACTCTTTTTAGGATCATCTTCATTAATGTTTTCCATCTCGATATACTTCTCAAACTCTTGGATCTAGTCTAGGAATATAATATTTATGTAATTACATGTAGTACTTAAAGATGGTGTGGTGCATTATTGATATGGGGTTGATGGCTCCTGTCAATGTGCCAAACTGTCAATGTGGTGGTGGGCATGCATGTTACAGACTTCACAGACATAGAGCAACCCTGGACGACAATTTTGGTGCTGCCCAAATAGAAAAAAGGTTGCCAATGCATCTATATTTTATGTTTCTAATGTAAATACTATTCATTTTAAAATAATAAGTAATGTAGACTGGGTATCATAGGGAAATAATGGTTGTGGATACTTTAGATGGGTCAACGACCACCCATCTGCATCTATCTGCCCATCTCCACTTATCCATGATGAAGGATTTGAGTGTAAATCATGTCAGGGTAGGGAAAATGCTGAAATTATATTTTTATGAAGCCTTCTCTATATTCTAATCGCATATCTTTGCTACGACCATATGCGGAGATGAGCTTAGAAATTAGTCAGTTACTATTTTGATGTTGTAACTTGTTTTTTATTTATTATGGATATGGCGTAACTTTTCTTTGCCTGAAATGCACATATATATGGCTTACTTATTTTTAACAATAATTCTTCTTCCTCTCATGTTTGTGGCTCAGGTGAGCCTCAATCTATTGTCACTCACATGATTTAATGTATATAGTGTTTTATTGGTTAATCTTATTACTAGACATTGCTTTGTAGAATTCTAACCCTTGTTTGTAGAGAAATTTTGAGGTTAACAGAGATATATCATGTATGAATTCATTTAATTGGTCATGTTTTGATCTGAACAAGCATCATTCATTTAGGTAAGAATCAAAGGAGGCCAATGAAGGTAATATAATTGATAATTATTTTTTTTAACTCATACAAAAGTTAGGAGTTGAATGTACTTCATTAGGGGTTACAATTTATATGTTTTTTTTTTCATTAAAATATTATAGAAATTGTGGTACTAAAAAAAGTGCAAAGTAGTGGTATGGTCTATGTATGCAGGGTCCACAGACAAAAAATGAGAGTTCAGGCATGAAAGACCATCAAAGACTCATCAGATCTGCATTATGTAAATGAGGAATGTCGTCTGATTTTGGTTGTAATTTCATATCTGCATCATGTAATGAGGAATGCCTCATCCATTTATTTGTAATCTTATCAAGTTTTTTTTGGGGGGCTAGACCAGAGGTTTTCTCCACCTGGCTCTGTCCTACCAGTGTCCCTAGTGAGCTAGGTTGTAGGCAAAATTTTGAAAAAAATATTAATAAAAGAGATGGCTTGTTTATAATGATGACCTGTGTATTTTGAAGATTTTTTTATTTTACAAAATAAAAAAAATATAAAAAAAAGTCATACAAAATGTTAAAATTTTAAAATACTTATAAACAAAATTTTTCAAAATAAAAAAATAATAATAAAAGTTATATAAAATGTTAAAATTTTAAAAAACTTATAAACACAATTTTATTTGAAAATATTATAAAATTAACCAAATTAAAAAATTTGTTTGTTTTTAGTGGTTATAGAAAAAATAAAATTAAAATTAAAAAACTCCTACAAAATGTCAAAAACATAATTACATTTTTCAAAAAGTTATAAATTAACTATATATATAAAGAAATTAAATAATAAAATTAATCATGATTCATATTCTATTCCAATTCCAGGGCGTATTCCAATTCTAGATAGTGGCACCCAAACGCAGAAAACACATCTTCCCAGTCATCTTTCGGGTGAACCAAATGGGTCCAACCTATATTCTGAAAAACATTTCAAGGATATGTATCTTCCAGAATTGCAACATATTTCATATCTAGGATATGGTATTCCTTCTGCCAAATGGGCCCTAAGGGTATTAAAATGAAGATAAGTTTTTTTTTTATTTAGAACTTCTTGCAAAGGTCCTCAACATATTTTTTTTGAAAAGGTGAACCATGATCAGCAAGTATGGTTTGAGGAATTTCATACCAATAGATGATGTAGTTCAAGATAAATAGGGAGATCTACTTACTAGTAATGTATGTTAGAGGAATAGCCTCCACCCATTTGGTAAAGCATCATGTTTCTATTATTATGTATTTATGATTATGAGAGGAAGTGGGTGCAATTTTACCCACTGGGTCAAATCCCCACCTTGAAAAAGGCCATGGTGAAGTGATGGGTTGGAGCTCCTGAGAGGGCACATGAAAATATCTCCATGCATCTGACATTTCTAACATTTTTGTATATACTTATGAACATCTACTTCTAGTGTCATCCAATAGTATCCCATCCTTCAAATCTTCTTTGCTAAACTATTACCACCCGAATGGGACCTGCAAACTCCTTCATCAAGCTCATACAAGGCTCTCTGGGATTATATGGAAGTAAGACATCTTAAAAGTGTTCCATCTAGAATTTTTATATACAAATTATTAGCGAGAAGGGTGTATCTAGAGGCTTATCGAATAAGGTACTTCTTTTGATTTTTGGAAAAGTCAGGTGGGAGGGTATTATCTTGAAGGTTAGTAAACACATCCTTTTACCAGGGAGACTCAAGACCAACAAGAACACATACTGATTCTTTTATTGGCACCTCATAGGTTGGTACCATCAATTTTTCTACTAGAAATTGAAATCTAGTTTCATTTCCTAGCATGTCAATCAGAGATGCCATAGCAGCCATCACATTTGCGGCTTTTTTTGAACCCTTGGAACTTGTTCAAATACAATGTAGTGAAAAGAAGCGTGCAATTTGTCCATCAGTTGTCTATATGGGACAATTTCTCATCTTTGGTCATGTAATAATTGTTGAATTTACTTATAACCAACTAAGAATTACCATAAACTCCCATTTTCTTTATCCTCCATTATGTAGCCATTTTTAATCCGATGATTAGAGCTTCATACTCGGCTATATTACTGGTACATGAAAAATTGAGTTGGAAAGACTTATAAATTACATTCCCTTATGGAGTGATGAGTTTTATTCCTTCTCATGCACCATAGTTTGTATATGATCCATCAAACAATAACTGCCAAACTTCTATTGTTGATGCTTCCATGGTGAAAACTACTTCATTAGGGAATTTTGAGACTATAGGTTGATGATCTAGGACAAGCGCTTCTCCTAGCTGGTCAGAAATGAATTATCCTTTTATAGCCTTGTGATCCACATACTCAATATTAAATTCACTTAAAATCATCACCCATTTGGAGAGTCTTCTTGTTAAGGATGTTTTACTTAATAGATACTTGAGTGGGTCGATGTGCACTATGAGCATTGTTTGATGACTGAGCATGTAGCATCTTAGCTTTTGAGAGGAAAAGACAACTTCCAAATATGATTTCTCAATTTAATAATAATTAAGCTCATACCTTACCAAGGTTCAGATGGTATAGAAAATTACTCTCTCTTTTCCTTTGTCCTTGTGTTGTGCTAAGAGAGTGCCTAGTTTTGAATATGTTGCTGAAATGTATAGAAAAAGTGGTTCACCAGGAGTTCGTGGAACTAACACTAGAGATCTCAATAGATAGTTCTTGAAAATTTGGAAAGCTTGTTCACATTATTTTGTCCAAACAAAAAACACTCCTTTCTGCAACAGGTCTTGAAATGGATGACACTTGTCTTCCAAATGCGCTATAAATTTTCTGATGGATTGCAACCTTCCTTGAATTCCTATGAGTTGCTTTAGATTCATAAGAGGAAGCATGTCTAATATTTATTACTTTCTCAGGATCCACTTCAATTCCTCTGTATGAAGCTATAAATCCAAGGATTTTTTCAAATGTGACTCCAAAAGCACACTTCTTTGGGATCAACCGAACCTTGTATTCTTCTAGCCTATCAAAAATAGGTCCGAATACTTGTAGATGTGTTTCTCTAATTTTTTACTATTCCAATATGTCATCCACATAATCTTCCGTGGTTTTATGGGTTGTGTCATGAAACATCGTTGTCATTTCTCTTTTTAGTTAGTGCCTACATTTTTTAGATCAAATGGCATCACATTCCAACAATATGTTCCAAAAGTGTAAGTGAATGTTGTTTTATATTGATCTTCAAGAGATATTTTAATTTGATTATATCTTGAGAAGTTGTCCATTAGAGATAACATTTCATGTCTTGCTGCCAAATCAACTATAATATCAATGTTTGGTATGGGAAAATCATCTTTGGGACAAGCCTTGTTTAAGTCCCTGAAATATGTGCATATATAGATTTGACCACAATGTTTTTTAACTAACACAACATTGGAATCATGTTTTCATAAGGGACGGGTCTTATGAAATCAACATCTAGAAGTTTCTTTAGCTCAGCCTTCACCAACAAGGCGATATGTGGATGCATATTTCACAACTTTTGTTTGACCATTTTTACATTTGGTAGCAGTGGTAAGTGATGTAGTACTATCTCTAGATCAAGACCTTGCATGTCAACATATGACCAGGTGAAATTCACTTTCCTTTCTATGAAGAAGTCAATAAATTTCTCTTTCCTCAGGTGAGAGAGATTTTTCTAGATAGATTTTCTAAAGGTGGATTTCATCCCCTAAGTTAACTTAAACAATGTCTTTTTCTAATAATGTCGATTTCTCCTTATCTGAGGGGAGGGGTTCAAAATTTCCATCTTCTTGCACCTCAAAAAGATTTTCACTAGAGAATACTTCTTTATTTTTAGTTTTTTCATGGTCAAGAAGCTCCTTTCAATTTTCACTTAATGAACTTTCTTTTTTCTTTTCACTTTTACCTTTTTTACTAGAAAGAGGAGCTGCCTCCCCAAAGTATGCAGGTCTATCCAAATAAAAATAAAATCCAGCCTTGTTTTCTCTTATTGGTATTCCTTCTTGAAGACCTATAAATTTTGCAATTACTACATCATTTTAAAAAATAATTATGTTTGGATGTCCTTGTTGATCCTAGTTGACTAACTTGGGATGGAATAAAAAAAGGTCAGTGTTGGGAGATGACACAGATTGGGCAAAATGGAACTATGGTGATAGTTCTAATAAATCTGGAATGGGAAGTAGATGCACCATCTAAGGAGTGTATGTTGACTTCTTTATCAATACGTGGTTCATCTTCTAGGTTCATGTTGTCAAACATGTCATTTATATTCATGGTCATAGTAGACTAAGGGGTATACCTAGGGGTATCAATGTTGGAATTCTGTGAGAGGTGTTGACATTCATGGTTTTTCATTGAAGTCAACATATGTTTCAGTGGAAGTCTCAGACAGACTATTTATCATAGGTACAGGGAAGACTGACAGAAGTGTACAGGCTTTCAGAGCATGTGACCATGGATATGTATACAAGGATTAGTAGTGATATTATATCTTAGGTCAGTTGGCTTGATCTTACTATTGGCATAAGTTACAGTTGTTTTGGTGAAGAATGGGTACATAATAGTAATAAATAATTGTGATAGAGTTGGTCTCTGAGTTTTAGAGGTAACTTGGATGTGGGCACAAGTTATGATTTGTGAGCTTAAGGCATGGTGGAGGACATGTTGGAGAATTTTACTTGTGATTTTTGGTTCATTGTGTTCTTGGTGATGTCAGTTGAATCATGTGATCTTGTGAAGATCTATTTGGGGCCGACTATAGTGGTGTAGCGTGTCTAGGGGATGGTGAGCATGGATTATGAATCTTGGAGTATAATTGATGAGTTGCAATTTTTTTTTACTTGTGTAAGGTACCATGTGTATCTTATAAAGGGTATATATAATTGTTTGTACATTGGGGATTTCTTAACAGGTTGACCTAATTATTTATTGTAAACTTCTATAAAGAAGAATTGTTTATCGATGAGATTATAGGGTTGTGGAATATGGAAGTCGTGAGCTTGTATTTGTGAAGTTTGTTGGATGTAGAGAAGAGGTAGTGATTGTGATGAACTTCATTGGAACTATTTAAGCAAAGAAATTTTCTATTATTCATTTCATTGGTTATTGTTACTCATATATCTGTATTTTGGACAGTGAGTCTAGAAGGTTGATTTAACCTTCACATTTGGGCAGTGTCCCTGCGCAGTGAGCCTTTTATTTCTCTTGAATCCTAATAGGGTTTATCTTTTAAGAGGGACTATGTACTATATGTAATAATAATCTCCTAACATGGATAAATCTCCTAACAAGGATACAATACTTTCAGTGCATTATTTGTGGGTGCTAATTCCCACCAGAATGTTTCCCTTAATAGGGTTTCCTCGACAAAAAAAATTAGTGTTATGGTGATACATTTGATGTGTTCAAATTTGCATTAAGTATTTGGTTTATAAAATTTAAACCTTAATTTATTTGGCTCACAACTGATTCACCCCCCCGCTCGGGCCCCCTCTTAGTTCTGTTGGTGGACTATTATTGCTAACAATTGGTATCAAATCTTGTAGTCCTTTGAGAGAAATCTTAACAATTTAAGGTGATCCTAAAGATGGCATACTATAGGAAGGATATTCCAAAATTTGATCTTGAAAATTTTGAGAGTTGGAAGAAGAAGATGAGAAATCACCTACTTTTCTTAGGGATTGATTACTAGATGATTACCAAGAAGGATGAACAAATCAAGACTGAAGATGAATTAAAAATTGTAGATGCAGATGAGAATAATTTATTTAGTTGTAGTATGGTACCAAGAGAAGCATTGATTAGAATTCTCTCTAAGGGTGAATTCACAAAGGTTAAAGACTTAGCTTCTATACACAAAATATGGAAAAGACTGGAGGCACTATATGAAGGAGATAAGTTTACTAAGCAAGCAAAGTTGCAGAATTGGAAGACTAAGATGGAAAGTTTAATAATACAAGATGATAAGAATGTTAGAGTATATGTACAAAGAGTTACATAGGTTTTTACAGGGATTAGAAACTTGGGAGGCACATATATTGAAGAAAAAGTGATCGCAAAGATTCTTAGATCTTTGACACTTGTCTACAAAAATAAAGTGCAAGTGATAGAAGAGATCATGCCTTTGTCAACAAACTTCAATAGAGAGGTATTGATTGCTAAGTTGACCACCTTTGAGGCTGCAAAACTGGAAGATACATTACCTAAGGTGGAATCTGCATTCAAGGTGACTATGTACAATGACAAAAAGGCTTTATCAAGTCTTGCGAGCTCCAAAAAAGATAACAAGTATGAAGAGTTTGGTGAATATGCCGAGGATTGGGAAAAGATAGTAGAAGAGGAATGGAAGCTAAATGAACTTTTTTCTTTGATTGCAAGAAGAGGATAGAGATGTAAGGGGAAATTTGAAGGAAAGTTAACCCTGAAGTGTTTTTCATGTAATAAGATTGGTTATTTTGCATCTAGATGTCCTATAAGGGTTCCTAAGCATAAACCTAAGTTTGTTAGACTAGATTATAAGCAATGTTACTATGCTATTGAAGGTGTGTTTGATGATGATATTGTGAATTATGATGAAATTGGACTTAGTTCTATTGAAGATGATGAGTCTATTCATGAAGAAAGACCCTTAGTTTTTCATGTTGAAAAGAAATCTGAATGGGTCATAGATAATGGTTTTTCACATCATATGACTGGTGATAAAATTAAGTTTGTTTAGATAAATAAATATGATGGTGGTATAGTTAGATTTGGTGATAACACTCCAAAATTGATCATTGGAGTAGGATTGATTACCCTTGATGGTAAAATTAATACTGACAATGTATTGCTTGTTGATGGACTTAAGAACAACTTGTTGAGTGTTGGATAACTTGTAGATAAGGGTTATCATTTAAAGTTCAATGATGGAAAGTGTACTATCAGAATACAGAGAGGAGATTTGATCACATCAGGTACAAATTCAAGAGGTAATGTGTTTGAATTGAATAATACAGAGGCTACTTATTTTTTGTGAAGGTTGATGATAGTTGGTTATGTCATAAAAGGTTCTTTATACTTTATGTTATGATATGGTTTGCATTCTATATGCTTTCTATTATGATATGGATTGAAATTCCTAGAGAGATGTCTAAAGCTTTTGATAAGTTTAAGATTTTAAAAGAAAAAGATGAGAATGAATCAGGTTTGAAGATAAAATGTTTGAATTCGGATAGAGGTGGATAGTTTACATCAGATTTGTTCAATGATTACTATGAAGAACATGGGATTAAAAAGAGAAGAATTAGAACCACACTGGATACTACTAGGAAAATAATCCTTGATGGTAATGTACTGAATTGGAGAGAAGCAATCAGTAATTATTTCTACAGATTTTATATCAGAAAATATTATACACATAGTAATTAGTATTTGAGAGCTAGTGTAGCTATAATTATTGTGAGGTTTCAAGAAGATCCTAAAGAGACTCATATTTCTACAATTAAGAGGATATTCAACTATCTGAAGGGAACACTAGAATATGTCTTATAGTATGAAAAGTGTGATAATTTTACTTTGTATGCTTATATTGATGTTGATATTCAACTATCTGAAGGGAACTCTATCCATTGCGGGGTGGTGAAGTATTCTGGTCTCGACTTTCATGAGAATCCATAACAGTCAAAATGAGTTGTCGACAATTGAAATTTCATGACTAATGTACACATAGATTATGTTAAATAGACTTGGCACCATATAATGATCATCATGTGTCCTATGGAGTAAATTTGACTAACGCTACCTAATTCACATCTGATCATCTCAAGATTTGGTCTGATAGTCAAGCGCGATGGTGCTATCTCAAGCCTCATGATGATTAAACATCATGCGATGGCGAAAAGGATGACATGTGTCTTGGGGCCGCCAATATGTATAGGTGGAATGACATGGATACAAATGTTGGTATTTGGTTGGCAGATAAGAATGACTAGTTTACACGGAGGCTCTTAAAGTGGAATAAAGGACATATTACTTAAACGCCATCTTTAGGCTAGTGCTTTAAATCAATGGCTGGGACTTAATATGGTGGATAAAAGTAATTGACAGATAATCAAGGTATTTGAGGCATATCTACAACTGTGAGATATGAGATCTATGGTTCTGTGTGATGGCATGATGAAGAGATGATTGTATTTTAACCACTATGTGATGGCGAGGGATGTGACACATGTCATCAACGGGAAAATTACAAAAGGCCTTAGAAATAATATTAAAACAAATTTACTACGTGGCCTTTTAAATATTAAATATTTTAATATACTTAGGGTTTGCTTATCGTTGATAATTTGACTTTACATGCAAATTATAAAGGTGGAAAACTTGTTTTTATCAGACGATCTAGATTTCTCGATGGCAAGATGAATGGTCACATGCAGATGCGATTAAAAGAGGTCACAGAGGAAGGATCAACACCATGGTTGTTGTAGATAAGAGGTGACAAGTTTGATTCTAGAGACCATATACAAGAATATTGATGTGATCAACATACCTAGAGCCAATGATTCAAAATCATCGATACCAGACGAAGGATATATTAGAAATGATCGATCTAGTTTCAAGGTCAACAATACCAATGATATTATTATACTGGACTAGTTTATTGATGTATCAATAATAATATCAGATGCCATGCAAAGATTATGAATGCGACTATAGATGGATATATGATTGGAGTATCATTATGATGTAGGCCCATTGATTAATTTATTTTCATAGACATTATAAGGAAGACTTGCTAAATTTATTATGAGATCTAATCAGTCGATAACTATTATTTAATAAGGATAATTTATTATCCCATCATTGTAATTAAACATTTAGTTATTGATCACTAGGTTAGGTATTTTTTAGGAAGCATCATGTTGATCTGAAGCTTGTTTGCATCCTTTGAGTTTCATACATATAGGGATACCAAGATCAACACATGGATAGAAGACTTACTGTTACAATAGACATATGGAATAGATGGATCAATAACTACAAATGTGAACTCTATCATACTATTTTTCCATAATAAATAAAGATAAGTCATTTTCTTCATATATGCAATTGTTTCATTAATCATATTATGATTAGTCCCTCGGATAAACCAATAGAACTTATTCAAAGTGATAGTTTGATGTGCATGCTTCTTGATTCAATTCATAGTCTATATTTCAATTGGTTTTCTCATTTTTCATGGTTAAATTATATTGATTGAGGCCTCAGTCAATTGGTCTTTCATATGAGAAGTATTATCCTTTTGAAATATCTTTGGATTTGTTCTAGGTTGCATGTAAATTTCATAACACCTTTGAAGTGATAAGTTTTCTTGCAAAACTGTCTCTGAGGTTGAACATAGGATTGGAATGATATTGACTCTATTGCCCATAGTTGATTAAGGAACTAGTCTTTCTTGTTCATTGGATTATGGTCATAGTTTAATTATTTAAATTTTTGAGGTACTATATCCATCTACTCTATTTAGTTCATATCTTGAATCCATCAAACATTCTTTAAATTCTTGCAACAATACATTTGAACACTTTAATAATACATTGCTCTTAGTTTTAGGATCTCAATAGTACTTTGCCATAATTTGAGAGAAAGGAGTTTAGAACACATATTATCTTCTCTAAAAATACCTAAGGATTTGGGAGATAAGTCTAGGGTATAGGCCCACCAGCCTTGGTTCTATAGAGCCAAAATTGTAGAAGGGTGATACTTGGAATAGGTTGAAACCTTGTTTGTTGGCAAATCACTTGGGTTTCTCATAATTGGATAGGAAAAATCCATAGGAAATCCAATTTTTTGATTTGAGAACCAACATAAGGTACTAGGTGTATCTTAGAGAGGGTCAATATAATTTTTTTTACATTTTGGATGTCTTAACAGGCCAACCTAGTTGTTTATTGTAAAATTTTATAAAGAAGAGTTGTTTCTTGATGAGATTATAGGGTTGTGGAATATGGAAGCTGAAAGATTGTATTTGTGAAGTTTTCTAGATGTAGATAAGAGGTAGTGATTATGATGAACTTCATTGCAACTATTTAAGAAAATAAAGTTGCTATCAGTTAGTTCACTGGTTATTATTACTCCTATATCTATATTTTGGACAGTGAGTCCAGAAGGTGGATTTAACCTTCACATTTGGGCAATGTGCCTGGGCAGTGAACCTTTTATTTCTCTTGAACCCTAATAGGGTCTATCCTTTAATAGGGACTATCTATTGTATGTAATAATAATCTCCTAACAGGGATAAATCTCCTGACAAGGATACAACACTTTTAGTGAGTGCTAATTCCCACCGGGGTTTTTCCCTTAACAAGGTTTCCTTGACAAAAATTCCTTGTGTTATGGTGTTAAATTTGATGTGGTCATATTTTAATTGATTATTTGGTTTATAAATTTTAAAGTTTAATTTATTTGGCTCACAACTGATTCACGCCCCCCCCCTTCTTAGTTGTGTTGGTGGACTATTATAGGAAATCCAAATTGTTGATTTGAGCACCAACATAAGGTACTATGTGTATCTTAGAGAGGTTCAATATAATTTTTTTTACATTTTGGATGTCTTAACAGGCCAACCTAATTGTTTATTGTAAACTTTTATAAAGAAGAGTTGTTTCTTGATGAGATTATAGGGTTGTGGAATATGGAAGCTGAAAGATTGTATTTGTCAAGTTTGTTGGATGTAGATAAGAGGTAGTGATTATGATGAACTTAATTGGAACTATTTAAGAAAATAAAGTTGCTATCAGTTAGTTCACTGGTTATTATTACTCCTATATCTATATTTTGGACAGTGAGTCTAGGAGGTGGATTTAACCTTCACATTTGGGCAATGTGCCTGGGCAGTGAGCCTTTTGTTTCTCTTGAACCCTAATAGGGTATATCCTTTAATAGGGACTATCTATTGTATGTAATAATAATATCCTAACAGGGATATAATACTTTCAGTTAATTATTTGTGGGTGCTAATTCCCACCGGGTTTTTTCCCTTGACAAAAATTCCTTGTGTTATGGTGTTACATTTGATGTGGTCATATTTTCATTGAGTATTTGGTTTATAAATTTTAAATTTTAATTTATTTGGCTCACAAATGATTCACGCCCCCCCCCCCCCCTTAGTTGTGTTGGTGGACTATTATTGCTAAAAGTCAGACTTAAAGTTGTGAAGGGATGTCACTCATACTTGTTGATCCAGGTGGATCTAGAAAGCCAAAAATTTTACAGTCTCAAAATTTCTCAAATTCAGCATCATTGCAAAGAACTCAGAGAATAGAACCCGACGCAACTTGAACAGGTGAAAACAGAGTTCATATGCAAAAGTTATGACTAGTCAAAGTTATCCAAGAAAAGGGTTGACTGGATGACATCAGCATGACATCAGTAGCCTAATCAGTAGCTTGATCCAATCCCATAGTGACACATGGTAGTCAAACTAGTGATATGGCAGTCAAAAGTTGACAGATGGTAGATCACATGGCATTTGGTGACATGGCTTGGAATGACATGTGTCATCTTGGGAGCTAATGATATCATGCCATGTGGCACCCAGTCGGCAATGCATATCTATTTTTTCATTCTAAATTTGTTATGAGTTTCAAAATAAAAACCTCTCCCTTCCTGAATTTCCTCTCTACCACTACACCATCCACAATTATTGGGATATGATTCCAATAATGCTTTATTTATTATCTTAATATCGCATGGTAATGTCTTAAAATGGAGGTTGTAAGGTTTGAACTCCCAACCACTTCCATCCTAAAAGGTCTCTCTACCAATGCGCCATTTACTAATTTAGGATTTAGTTGGTAGTATGTTATATTTAAACAAGTTTTATCTACCAGTTTTATTTAAAACAAAGATTATTATTAAAACTAACCCCTATTTGTGAAATGGGGATAAATTTTAAATTTGTAAAGGCTATAAATGCCATGTAACAGGAGATTTGGGAGATTTCTGGTAAATATTATGGTTAGAACCATAATAAGTAAAAATGATGTATAAAAGGGGGATTATTTTCCTTAGAAGGGGGAATTAGACTTTGGGAATTAGTCTTGGAGAATTTTGGTGAAAGAATTATTGTAATTTCTAGGGAGAAAATTTGTGAGAGATTAAGTGAGAATTCTTGTAAGAGAGTACAAGGTGTTTTCTACACCAAGAATTGTAAGAAAAGAGATGGTGAAGGCTTGGATCTTGGAATTTGTAACAAGGCAATTTTTCTTGGCAAATTTAATAAAGCGGTCCCCATATTAAGTGTTAGTAATAACTGAGAGGCGGGGGGGGTGAATTAGTGGCCTCAAAAATTTATCCTTTAAACTTTAATCCACCAATTAATAAACCTTAGATTATTAAGTCCCTACAAGATGTATGCCTTGAACTACTTGAAATAATTAACTATCTGTTGGTTTACCTTGTCTGTCCTTCTTCTCCTTGATTACCGATAAGCAGTAAAAATTATTTATCGATACTCAGTAAATATGCAACGTATACCAATCAATCTAGAAATGCATATGTGAAATGTAAAACAATAAAGTAATAAACCATACACACATAAAACATGGATTTTAACATGGAAACCTTGTTAAGGGAAAAACCATTGGGACTGGTACCCCAAATTTTCACTCTTTTGAAGTGAGCCATGTTAGGAGCCAACCCTATTAAAGGTTACAAACACACAGTTAAGTGCGGCCTTGTTAGAGGATTTTTATACATAGATTGTCACTTAGTATCTGGCATCTATGCTACCATCCTTGAATCAACCTTTAGACTGTCAATAGGCTTTATGATAATCTTACTACCATCCTCAAATCAGCCTCCTTCTTAGATTGTCAATAGGCTTTAGGTAAGACCGTTGCTACTATCATGAATTAACCTTTTTGGTAATCTATTAGGATATACCTCAATTATAGAAGATAGTTAAGTCCTGCTCTGTTAAGAGACTTAATGCTTCAATGGTTAAACTGAAACACAATGACTTGTTTCTAATGCAACTTTGAATTGCAGATATTCAGATCTATTTATGTACAATACCTCTCTGATCAATGTATCAATTCAATTCCTTTTTACTTCACACTTTCTGCTCTGTGATGTTGTGCTTCACTATTCATTGGTGTCTGCAGAATTCTTTAGCTTTCCCTTAGCTTGATTGATCAGGATTGTATGAAGTTTATCCTTCACCAGTTTCTCTTCAACATCTTCTTTCAATTCACTCCCCCATGTATCTGAGTGCATACGGAAATGAATTATGTTTGTCTCTAATATATACATGATACTCCTTAATTCTTGATTCTTGATTCTTGATTGTTGGCATGAAAAATAATCCAGCCAATTTGATTTATGGCTTTAACTCCTGATTTATCTCATAGTTATCTTCTTGCCAACTGTATAAATCAATTGCTTAACTATGGTTGAATAAAAAAAATAAAACAATCAGTTAAGTCTATCCTTAAGCCCTGCCAGCTAGATATTTTGTCATTTTATGATCTCTCTGTTCTATCAGTCAATTCTACAGTTTGTCACCGGTGACAACTTCCAGTTTTGTCAGTGTAACTTCAGTTAGCTTTGGAATCTCCATCTGTCAGGCATCATTGGATCTTTCTCATCGGGCAACTATTTTTTCAGTTCATCAGTCATCTTGTGATTCTACTTCATTGGGAAACACTGTCTTCTACTCGTCGGGCATCACTGTGACTTTTTCTCTTTCTTTACCGATGGTGTGCACTCCATCAGTGTAGTTTGTCACTTAGTGAATACATGACTTTTATGCATTGCTAAAAGCATAACCTCTGTTCCATTGATTTTTTGAATTCTTTGGCATTATGTACATGACCATACAGATGATATCAAGTTGACATCAATGACAATACAAACCATTAACTAATTTAATGTCTTGTATCATCTTCAACTTAACATTATCAAACATTCAATCAGTTACATGTCATCAATTGAGAAGCGGACCTGAAGACGTAGTCCTCAAGGATGAACTTTGTTATCAAGTGTTTGCATCTTCTCTTTTATCTCGCTCATTTCTCTTTATGTTCTGTCATTTTCTTAAATTTAATGTTCTCTTTTATGTAATTAAACACATAGTTGATTTAAAGTGTTTAAAGCATATCCATTTCTTGTAATTTCAACGTTTAAAATACATAGCCACACAATTACTGCCCGGATCAGGGAATTAAATCTATATTTTGGATTAAGTTATAAAATTGTAAATCCTAGTTTACAGATCACTAATGATAATCATTCACACTATAATGCTCATCATGTATTATTTTTTATAGAATCTAGGATTTCCTATTCAAGGGACAATTCTGAGTTTGCGGTTTTCGATTCTTGTAGCAATGTTTGTTGAAGTACGTTACTAATCTGGGAATTTCCATGATTTTTTCCCTGGTTTGGTTTGATTGTTTCTTGAACACCTTGAAGGAACACCCTTGTTTTGGACTGGCCATAACTAAGTCCTCTTTTGTTCCTCTAAGTGGGCGATATTGATAGCTCTATTATTCCTTGTTTTCTTTCCCCTAAGCCTGTGGTTCCATTATATCCAAACTATTATAATATGGTGTATCCTTATCCATATCGATCAAAAGGTAGCTATATTGATGGTACTTCTTGGGGGTCTTGATATAACCATGTGTTGATATTAGGATCAAATGATTTTTTTTTACTTAAACCACCCCATTTAACAAATGTGGTAGGCGTGCATTTAAAAACAATTGATTCCGTCTTTTCTACAATTCTTGGGCGACCATAGGATCTTCATGACAAAGGAATTTTAGTAATGGTAAAGTATTCATCATAGTGATACTCACTGCATCCTTTGTCTTGGACTGATATTTTAGTTCCCATCCTTGGTATGTCTTTGGGAATCAAACCAAAAGTAGAAGGCATAATTGCTTCTTGATTTAATGGTACTTGGTTCTCTGTACTACCCTTATGTTGTTCCAATATTGGAAGAGGTTTGGATATCCTTCTATAATTATTTATGTGCCTTGATATGGAAACTTGATACATTGATGATAGGTGCACAATACAAATTGCATTTCATAGATCCATGGTCTACCCAATAACATGTTGTATATGAGTTTAAGGTCTAGGATTTGAAATGGAGTTCTCTTCACTAATGGCCCTATTTTGACTGGTAAAATAAGGATACCTTTGGATGATCTTTCCTCTTCATCATATGCTCTGATATTTATGTTTCTAGTGATATCAATGCTTGAATCTAAATATCCCAAGATTTTTATTACTTTGAGAGTACATATATTTAACCCAGCCTCGTCATCAATGAGGACTCATTTGATTGTGTTTTTATGCACTTGGACAAGAAAATGTAAGGGATCATTGTGAAGAGGTTTATGTGAAGAAACATCATGGTTAGTGAACATGGCATGATTTTTGGAGGAAATGTAATTGACCATAGTTTGGAGGTTGTCAGGAGATATGTCCCTTGGGAAAATTGGATTTTTGAGAGCTTGGTCTAATGCTTTTTATGCTTTGAGAATATGTGTAATAATTCAAAGATAGAAATCTGAGCGGGAGTATGTTTGAGCTGATCCGCCAAACTGTGTTGTGGATTGGGAAGTTGTGCAATGATTACAGGTGTAGTAGAAGTAGAAGGTGCCCCTTGTAGAACAACCTTGGAGCAGCAAGTTGTAACTACACATTTAGAGTTATTGTCTCTGATATTGATGGTTTCAATCTAGTATTCTGCAGGGTTAAGAGAATTTATTGTGTTATTAGAAGAAGATTAGGTATGATTGACTAATTTTGAGTGTCCAACAGACGCAGGGGTCTTACCTTTATTATGATTTTGCAAAGGATCTTTGAAAATTGTGTGAGCTATGTTTCCTTTTGTTTTAACATTGGTGAAATTAATTATGCATTGTTCAATTAACTCTTGGATGGTGTTCTTTAGTCGATAATAGTTTGATGTTTTATGAACCTTAATGTGATGATATTCATAAAAAACATTATCATTCCACCATTTAGATTTAACATAAACATTCTTAACTTCTCTTATTTCAGGTAATGTGATGAGATTACTTTGGATTAACTTCTTGAGTGCTTCTTCAAGCGGTTCCCCTAAGGGTGTATATTTGTGCTTTGGAAAAGGAGTCATTTGTTGTTGTTGAGAAATAGCTTTGGATTGCATTAGGTTATCTATTTGGTTGTTTGACCCTTGCATTTTTACTTGAGAACTTTCCAAAGGATTATGTTCTATAGGGGTTTGAATTGAATTTAATTCCGCTTGTAATGAGACCTTGGGTTGCACATAGTTGATAGTCTTAACATCAGTGATGCAATAATTGGTAATGTTCTTGTTTTGATTTCACCACTTAGATTTATCATTAGAATATTTGGTGGTATTTAATTGGTTAGGATCATTGAGGATCCCTCTCTTGATTAGATTTTTCTCACATCAAATGCCTCATTTGATTAGTTGTTTGAAATTTGGAGCAAGTTGTCATTCTGTAATAATGTCATTTCTGGGACAAGGTTATCGACAAGCATGACTATGAGGTCTTGTTTAGGAACATCATATGAGATTCTATTAGCTATAATTCTATATCTATGAAATAATTTGGAGAAGGAATCACCTTCCTTTTGTTTGATATCACATAGGTCATTGATGCTGATCTTGTGTTCTGTCTTTTGATGGAAGTGAGTATAAAGAGTTCATCTAGTTTTCTCCAAGATTAAATACCATAATAGATGAGAAAACCATTCCATTTTTGGTCTGGCTAAAATATGGGGGAATATTTATATGGGATATGTTTCATCATGTGCTACCTTGATGAAATAGAAAAGAATTCTCTAATGTGTTCGACGAGATTAGTGCTTCCTCTATACTTGTCAAATTTAGGTACTGCAAAGTGTGTAGGAAGCAGAGACATGTATAGAAAATGATCAAAAGGATAAAACTACAAGTCCTCTGCAGTATAAGACTTAGTCTGTGCCTAATTTTGGATTTCCAAGAACCGAATTTACAAATTTTTCACTTGTTGTATTAGAAAGCCAGCTTGAGACTGAGAAATATTTCCAATATTTAATTGTTGTTTGGTACCTAGTATAAGACTTTGTCTTTGAAATAGTTGTGTTGGAATATATGATCTTCTAGGAATATGATATTGATTTCTAGACATATGCATTTTTTGAGGCTAAGGTACATATTGAGTCCTAGGTTGGTTTTTTTTTTTTGTTAAAACATTTGTTTGAACAAATATTTAACCCTTGGAGGACATTGACTAAAAGAAGGACCAACAGAGATTGATCATGTTTGTTGCGATGAGATAAACCTAAATCACATAGGGATTGATTTCAATGTAAAAGGGTTATAAATTGTTTTATTTACCAATGTTGTAGCTTGAGAACTTGATGTGAAAGGAAATGTTTCCATTTCCTAAGACAAACTAGAGACCATTGATGAACTTGTTTGAGCACTTTTCATGTTTTGGGTAGAAGACAAACTAGCCTGAGTTGAAGAACTAATTTGTGCATATTCTTCTTGTGATGTGACTATTTGTGTTGATAGTGGAATAGACATTATATGAGATATGACAAGATTGAATTGAGAATTCCCAGTTGTATTATGACCTGCTAATAGATTTTCTAGTCATATCATGGATACATCAAATCTAGAGGGAAGCTTGAATCATTTGTCTAATAACATTGCTAATAATATACTAGGATTTCTTCCCACTACAACATCTACAACTCATGAAGAATAGTCATCTTGATATATGTCTTCTGATTCTTCTTCTATGACACTCTGAAATATAGTTGTTTTGCTTGACACATGTGAAGTTTCAGGGATATTTTCACTGTACAAAGAAGGATCCATATGTGTAAAAGTATTGATTTTTTGTTCCTCTCCCTGTGGAGGAAAAGGGTTGACATATGAGTAATCTAGTTGATTTATATCCCACAACCTAGTATGTGGTCCTCTATAAGGTGTAAATGACATTATGTTATCAAGGATTTAACCAAGATGAGTGATGTAAAAAAATAGGAGGGACAACCTCCCTAGAGAGTTCTAGTTCCTATTTAACAAAGGTAATTCTAAAAATAGACTTCAACTTCTCTTGATCTCTGAGATTGATGATGATGAGATATGATTTGACTCTTTTCTGAGATGAGACGGATTTGTTATATAATAGTGATGAGACTGAGATAATGAGATCAAGATAATCTAATCTGAACTGTTTGAATTATCAATGCTAAATAACAACTAAACTAAAAAAGATGGGTAATCCTAAATGTTTGAGATTTCACTAAATCTTTGTTATCTCCTAAAGTATACACATTGATCTTTCACATGATATAGAAGAATTTGGAATGATAAAATGAAGTGTTATGACAAAGAAAACAAGACTATTTTGATAGAAAGATTGCACTGTTGTTATGGTCAATTGCGGAAATAAATAGGTGATTGCGGAAAAGTGCAGGGTCAAATGGTACAATGCATAAGAAATTGAAGAAAAAAACAAATCAAATTCGGCAATAAAAAAATCAATTGCAGAAATGGATAGGTGATTGCAAAACAATATAGGCAATTGCGACAGAGTGTACAAAAGTGACAGACAGCTAGATTTGTTCGAATAGTTTTTTGTTTGGGTGAAAATCTAAGAATTGTGTTCTAAAAATGTGTCACACTTCTATGAATCATTGTATCCAAGATTGATCAAGGATAAGATCTCGAATGGTGACTCATAGCTCTCTATTCATGGAGTGCAAGGGTTTGTAATGGAGGCCCTCAGATTGACCTAGTTTGTGCCCATGCAAGTACACCATAAAATGAGAGATTCAAAGAGGAAAAG
>MU226134.1:260531-274081 GCA_018584345.1 Thuja plicata
CCAGGTTTTCACCAAGGCACTTTTTTTTTTTTTTGTATTTTTGGAATATATTTTTTTTTTGGAGATACATCAAAGTGCCTATTGCTAGATTTTCACTAAGATGATCATTTTTTTGGACATTTTCTGATTTTTAGAATTTTTGACAATATATCCTTTTTTGGATTTTTTAGGATCAATAATTATGTACAGAGGATGCCCCCAGACAAAATGGGCATCATGGATAGAACTTCTTCATATACAAGACATTGATAGGATCAGGGAGCTTCTCTCCCTCTGTTATAGATAGTAAATAAGCACCTGACCCAAAATTTGTTGTAATGGTGTAAGGTCCAAACCAATTAGGTTCAAATTTGCCCTTTTTATCTCTATGTTGTTGATTCTTAGGATTTTCACGTAGGACAAGATCTCCCACTTGGAATTCTCTAGGGAGAACCTTTTTGCTGAAGGCTTTGGACATGCGCATTTGATAAACACTCATATGGTCAAATGATGCTTGACGTTTCTCACCTAGAAGTTCTAACTCTTGAAGTCTCATGGCGTGGTAGTCTTCATCTGTAACTAGACCTTTGAGGGAAACTCTAAGTGAAGGAATCTCAACCTCCAAAGGTAACACTGCTTCAGTGCCATATGCAAGGGCAAAAGGAGTAACCCCAGTAGGAGTACAAATACTTGTTCTATAGGCCCACAAAGTCAGATTTATCTGTAAGTGCCAATCTCTACCATTCTTAAAGATTGTTCTATGCAAGATTCTAAGAATGGTTTTGTTTGATTCCTCTGCTTGACCATTTCCTTGCGGGAAGTAAATGGAGGACCAATTTTGTTTAATCTTGAATTTCTTGCAGATTTGTTTAAGGTCCTTATTTTTGAACTGGCCTCCATTGTCAGTGATAATTTTGGAAGGCACCCCATATCAACAGATGATATGGTTTAGAATGAATAGAGAGATTGTCTTGCCTAAGGCAACAGAAAGTGGGACAACTTCTACCCATTTAGTGAAGTAATCAGTAGCAGTGATATTAAACTTGTGTCCACCTGATGAGTTGGGATGAATCTATCCAACAAGATCAAAGGCCCAGCGCTAAAATGGCCAATGAGATATAGAAGGAATGAGATCCCTTCTTGGAGCATGTATCAGGTTACCATGTTTTTGACAGTTTTCACAAGACTTTGCAAAAGCTACTACATCAATCTACATTGTAGGCCAATAGTACCCTTCCCTAAGCAACCTTCAGGTCATGGAAAGACTATTGGAATGTCCCCCATAGATGCCCTCATGAATGTAAAATAATGCTTGGTTGGATTCTTCCTTTTCTAAGCATATAAGAAGTGTTCCATCTAGACCCCTCCTATACTAATCACCAATGATAATGGAATGGTGAGAGGCATTTCAGGTAAGGTTTCCATGTTTAGATCAGTTAAAGGTTTCAGGTATAATTCCATCATGAAGGTATGAGTAAATGGCACCATAACGGGATGACTCACGACCAACAAGGGTACAAATGACATAGTTTTCTTGGAAATCATAGATAGGGTGATGTAGCTCTTCCACCAGGAATTCAAATCTGGATTTGTGTTGCTCTAACTGAAGGAGTGAAGCATGTGTAGCCATAGCGTCCACTACTTTTTTTTCTACTATAGGGATTTTCTAAAACATGACAAATGTGAAGTATCACTTCAAGGAATCAACCATTTGCTTGTAAGGTACTAGTTTCTCATGTTTTGTTTGATATTCATCATTAACTTGGTTGATTATCAACTATGAATCCCCATAGATGTGTAACTCTATGATTCTCCATTCTATGGCCATCTTAAGTCCATTTGTTAAAGCTTCATACTCAACAATGTTGTTTGTACATGGGAATAACAACTTGTAAGACTTAGGAATCGTGTACCCATGAGGAGAAAAAAACAACACACCTGGTTCAATAAGAACTAAAGATCTATCTTGAAATTAACTAGGGAGACGATCAAGTACCTCATCCTTAGGCTCCTCAGAGAGGTTTTCACCCTTGGATACGTCATTTCATTTTACATTTTTCGGTTCTGACACTGCCACACAGTGGTTTTTGCCATCGGAACTCCTATTCTTTTGATTTGATTTTATTTTTATCTTGTGACCAAGGTACTTGATGTGTGGCTCTATCATGCTGGTAGCCAATTCACTAGTGGAAGAGACTACGGGTTCAATGGCATTTAGGGAACAGGCTATCTCATAATCATTTTGGAATGTTAAGATCTCAATTTCTTGATAATGTTGGGACTAATCAATGAGGTCAGG
Organism: Thuja plicata; assembly: GCA_018584345.1. NCBI lineage: Eukaryota > Viridiplantae > Streptophyta > Pinopsida > Cupressales > Cupressaceae > Thuja > Thuja plicata. The sequence continues at coordinate 262,810 of MU226134.1, forward strand.
ATGAACAAGAGGCAAGTCAACAACTAGTTCAAGGTTATAAATGTGAATGATATCATCGCTAGTGACTGAAGAGTCAGAGTCCATCAAGTATCTTTCTAAGATACCCAAATCAGGATTCATCATAACAAGGTAAGAATCATCCACTAAGGCAACATGTGGGTTCAAATCCTATAATCCTACACATGACTCATTGGATACCTCAGGTTGAGAACTATAAGTGTGAATAACATCAATATCTCTATCAACTGTGGAAGACTCTAAGAAGGAGTCTTATTCATACTCATATAAACTTGTGTCTGAACTGCGACTAGGATGTTTACACCATGAAGATTTGGAACATTGTGATGTGGAAGGTCTAGTGTCATCAAGGGTAGCACCTTATCTTTCCATTAAATGAACAAGATTCTTTCATTGACATTCTCTAAAAGGATCTTCTACATTTGATTCATCTTGTTCTAAAGTTGCAATTGGCTCATGAGTGACTGGAATATCTGAATCTCCCCAAAGGAGATTAGTGGAAGGGACCCAATCTTCACACATGTCTTTCTAATTTGTCAAATTAGGTATGTATTCTAGTTCATCTTCACTATCTAACTTATCAAGGATAGGAGTAGTGTGCTTATTGCGATTCGTAAAGCCTAGGCCAACCAGCTTCTTGGACTTGCATCCAAGAAGAGCATGATCAAGAGGTTCATCTCTAGAATCCAATCTATGATTAAGAGGGTCATGTCCAGGATAGCCTATCTATTTGAAAAAAGTATACCCTCTTCCATAAGCCTTAGGAGAGGGAGGTAAGTTCTCATTGTGCATGTATTTCTCTTCTCTATAGATCTAGTCTCTAACAAACATCTCTTCTTTCTCATCTTGAATATGCACTAATGACTCTACAAATGTTCCAAATAAAGTCATAGCTAAAGATGAAGGTTTCTTTTCTTATGAAGGCTTGCCATAAGACCTAGGCAAAACTGGTAATTTTGTGAGGGAGTTGAGTTGATACCCCCCCATGCCAAGATCTATTGACTTAAACTTGTCTTTGCATTCAGCTAAGGTTGCATCAAAATCTTCTGTTTCTCTATTAAGGGGAACATGAGTTCCTATTGAAATGGAATTGATAGATAAAGTGTTATCCCCAGGTATACAAATCTCTATTCCATTGTAAGGGAACTTAACACACTGATGATAGGTAGATGACACTTCTTGCATATCACGAATCCATGACCTACCAAGTAAGATATTATACGCAAGGGGTCTAGCATCAACTATTTGAAATAAAATGTCTTTTTCCACATGGCCAATCCTAACAGGAAGGATGGCCAACCCATTGGAACTCCTTTCCACCTCATCATAGTATTTGATGGTGATCTTTTTCCTGGTATCTATGAATTTTTTTGAATAACCCAACTCTTTTAAAAGACTAAAAGAATAGATATTAAGCCCAGCACCCCCATCTATCAACACGCACCTAACATGGGTTCTATGAATCATGAACTCAATATGAAGGGAAAGATTATGTAGCTGGCTCAAAGCTTTATCATCATCCTCTAAAAAATTAAGGTAATGAGGGCTAGCAATGCGGTGAACCATGTTCTAGAATTGATCAACATATAAGTTGTTGGGGACATTCGTCATTCACAAAGCATCCTCAAGGACTTGTTTGTGTCTTGGGGACAATTATAAGAGCTCAAAGATCAAAATCAGAGCTAGGGTTCTTTGCAACTGATCAACAAGACTATAGATTGACTTACGATTGACACTTGGTTTCAAGGTGACATTCTTGGATGTCACTTTCTTAGGTTTACTTGATTGAATCGAATTGGGTCCTCTAATGACAATGAGACCTTGACTTCATGTGACAACATTGAGGGTTTGAGATGACACTCTAGATTTAGGACCCCTTAGCACCACAATGGGTTCTTCATCAAAGATAGGAGGAGAGTCCACGTCTAGATCATAACCATAGGGATCTTTACCCCTCATCATATTGACATTTCTTCTACAAATTCAAGCATGTTGATAGTATTCTCTGCATCTGTGTAAGTGTAATTGATCTCAGCCTTTCCATTCTTAGCTTTAGAGGTTTCCCCCTTCTCATACTTGGGAAACGGTTCCTTGAATGCCTTATGATCGGTGTTAGTGTTCAATCTATCTATCTTAAGTTGTCCACTCTCAATGAGATCTTGAATAAGATGCTTGAGTTTGTAGCAGTTTTCAATGTCATGTCTAATACCATTGTGAAACTTGTAAAAGGTTTTCTCATCCCACCAATGTAGTTTAACATCAGGTATATAATGTTTCGCAGGATCTTGAGGATGTGCAAGGTTGTTAGAAATGAGCATTTTCAAGACATTCTCATATGAGCCACCAAGCTTTGAAAATTTGCATCTTTCTTTCTTAGGCCTATCTTGGTATCTCAGATTTCTCTCTTATTGATTAGATGCATTGAGTTTCATGGCTTGAAAAACACTAGACAAGTGGAGTACATTTTGATCTTTGGGTTGAGAGGAGTCCACAACTCCATCATTGACCACTTATTTTTTCCTATTCTAGTTTGAATTCTTCCCTTTATCCTTGTTAGAGTTGTTATTATTTTGACCATTGTTGTTGCTGCTTCCATATTTGGTCAAAATTCCTTTTTCTTTCAAAACCTCCTCAATCCTACATGCGGTTTCAACCGTGGTATCAAAAGAATTAAAAACCATCTTCCTAACTTCATGCTGCATTTTGGGAACCAAGTTGCTAACAAGGATGTCAATCTTTTCATTTTCAGGAATGGTCCTAGGGTAGTGATAGCATTGTTGCCTCCACCTTTGCAAGAAAGTGACAAAGGATTCCCCTTGATTTTTCTTTAGGTTTCATAAGTCCAACATGGTGATAGATCTTGAAAGGTTGTATCCAAAGTGCTAAACAAATTTGTGGACAAGCTCTTTGAAAGTCTTAACGGGAGGAGTTATGTTGGTTAACCATTCCATTGCTTGACCATTAAGACTCCTTGGGAACAATCTCATGAGGTACAAGTCATCTTTATGGAACTCAAAACTTGTGGTATAAAATTGGTGCACGTGATCATGTGGATCTCCATTCCCATCATACTTGTCATATTGAGGGATCTCAACATTTCTAGGGAAGTCTTTTATGTTAAAAAAAAATTCAAAAGGATTAGGACAAATTGAATCTAGTGAGAATTAATTCTTGGGTGCTAACATATTTTCCATCATGCTCTTAAGTTGTTTGATCTCCTCTTCTTGAGATGGACCTTGCTTCTTAATCTTTTTGTCCACATCAAAGACGTTGTAGGGGACTCTAGCACCCGTGTTGATTAAACTCTGTAGGAACTTGTCTCTATTTTTCTCTAAATATTTCTCCACATACTATTGGAAAAGTGGTTCTTGATTCATTTTCATGAAGTCTTGGGAGGTGAGGTCAAAACTCGAGCTACTACCCCCATATTGTGAACCATGATGAGCACATTGTGAAGGTTGTTTTGAGTTCCTAGGAGGTGTTCATCTCCTATAATGATCATTTACTAAAGCCCTTCTTCCTCTAGGGATAGAAGATCATGATGGCATTCCTAAATGTCTTCCACTTCATGGATTCTTAGGAGGAGTGGATGGAGGATAGTTTTTTCTACCACTAATACGCATGTTGTTAAATTGATCATTGAGTTGTTGAGCCAAGAGCCTATATTTCTCCTCTTGGAAGGCTTTCTTTTCCATTTCCACCAAAGTTTGTCTTTCCAATTATAAGAGTCTAAATTTCTCTTCCTTTTTAGCTTGTTCATCTAGGAAGGCTTTCTTTTCATGCTCAATCCTCTTAAGTCTTTCAATCATGTATCTTGAAGATGTTTTGAGCGGTGAACTTGGTCTTGAATTTATAAACAAGTTGTTGGTATAGGTTGCATTGACATGAGTGTCATAAAGTTCATCTCCTTGGTTATCATGTTGTGATAACTCATCCTAATAAGCTTGCCTCTTACCTCTCTCAGCTCTTTGGTGTGCATCTAGATATCTAGTTGAGATAAGGGGTGAAGTTGGTTGACTATTATGAGAGGAACCACCAAGTGAAATTGTATCTCTATGTTTCACAAATATGTCATCAAGACGTTTATCCATCTCTCCCCTCTCTCTCCAAGTCATTGTGTAACTCATATCCATATCTAAGTGAGAAGATGCTAAGGGGGTACCCAGCTAACTAAGGTGACTCTTGGAATCAAACCAAATTTTTGAGTTAGTCCTAGGTGATTGATCAAATATAGGTTCTTTTCCCTTACGTTTTGGCAAGTTTTAACTAAGGGTAATTGGTTGAAGACCACTTGAGGTCATTTTCCTTGATTTATTTGATATCTTGTAGTAAATAGAATGAAAGAAAAGGTACTAGCTGATAGGATGATCCTAAGAAATATTGGTACCAAACTAGGATAGTAAATGCATTAACTTGTCCAAAAGAGAGATGGTAAGATAGAATTTGCAATAGGTATAAATCAACACTGCAACAGAGGTGCCCAATAAATGGGTGAATACCCTAACACATGTGGATCAGGAGGATGATTTACCCAAGTTATATTGATTGAAATTGAATTTGTATGAAAGTGAATGGACAAGAGACTACCAAAACTCTCCAAGTGTGTTATCAAATAATCTAAAGGTTTATCTTCTCAACAAGGATGATTTCTAGCTTACCAACTCCAAGCAAGGTCACTTGTGAAATCAAAGGTTACTAGTTAAAGAGGTCAAAATGTAAGAATCCAAAGTGTAAACAAGCTTCTAACAGTGGGGTAAGTGACCTAATCTGACCTGGATCGACCAAGGAAGACTGGAAATGAAAGGATAGCAAATTGAGAAAGTTGTAAAAAGTTGGTTTTTTGACTCGGGAACTCAGTTTTTGTTCATTTTAATTAACCAAATAGATGCATTAACAAATTTTTATCATTAATCAGGCACACAAGACAAAAATTAGGAAATTCAAGCAAACAATTGTCTCCAAAAAATAACCAAGGGACAAAGCAACCTTGTGCACGAACAAGAATAGTGTCGTAGTATTTCTACTCCCTAAAGATTCTATTTGTGTATGTTCTCAAAATAGTTTTCAATCACACACATAGTCCTAGAAAAGAAAAATTTGGTTGCACTATAGTTTGTAGTAATGGTCAACTCTGTAACTTTTGAAATCTCAAGTGGGTGAAATTCAATCCCGGGGCACCGAGGTTTTGACACAGTCTGAGAATTTAATCAATCAAGACCTACTGAGGAGATCTGACAACCCAATAAGAGACCACACCTGTGGAGATTTATTCCACAAGGAAATTTATATAGTGGTTTTTGCTACCATGAAATAAATGAATATTACCACTTGAGGTTCTGTCCATGTGGTTTACCCAATAAAGGGAGTGTCCACTACGGTTAACCCTCTCTAACAAGGAAGAATCACAATATGGACCACATGGGGACTTAGTTTGGATTCAAGGGTTCCAAGTTTCTGATTCTCCCAAAAGGGAAAAGAGCATAATCCTCTAGCCTCTTCACCTCACCTAGACATAGAAAACAAGATTAATTCACCCACTAATTTTAAATCACCTCAGCCAAGGTTCGTATATCAACAACAATCACCACCATCTCAAGAGAGAAAGTACCGTCAAAATTTGAAGACCAAACCAAGTGAGATAATAACAAATCCTTCCCTACCTACAAGGGGATCTATTGTCACAAAGAGATTCACATGTAAGATAAGTGAATGAAGCCCACTCTCTCAAGATCGCCACAAATAGTGTTCACAGGGCCTAATTACTATGTGAAACATATATGCAAAAAAGAAAATCTAGGTTCATTCCTTTAGAGCAAAAATTAGAAATGTGATCTATGAAAGCAAGAAACACTCAAGCTAAACACATGAGAGGTTCATTTTTATTTCCAAAGTCCAAAGAAACACACTTAGTAGATTTTACCTTATTATTTCTTTTGTTGAGCTTTTCTGTGAAAGCAAGCCACGAACTCTCCAACAAGCAAGACAAATAAACAAGCAAACAAGATATGCAATGTGTATTCAACTTATGCAAACCCTAGGGTTAGATCTGAAAATCAATTGTTAGGAGAAATAATAACTAGCAAATAATCCAAATGACAACTCACATCATGCATTGAACTATGTGAAAAATAAGTGCAAGCTAATCATTAAATGCCCTTTTTAATTTTGATTTTTGACCTAGTCAACAAGATTAGACCTATATGACATGAATTCAGATCCCAAACCCTAAATGCAGAAAAGAGACCCTGGTTAAAAAAATAGAGAGCTTTCCAAAAATATCAAAATTTTAAAAAGATCTTTTCATTTGTGCCCTAGGGATCCATTTTCCCAAAATAGAATAGTTTAAATAAATTGACCAAATGAGCTATGATATTGTATCCAAATTTAAAACACAAAGAATGGACCCCTGTAGAATTTAAAGACCTTTCTAAAAATGTAAACATTTCCAAAAATATGCTAATTTGTGTCAAAAATTAAATTTTTTATCAAAAATAAAGAAAAAATTACAAAAAATGCAAAATACCTCTGAAAATTTTGAATTTTTTACTGAAGCTTCTCTGATATGCCGCCAACCTACAAAAAAAAATCAGACTGAAAGTCCAATTTGTTTGAGAGATATAATCAAATCTTTGAAAATATAGGGTTTCTGTATCAAAAAAAATCTAGACATGGGGGTTAGCTCCAAAAATAACAAAAACCAGCATGTAAAGGTGGGTTGCCCCATGGTGGGTGCCAAAAAATGTGTGCTAAAAATGTGTCACACTTCTATGAATCATTGTATCCAAGATTGATCAAGAAGGAGATATCGAATGGTGACTTATAGCTCTGTATTCATGGAGTGCAAGGGTTTGTAATGGAGGCCCTCAGGTTGACAAAGCTTGTACCCATGCAAGTACACCATAAAATGACAGATTCAAAGAGGAAAAAAAAAGAGTGCTAGTCTCCATGATCACCAAGTATGCATGCAAATGAAAGCTATTCTATATGATAACAATGTAAGAAAGGAAATTAATCTATATGATAACAATGCATGATTATTCTATGAAAGGAAATACAAATGCAGGATTAATCTATGAAAGGAAACATGAATCTAATCTAACATGCAAGTGCAAAATTAATCTAAATGGATTTCCATGGGGCATGAAAGAAGAAGACAAGAAGAGAGAAGTTACAATATCCAAGCTCAAGTGCTCAAAATCTTCTCCAAAATTGCTCTCCGAACCTACGGCATAACAATAGCATCAAAAAGATCATTTTTTGATTTTTGATTATTGATTATTGATTATCCAAATGAGAAGGAGAGGTTTTCCTTATAAAGAGAAATGGACGGTAGAGATTAAGAGGCAAAAAGAAATGAGCAATGGTGGAGATTAAATCTTGCTTGATTCATGTGCTCATATCTTTAATAGGCAAAATCAAAGGCTATGATTAAGAGGCAAAAAGCCCACCACTTAGGAAGATGTGTAGAAAAATGAACTTTATTTATTTTTATTTAATTTATTTCCTTTTTCAACAAAGAGATATTTAAGTGGAGGTTTTATTTAATTAAAAGAGGGATTTTTTTTAATTAAATAAAATTATTTTATTTAATTAAAAGGGATATTTTAATTAAATAAGATAATATTATTTAATCAAGAGAGATTTTAATTAAATAAGATTATTTTATTTAATAAAAATGGAGATTTTAATTAAATAAGATAATATTATTTAATTAAGAAAGATTTTAATTAAATAAGATAAGATTATTTAATTAAAAAGGAATTTTAATTAAATAAGATTATTTTATTTAATAAAAAGGAATTGTTTTATTTTAACTAAATAAGATAATTGATGAAATGATCAAACCTTAGGAAATATTGAAATAATTGAATTAACTATGATTTGATCAAGGAAATTGATTTGAATTGAAAATGTTACAAAGCACTGATTCAGGAATTTGATAAATTCATAAATGGGGGCCCATAGTCCAGGCGACCATTTTAGGGTGCATACAAGAATTATGATCATTCTGTTTGTGAAACATTAGGCTATTGACCTCCTAGGAATTTACCATGTTTCACTCAATTTGACATTTTTAAAATGTTTTAATGACACACACATCAAACATGCATAAAACACTTATCTTTGTCCTTATTTCTAGAAAAATAGTGTATGTTCTATAGTCCTGAAAAAGACCTGATTTCTAGTGGTAAAGTTTAGATATAGATAATAAAATAAAATATTACCCTAAGGAATAGACTTAGTACTCAAAACCATTTCCCATAGCTTGATATCCCTTCAACTCACACAACAGTGTCACCCTCGAGAGAGCTCCCATGTTTTTTCCTTTGCAAGAGCTATGAAGAATACAATCAAAGGACACTAGGCAATGAGACCTCCAATGCCATATTATCAACTTTAAAATTCTCAAGGGGATACTTATGATGAGTTTCCTTAGGAAAGAATTGATAAAATTAATGTTGCGTTAGTATGCAAACAACACTTTCGGTAAGCATACACCCAAAGATAGAACAAAGAGAAAACCAAAAATCAGATATAAAGAGATCACCGAAATGACTAAGTACAAAGAGAAATGATGACACAACTTTGTTTGTACACCAAAATTACAAAACAGAAAGATAAAAAGGAACCCGACGTTCAGGACAAAGTGTAAACCAAGAGACACATAAAGTGTAAACCGAAGAGACAATTAAAGAGAAACCAAGAGAACAAAACCGAAAGACAAACAACTAATTTCAGAAGCATAACCGACCATTAGGAATCGAGAATCAGTTGCAGCCCACAAAAAGTGGAATATCTAACTTCCACGTCAGATAAAGCAGTCTTAATCTATTTATAGGATATTGGTTTGTTTTAAATCCATTTATTTAGGTACAAGAAACATGAATTTAAGTGTTTAATCAGTCTAACTGATTTAAAACACATAGACTAGGAGATCAAGGTACAAGCTGTAAACCTAATCTTAGAGTTAACATTGTTTTTCATGAAACTTGATGATGTCAATCCATCTTATAAATAGATGATGCAATCATTCATTATACATGTATGTGAATATGAAAGAGAGGATGAATGAATCCTATGAGAACATCTATGGATCAGATTTAAAGTCTCAAGAACCAGAACAATAAAAGGTGAATTTGGTTAGCAAGAACCATGAATAGAGGCTACCAAGAATCAGAGGTATTACTCAATCACATTAGGTGATAATCTCATTCTTGTAAACTTAAATGGATCTGTATCAGCAATATGAGATTGCATTTATAGGTCAATTTTTAATTTTATATCATTCTAACAAGTGGATAAAAGTGTAAAAATTCTTTCAAGGAAGGTGGATTTAACAGTCCAACTACAAATCTCTTAACCAAGTGCACACTCAACAGTGTTGCTAAAGCTCTTAACTGAGTAGACTTTAATAGGTCTCCATAGATACTCTTACCTGGTAGATCATTAGAAGTGATCAAATTATAAGCCTTAACTGGCCCCTTCCAATCTGCAGATAGTGAAGATTTTGTGGGTGTCATCCCCACCACAGTTTTTACTTCCTAACAGGAATTTTCTGCAATATCATATCTTGTGTTATGTGTCAATTAATTTCATGAATGTTTCCATGAATGTTCACATGTATGTTAAGTTAATTAATTGATATAACTAACATCAATATAGTATAAATCAGATTGAATGGATATATAATTGATTACACGAAGGTTAATTGATTAAAGGATACAAAAAGTTTTAGAAGTACTGATTCACCCCTCCCCTCTCAGTACACACTTCCCATTAATTCCAAAAATTAGTATCAAAGCTAAGTCTCTTCTTTGGAATATCTTAAAGGATTAAGAGAAAAGATCATACAATGGAGAAGTACAACCTTGATAAGAATATTGAAAATAAGAAGCTAGAAATTCAGATGTTCTATGAACAGTATAAAGAAGAAAGAATCAACATGAGATAGTTGTTAGATGAAGAAAGATTATGGCATCTCACTGTAATGAGACAGATTATCATGAGGAAGAGATACCATATTTCTTTGAGTCTTCAGGATCAATTACAAGAAAAGCATCAGATACATCAGAAGAAAGCATCACAAGCCTAACTAAAATCAATCTACATCTAGATGGACAAGTTAAATCTCTACAAATTGGTCAAGAGAAACAGATGGTAAGGATGATTGATGTCATGAACAATGCTAGACAATATGGGAAAGAAAGAACACTAGCTATTGATGATAGAAGAAAGATAACAAAAAAGCTACAAGAAAAAGAGTCTGAAATACAAAGACTTACAGAGCATCACCATGAGATTACAAACCAGATTATCCTTATGAGTCAAGAGGTAAACAGAATAAATATTGAATTCATTGAAATAATAGAATCTATCGGTGAGCTAAGAGATGAGAATGAAAATTTGAAACATGAAATAAGAATTCAGTGGTAGCATAATGAAATTATCAAGAAAGCTGAAGAAAACAATAAAAGAATGGATTATTTTCTTGAGGGACAATGAAGAATCAACAATAATACCGGTCTAGGTTTCACCGAGAATGGAGAATCATCAAATCAAACTAATCTAAAGAATGTCTATACAAATTCAAGACCAGGAAAGCTTACATACAATCACTATGGAAAACAAGGTGATACATCAAATGTATGCAGAGGAAAAATGAAAGGTATTCCTAAATCTACATGTTCATTCATAGGATTTTGTTATAAATGTAACAAGAAAGGACATAAAGCATATGAATGTAAGTCTAAAATGAAAAAACCAAAGAAGAAAACCTACATGGACAAATACTATCCTACTTGCAAAATGAATTGGCACACAACTCTTCAATGCTAGAAAAAGAAAAGGCAAGAATGGAAGCCAAAAGGTCAAGAAACTCTGTTAGAATATGTAATCTTTCCTTGGTGAAATATATTATAAACCAAGGTAGTTTAGTTTAATTTATTATGAAAGTAGGAGATTCCTATAGAATCCCTACATGAACACATGTCCTCTTGTCCATGTGTGAGGACATAATATTTATTTGTAATTTCTTTTATTCTAGATTCCTCCTTAAGAGGAAATAGCACAAGTGGCACACACATTATGAATGTGGCTCACATGCACATAGGAGTTACATGCAACTCATTTCTTCTCATCTCTTCATAAGAGATGCTTCTTTTCTCTTCACTATTCACTTTTTCATAACTCACTTTTTCACACATTCACTTGCAACACTTAGTTTCTCTTTCTCTTGAAGCATTGTATGAGCATT
>MU226134.1:286707-300381 GCA_018584345.1 Thuja plicata
TTGCATTTTTGCAATCTTTGACATCCTCAAATTCAGCATCAGAGAGTGAGGTTGAAAGCTCTATAACCATGCAGTTATGTTCATGCTTTACTCTCAATTGATCTACTATCAATGGTCCTATAGGAAAAATATATTTAGTATCTAAGTATTGAGTAATATCATTGCCAATACCTAATAATTGAAGCTTTATCCTACTTTTCCATGAAGCAAAGTTGTCCTTGTTCAACTTGGGCACATCTCATCTATTCATCTTGTGATCTTTTACTTAGGTCTTGAAACCTTCCTTCTAAGCACACAAGCTCTGATACCAATTGTTAGTAATAACTAAGAGGGGGGGTGAATCAGTGGCCTCAAAAATTTATCCAATTTAAACTTTAATCCATCAATCAATACTTCTCAAATTATTAAGTCTCTATAAGATGTATGCCTCTGAAATACTTGAAACAAATAACTGTCTATCGGTTTACCTTGTCTATCCTTGTTCTCCTTGATAACAGATAAGAAGTAAACTATATTTACCAATACTTAGTAAATATGCAGAGTGCACCAATCAATCCATAAATGCATATGTAGAATGTAAAACATTAAAGTAATAAACCATACACATATAACACAAAGATTTTAACATGGAAACCCTGTTAAGGGAAAAATGACTGGGATCGGTACCCCAAATTTTCACTCTTCTGAAGTGAGCCCTGTTAGGAGCCAACCCTGTTAAAGGTTACAAACACATGGTTAAGTGCGACCTTGTTAGAGGTTTTTTATACATAGGTTGTCACTTAGTATCTGGCATCTATGCTACCATCCTTGAATCAGTCTCATGACTATCAATAGGCTTTATGCTAATCTTAATACCATCCTTGAATCAGCCTCCTTCTTAGACTATCAATAGGATTTAGGTAAGACTAATGCTACTATCATGAGTCAACCTTCTGGTAATTTGTTAGGATATACCTCAATTACAAAAGAATGTTAAGTCCTACTTTGTTAAGAGACTTAATTCTTCAATGGTTAAACTAAAACAAAATGACCTATTTCTAATGCAACTGAATTGCATATTTTCAGATCTATTTACTTACAATATATTTCTGATCAATGTATCAATTCAATTCCTTTAACTTAACTCTTTTTTCTCTGTGATACTGTGCTTTTCTATTTGTCAGCATCTGCAGAATTCTTTAGCTCTCCCTTAGCTTGATTGATCATGAAGTTTATCCTTCATTAGTTTCTCTTCAACATCTTCTATAAGTTCACTCCCCCGTGTATCTGATTACTTATGGGAATTAATTATTCTTGTCTCTTAAATAGACATGATATTCCTTAATTCTAGGTTCTTGATTCTTGATTCTTGGCGTGAAAAACAATCTAGCCAAATTGATTTATGGCTTTAACTCCTAATTTATCTCGTAGTTATCTTCTTGCCAACTGTACAAATCAATTTCTTAACTGTGGTCAAATAAAACAAATAAAATAACCAATTAAGTCTATCCTTTAGCTTTTTCATCTAGATATTTTGTCATTTTCTGATCTCTTTGTTTCGTCGATCAATTCTGCAGTTCATCGCTGGTGACAACTGCCAGTTTTGTCAATGTAACTTCAGTTTGCTTCGGGATCTCCATCCGTCGGGCATCATTGGATATTTCTCATCGGGCAACACTATTTTTAGCTCATCGGGCATCCTTTGATTCTACTTCATCGGGAAACAATGTCTTCTACTCGTTGGGCATCACTGTGAATTTATCTTAGTCTTTACTGATGGTGTGCACTCCGTCGGTGTAGTCTATCACTTAGTAAATACTTGACTTTTATGCATTTTTGAAAGCATAACCTTTATTCTATTGATTCTATGAAGTCTTTGGTATTATGTATATGACCATACAGATGATATCAAGTTGACATCAATGACAATACAAACCATTAACTGATATAATGTCTTGCATCATCTTCAACTTAATATAGTCAACCATTTAATCAGTTACATGTCATCATAAAAGATGAACATAAACATATCGAATTAAAAGGTCTCACCAATGCCATAATATTCCTGAAGGTCTTCAAAATCAAGTGGATTTAGTTAGTACTAAGCCAAATGCACAATCATAAACTTTGGTTGGATGAACCGAAGATGATAACCTGAGATGTTATCCATGCAATCACTGGTTACCCTGTAACCAAGAAGGTAAAAGCACTAAAGCATCCACCCAAGGCCGAGACAGAGAAGATGGCAGGAGCCAAATGGGATGGCAGAGGATTGAAATTTTCCACCATAGCCAATGATGAGATGAAATTTGATGAATACGTTCTAGGCTACAAATTATTCCAAGCCAGCAAGTTGAGCAACATAGCATCTAGTGCAGTGGGCACAACTTACAATATTATGAAGAAGGGAACACAGTTGGACTTATCCGAACTTCTACTACATAAACTAGAAGAAAATCTAAGGACTATAAGGAATGCAAAGTCAAACACATGTAAGTTTGGCTCACTCAAAATGTGTATTTTCTTCTAATTTCAAGAAACATTCCCTTCAGTGGGAGATGTGAAATGGGATAGAACAAAACCGGTCACCATGTAGATCAGTGAACATATAGAGTCATTAGGAGATAATTTTGAGATAGTCATGGATGAATATTTCAATGTATTCAAAGACCGAATGCAAAAGAGGGTAAGGATCCCCGAACAACTCATTGAGAAATATAAAGATGAACTTTGCTTCATGGTTGACACATATCATACTTATATCAAGCCTGTTGTACTAAGGACAACATGGTTTAAACCATTAGAATACGAGTTAAACATTGATCTTGCATCTAAAGCAATTTATGCCTTGTTAAATGAACCACTGGATAAGAAAAAACCCAAGTTTGGAACATATGAGGAGGCTAAAACAAGAATAAAATCTAGCCTGGTTGTTAAGAAAATTGTCAAGAAAAAGGACAAGATTGTAAAGAACCTCAAAAATATATTGTCAACAACAGAGGGAGAAATCAAGTAGGAGGAAGAAATTGAAAAGGAGGAAGAGACCAAAGGACAACTACCTATCAATGAAGCTGAAGAAAAGGATGACTCCAAAGCCATAGATTCATATTCATCACCTCCTCCACCAACTAAAAAGACAAGGACCGCAACTGCTTCTAGAATAAGAAGACAAACATCAAAGTATTCTACTCCTTCACCTTTGAAGAAAGGAAAGGTCAGAACATACAAGAGGAAAGCAGCCACACCGAAGAGAGGTGAAAAAAAAGAGAGTAAGTAAGCTCATCAGAAACCAAGAAGATATTGAAGATACTAAGCAAGATGAAGCTATAGAGGCATAAAATGTCAAAGTTAAAGCTCTAGAAACTATTGATGAAATTTGTCAATCTATTGCAAATTCAAGATCTATTACAGATTTTAAGATTAGAAGATGGTTGAAATTAGATCTAGAAGATTAGAATAAAATAGAAGATGCCATCGTAGCAAAAATGTATAAATTCAAATATGTACCAATGAAATTTGAAATTAGTATGGTACCAAGGGAACTCTTGGATAGGTTATATGCAAGATGGTCATTTTCCTTGAAGAATGAGAAAGAAATAAGAGAAAAAGTACTTGTTACTCTTATGCCTTCTAAATCAAAGAAGGAAGAAATAGATGAGATGATGGAGAAACTCAAAAAGGATTTCTCACCGAAGTTGAGAGTCTATAAATATCTCGAAGGAAAACTTATAGAGATTGAATAGGATAGCCATAAGAAATGGTGTAAGATTCTAAACAGACCCACTGAGGAAGAAAGCCCCGAGAAAGACCTACAACCAAAAGATGTTGAAAAGGAAACTAAAGAATAGATCTTAATAAAATATACAGAAGATGACACAACTATTGAGTTAGACAAGGAAGAAGAAGACACAATCGGTAAAAAAAACATGGATGTTGCAAATGAGTCATGGCCCGACACCACAAATGACAACATTGTGGATAAAAATGTCATTGAAATTACTGATGATCCAGCAAAGGAAGTAAATAAATATCAAGATGTCAATATTACAAAGGACACAACTGATGAGCAGAACACAACAGTTGATACTGCACAGGTGAACATACCATGCAACATGCCAATATTGATACAAGATATCAATATTCTACAAGAATCAAACAAGTCACCTAAAAAAGATACTCCCAAGGATGCAGGGGAAGAGAAAAAGAAATACAACACTGATGATTAGAAAGACATCGAAGACACTCAAACAGTAACCAATACTGATAAGGTTACAGGAGGAGATTCAAAACAAGAAGATGTAGAAACAACAAAGAAGGATGCAGAAGCAAAGAATGATGAAGCAAAGGACATCGATGAAGGAGATAAACCTAAAGATGGAACTCTTGAGGAAACTGACAAAGGTGCTACCGACAATGTGAAGGTGAATGTGGAGACATCTACAGACACCCGATAAGCTAAAACTGACACACAACAACAAAAAGAAGCACAAAAGGTAACTTCATCGAGCACAACTGAAAAAGATGAGAAATTGGCAATGGTTTTACATTCAAGCACTACACAAAAGAAGAATAAGAAATCTAAGAAGAATAAGTTGGAGGTCACCTTGGATGAAATTATTGAGATACCAAAATGTGACCCAACAACACTTGATTTTGAAGCATTACAAGAATATAGTGAAATATGCCAAAGGAAGGCATTATAGGAGAAGATGAAGAAACAACACTGAGACTCAATGGTACTGGAAATGACTAGGGACATCTTGTACCAGATTGTACCTGATGTTGATATTGATCAGATCAAGCCAATTCTTGATCAATTAGCCACTCTCACCGAAGCAATAACAACTCAAAATATTGATGCAGAGAAGGCAATTGAAGAGAGAGCTGAGTAGAAGTACCAGTAGAATCTCATTGAGAACATCATCCAAGAAGTGGTAGTCAACAAGGTAAAGCTATCAGAATTCATTACTGAATTAGATCCAATTATAACTGAAGCTATAACCTTGATTAAACAACTAAGCACATTAGACAAGTTCACTAAAGAGAATAGTGACAATATAGCAAAGTTAGATACAAATCTAGCTAATAGTGCAAATAGCTTAACCACCAATGGAGGTAATGCCATTAAGTTGAATTATGAGAAGATCATTGAGATCAAAAGGTTAAGGTAGGAACTATGGGAATCAGAGACACACTTCAAGGAAGAAGTCACCGAGCTCCAAGCTCAACTTATACCAAATGTTACACTACTTCAACAACACATCAGTTCAGCATGACAATTGATAGTAACTCCCAAGATGTCTGTAGCAGAAAACATCTATGAGATGCACTCCAAGATCACACTCGAGCACATGGCTCTGGAGAACTTAAAAGAACAATGGGAGAAAATGAAGGAAGCCATGAAGTCTTTACACTCCCACATTTTTTATAAGCTCTAAGGTATAGACCTTTGCCCTTAATATCAAAAAAGGGATAAAATGATATGTATTTCATATGGGAAAATGGTATATGGAAAATGATATGTATATGTATTTACAGAAGGAAAGATATCATATGTATAGATATACTGGTATATACAAAGGGGGATTCATTAAATGACTAAGGATTATATATGTTGTATATACTTAACATTTTGTTAGTATTTTGCACATATCAGTTTTTGATACTAATGTCAAAGGGGGAGATTGATGACATTAATTTTTCATTAGTATTCAAACAACACTTTTGGTAAGCATACTCTGAAAGACAGAACAAAGATAAAACCAAAAATCAGATATAAAGAAATCACCAAAATGACTAAGTACAAAGAGAACCAACGACAAAAAATTTTGTGTATACAAAAATTACAAAACAAAAAGATAAAAAGGAACCCAATAGAGGAACCCGATGTGCAAGACAAAGTGCAAACCAAGAGACAGATAAAGTGTGAACCGAAGAGACAGTTAAAGAGCAACCGAGAGAACAAAACCAAAAGAAAGACAACTAATTTCAGAAGCATAACCAACCATCAAGAACTGAGAATCAGTTGCAGCCCGCAAAAAGTGGAGCTGACTTCCACATCAGATAAAATAGTCTTTAATACACCTCTAACCCTGATATAATTTTTGATGCTTTTGAATGAAGTAACATCTTTCGATGTTTTATTTTAGCATAATTTGTTGATGATACTTTTTGATTTATTCCCATTTTTTGTTTATAATGATTTCATAAGCTAGTACCTGAGGATTCTAATATCAAACATACTGTCTAAAGGTATCATTTTGTATGTATTTATCTTCACGTAATATAGTTAGGATGTTATATGACATGTACTTGAAGGATATATATAAGTGATTATTTATACGTTCTTGTATTAAGGCTACTTTTGATGAATCTTGTATCTCACTTAATGATATGGTATACTTCTCATGATTATGTTGATTTATTATTAGTATTGATTATAGACTAACCCAATGCTCAAGATTCTAACCTTCACTAGGATGATTCTACATGCTTGGTATGTGTGTATATATACATGATGTGTTTTCATGATTCAGGATGAAGTCATAGTTACTCACATAGTTGAGGTCCATATGATGTATTGATCCTAGTCATCTGTCTGTAATGTCTTCTTATATGTATAGCTATGCACATGTATTTCTTCTCCTTGATGTAGGCTTGTAAGTACTGGGCATCGAATTCACCTGGATTCACAATTCTGAGTGTGCCCTCAAATCCTTGATGGTTTTTGTTATGGAGATAGTACTAAGGCCCATTCATGAGTCTTCCTCTGTCATTATTCCAATTTGGGAATATTAGGGTTCCTTCTTTGTCAGTCAACCTTTGGGTGAAAAGCCCAGATCCAGCACACCCGATTGGGAATTGTTGTAATTAGTTCCTTGTGGTCACTTGCATTCATTTGGTTGTGTGATTTTTTGTACTCATTTTATTTATTTCTCCTTCTTGGTATGATTCTTAGTTAATCTTTCTATGTTGTGTTTCAGAGCTTCATGCTTGGTCAGGAGTTTGGCTTGACTTTCCTTGTTGACTTTGGTTGACCTTGTTTGATCTTGTGGTTACCTTGATATGTTTCTTAGTTGATTGTTATAGCCTCTTTGGATGATTATATTTATTTTGAGGCATGTGATTTTATTCTACCTCAGTGTTATATCCTATAGCAATTATAAACAGGTAATAATGATGTTGTGATCTATTGCTTCATAATCATATAGATTATAGTGTTTGGTATTTGGCATGTATCAATATAAATATATATAGATATATATATATATATATATATATATATATATGGGTGCACACATATATGAATGTGTATATATATAATTTATATGTGATTACATTTTAATTATTGTAGATATTGTTGATGGTATATATTTTGAGATTAATGTAAAGTATAGTATTATTAATAATTAATGTGAGGTATATTATTCTCAATTGTTAATTATTAATAATATGGATAGATTATATATATATAGATATTGATCTAATTAATTATTTAATATGTATCATGTTAGGATAATATTATATATGTATATAAAGTATTTCTTATAGTATATTTGAGTAATATATAGTTGAGAGTTCACATTTATATTAAGTTATTTAATTATGCCCTTTAGTTAAGAGTTAGTTGGGAGTTGGTTACCTTTCCTCTCAACCTTTGGGAAATATATTTATATGCTCTAAATTTTCATTTGAAGCAAGGAGGAATTTTGGGTCTGAATCATTGAGGAGAGGATGAATTTTCTTTCATGGAGATTTTGGAGAAAAACCTAGGAGATGTGAGGGAGAGTTTGTAAGCACATTTCTTTATGAATTTATGGTTATCTTTGCTTTTGGGAGAGAGAAATTTTTGTGATATTTTTAGTAGTTGAGAGAAGGATTCATTTCTATGTATTTTTTATTTATTTCATGGAGATTTCTTAAAATGGATAGGGTTTGAAGGATGCATCTCAAGTTTGGATTTGTCTTCCTCTTTTGTCTCCTTCTTCGTTGAATCTTCATAGGATTTGAGGTATGGATTGAATTTATTGGTTGATTAAATTATATGATAAAATATGGATATATTTATATATTTTAATGATGTATTATATCTGTACTTTTCATTCCTATAGTTTTTTAAAAATTTGGAGTTTTTGTTTGTGAAAATTGTCATGTGATTTCCTAGGGTTTTTAGCAACTCATTTTTGGATATCTGTTATTATAGTAAAGAAAATTGCATAAAGGGTTTTTTCTAAAAAAAAATTCTGGAAGTAAAATTCACAGATTTGAAATGGGTATCTCTCTTATTTTATTTTTAGGGTCTAATTAAATCCTTATTATTGACATTTTCTAAGACTATGCTTGTCCATTCTTGATTATGATTTTTCTATAAAATGTATTGATATGCTACAAACTGTTATGATAATATTTAAAGTCTTAATTTGATAGAATAGATCCTCCAATGTCTTAGATTACATTTCCATTTGGTTTGGATCATTTTTATTATGTTTTGTGATAATTACAACCATTTTAGTGAAGGCATGTCTGAACCCTAACCAGAGTTTTCTGTTTTAAACCAGATGTCATAACTTTATTTTCCACCATTGGATCTTCACATAAATCAAATTGAGAGTCCATAATGATGTTATCAAAATCTCCATCGAAGATATTGTCTTTATTATTTTTTTTTTGGAAGATATGGGTGACTGTGCTATGATGACTATTCTTTGCATTTAATCCTATCTTGAAATAGTTCATTTTAAGAACATTAGAAAGTTTGAGGGTTTCGTACAGGTACCAGATGCTATTAGGATATTTATTTGAGTAATTGGATCTATTTTTACAATGAATATGTTTACAATATCAGTTTTATGTCTTTTTATGTGTTTGGAGCATTCTGAATGTCATATATGGGTTTAGGGTTGTCTAGTGGACTAGGGACAACATATGTTTTCCTAAAATCAATCCAATTTTGATATGGAATTGATATGAATTATTGATGATGGATCTATTATTTTCTCATTATTTTTGTATGTATGTTAGGGAACCTAAGTACACTAAGTGAGTGGCTCACAGTGAGGGGTCGGGGCCCTAAGTGGCTAGTACTAGGGTAACCCATTGGTGAGTTGTTTAATCCAGTAAAAACTTTAATAAATTATGGGAAGGGTACTACACATTAAATAAGATAAGCCTCATCCATGTCATTATTTCTAGTATAGGCTACGGATGTGAGTGGGAGAAGGTGTTATTGCGATAGCACAATCGAACAATCTCATCCGTATGAGAGATGTTCGCTTCTGCATGTGCCTACTTGGGGGTCGGCGCCCAGAGTAGGGTCGGCACCCAGAGTAGCTTACTAGGGTAACTCAAGGGGTAAGGGCTATGATATGAAACTCACCTAGCTTGTATCTTAGAGTCTCTACCAATCTGTATCATGCCTCTGGTAGTCCTTGTGGTCTTCTTGTCTTTTCTTTTTGTGTGTTGTGGATTTGGGGAAACATTATCTCCACCTTATGAATTTTCTAGTTGTTACCTCTTGCATGGGCCTTTGGTTCTATCTCCTAGCTCAAGGGAGTGGGCCTATTGGTCCCACATGGTTGGGTGGTTAATATTTATATTGAGGTATTTTTCATTATTCTTTGGGTGATCCTTGCACATGTTCTTTTCCAGATCTACAGTTGAAGACTTCTTATTGGATATTTTATTATGTTGAGATGTACTTATGTATTTGTGTTCATGTAATTGTAACCTCCTAAAATGAGTCTTTTAGTAATGATGTAATCTCACTTCCAAGAAAAGTATAGGGGAATGGGTAGTTCTAGGTAAAAGAAAGGGAAAATAATGTGGTATATTGGGTATGTTATTAGCATTAGAATAAAGTGATTATGTTATTTCTCATATTCTCTTATGTTTTCCATATTTAAAGGAAATAATCTTAGATATAGTTATATATAATGATGTACCTAAATAAAAATGTATTATCTTTGGATGAAAGTATCAAAGGAAACTATTGAGAAATGATAGATTAGTGATTGGAATTATGAACAATGAATAGTTATGAAATAATGAATCAAGATAGTAATTTGATTGTAATGTTAATGGTTGGTTCATATTTATGGGTTAATGAAGCACCTAGGATAGTGCCTACCTTAATGAATATTTATCTCTTACCTAAATGATTAGAGGAATGTGGTACAAAGGATAGTAGGAAGTTATGAAATCAATATGAATTAATTACATGATTTGATAAAAGGAACAATGATTTTTTATGATTAACTTATGTTTAATAAAAGAAAAAAATTAGGGACATTTACCTTGGTGTGTTAAAATGAATTTAGATATTTTAAGCTCATAATACTATGGATATATAAGGCATGCAAATATTTTAGATGATGTTTCTTTAGTACGACGTTAGGGAACCTGTGAGGACTTAAGTTGTATAAATCTTACAATCAAGTTGTAGAAGAGTATTTTTATTTTAGAAATATAAAGTGTAATGATGAATATTATTCTTTCATAATAAAAAAGTGGGGTTTAATAATTGTATCTTATAGAGGTTTTATGTCTTTTCCTCTCAGGTTTCCTGGCGGGGTGTTACATCTGGTATCAGAGCCCTAGGTTTCCACACTGGGAACTCTGGGACTTATAGCTCACCTATGCATAATTTTGAGTATCTTATCTTTGTCTCTTTTGATTTTTTTTTTAATTCTAAAACTTAGAAAATGAAGGCTACATTTCATGTTCTTATGTTACATTGTCTTACAAGGGTACACCAATTCCACTATGATTGAGTTATATTTTAACAATTACTTATGTTCTTGCATTCTGGGATCAATGATAAATATATGTTTTCTATAATAATAATGGAATGTCGAGGAATTCTTGAGACTTGTGTTTGTTGTCTTCTTGAAATGCACTGGTATCCCTAGAAAGGTAAAAAGTAAAAGGATACTTGATGTTTTACATCTTAATTATGGTAGTAGATAATATTATCCCTTGATCCTACCTATAATATCTTATTGTTCACTCTATCTTCTTTTAAATGTCTGGTTGACTTCTATTGAATTGGTTTTGTATCATAAATGTGAGGAAAGAAATGATTGTGGTAGTACTCATGAAAATGGTAATAATTAAGTTACATGGCTAATAATGTTTACCTAGGAGAGAAGTGAAAAATTTGTTGTCGTATCTTGGTTCAAATTTTGAAAATGAATTTTTCTCTTATATTTGACAAAAGATGAAAGAGAATGGTAGCATAGATCATTGTGTGAAAGGAGAAATAGGGCACATGAGTGAATAATGTTGTAATAGATAGTTGATATATAATAACACTCTAAATTATGTCTCTCTTTCCCCTCTCTTGTGACTTCTTCAAGTAGGAACTTGAAAGGTAAGGAACAAATAAAAAATCTATCTCTCTCTCTCAAGGAATAAGTTTTGAAAGACTAAAACCATTTGGACAAGGCAATAATATCTTAGGAAATTTTGTAAATGCTCCATTAGGGAGCCCTTAGGTGAAGGACCTATGTCACCAAGGTTTTATCATAAGCTATAATTCACATTTGAATTTAGGAAAATAAATTTTTTTTTTCCCTCTTTTGGTATGAAGCTATACTCTTTTTGCATGCCATGTTAATTTGCACAGAAAATGAGTTAAGCTAACATAATCAAGATCTATACTAATGATGGAAGTTGTTTTTTTATATGTCTTTCTAGATGTCTAGTGAGTGGTTAGGATCCTAGATGGGTATTATGGAAATAATTTATGTTTTATATACATAGTGATCAACACCATAGTAGTAAGAAATTAACATCATTAAGTGATTGATCGACTATGAATAAGAAGTTTATGTGGTAAATAAATGTTGTAGGAATGTTTCTATTTGGATATGATGTTATTTCATAAGTTTAAAGTATATGAGGGTAAGGTATTAAATATGTAAATAGTAGGAATTAAATTTATGTACATTTAGTTAATGTTATTGATTTAAATGTTGTGATTATGAAGGTAGTAGTAGGAATCATGTGCTTCTTCCTCTCTTGAGGATATATGATCATTATGAACTAAGGAATTTGAAAGATCTCTTTTTACATCGTCATTTGAAATTAATTAAATCTTATATGGAAACTATCTGACATGCATTTTCCTAATATATTGGTGTTAGTGAGTAAACATGAATACCTTAGAGTTTGAAGTTGATGACAATAATCTTGGAGTAATACTCTAGTTTTAAATATCTCACTAACAAACTTACTGCATGAAGTGTAGGAATCACATGGGTAATTATTTTGAAAGTCTTTTACTATTGGAATTGATTTAATCTGCACTAAAATTGTAATAAGATAGGATTTACCAAAACTCTTGATAGGAGAAGTATGTGTGCAGTCATTGAATTAGGTTCTAGAGTAGTAATATCACAATTCTGTTGGATAATAATTTATAAATTATGTGTGATATATAGTTCACTTTATCTCTTCTGACTTCCAGGAGTAAGCCAAATCTAGGGGGAGATTTAATACGCCTCTAACCCTGATATAAGTTTTGATGCTTTTGAATGAAGTAATATCTTTCGATGTTTTATTTAAGCATAAGTTGTTGATGATACTTGTTTATCTATTCCCATTGTCTGTTTATAATGATTTCATAAGCTAGTACCTAAGGATTCTAATATCAAACATACTATCTAAAGGTATCATTTTGTATTTATTTATCTTCACGTATGTATTGAGGACCTTCAAGACCTTTAGGATTATAGTTAGGATATTATATGACATGTACTTGATGGATATATATAAGTGATTATTTATACGTTCTTGTATTAAGGCTACTTTTGATGAATCTTGTATCTCACTTAATGATATGGGATACTTCTCATGATTATGTTGATTTATTATTTGTATTGATTATAGACTAACCCAATGCTCAAGATTCTAACCTTCACTAGGATGATGCTACATGCTTGGTGTGTGTGTGTGTATATACATGATGTGTTTGCATGATTCAAGATAAAGTTGTAGGTACTCACATAGCTGAGGTCCACATGATGTATCAATCCTAGTCATTTGTCGGTAATGTCTTCTTATATGTATATCTATGCACATGTATTTCTTCTCCTTGATGCAGGCTTGCAGGTACTAGGCATCGACTTCACTTGGCTTCACAGGTTTGAGCGTGCCCTCAAATCCTTGATGGTTTTTGTTATGGAGATAGTACTAAGGCCCATGCATGAGTCTTCCTTTTTTATTATTCCAATTTGGGAATATTAAGGTTCCTTCTTTGTTAGTCAACCTTTGGGTGAAAAACCCAGATCCAGCATACCCAGTTGGGAATTGTTGTAATTAGTTCCTTGTGGTAACTTGCATTCATTTGGTTGTGTGATATTTTGTACTCATTTTATTTATTTCTCCTTCTTGGTATGATTCTTAGTTAATCTTCTTATGTTGTGTTTTAGAGCTTCATGGTTGGTCAGGAATTTGGCTTGACTTTCCTTGTTGACTTTGGTTGACCTTGTTTGATCTTGTGGTTATCTTGATATGTTTCTTAGTTGATTGTTATAGCCTCTTTGGATGATTAGATTTATTTTTAGACATGTGATTCTATTCTACCTTAGTGTTATATCCTATAGTAATTATAAACAGGTAATAATGATGTTGTGATCTATTGCTTCATAATCATATAGATTATAGTGTTTGGTATTTGGCATATATATATATATA
>MU226134.1:338388-362146 GCA_018584345.1 Thuja plicata
TCTAAACAATTGTATCAAATCTTTAAACAAAGCAGTATGCTCCCTGAAACTACTCACAAAACTTAGTTCTTTCCTCAAAAGAAACTTGCAAGCAATTAGATAGTTACCTAATAACCAAAATGCTTCAAAGTGCCTTGCAAACTTAAACATAAAAGAGCATACATAGAGAATAAAGAGACAGCAATTGAAGAGAGTAAAATTGCACCGTATTTTATTTATATAATCCAGCTTCCATACATAAAAGATCTTGCAGCTTCAAAAGATAGACAGAAGTTCAGAACATCTGAATTCTACAATATATTATCTCTTCTCCAAAAAATTTCAACATCCAAGACCTTTTACAATTACAACTCTTCTGCTGTATATAGGTTTTTGACCATCTTGGAATCCTTTGATATTTAGGATGCAACAAGCTTTGGAGGTTTATAGAAAACCTAACCCTAAAGTTACAAGAGAGACAAAAAGAAAGAGAGAGAAGAAGCGATGGAATGACCAAGTCAAAAAGATAGAAACAGATATTTTTTGTTCTTCTTTTGATCAGGCGACTTGATCTGATAGTGTACATGGTAGATGGCAGCAGTTATGTCGAGGCTAGATGACCGTGCTCTCATATTTACCTACATTCTCCTTTTGCAATAACTGCTCTCTTTGTCTTCAATAGTGAAGTACCAAGTAGTCATCCTTACTCATCGTCTATAATTTCTTCCTCTACTATTGGCTTCTTCTTCTTGGGTGTAGTCATCACTTCCCATGCTTTCACTTCATCATCAGATGGCCACTTGAAGTCTTGAGTACTCTATACTTTCACCTTTTGTCTATCCCATCTAGCATCAGTGATATTCTTGACATCAAGAAGGAATTTGTTGATGTCAGTCTCTTCTCTAAAAGCTTCATCCAATATTTTATTGAATCCTTCAATATCAACATCTGTTCCCAAGAGAAATGCCTCATCACTAGGCATCTTGCTGTCAAATTCATTCTTCACGACATCTACAGCCTTTACTTGGTCATCATCTCCCCTTAAAGAAGGAATAAACTTATTAAAATCATTTGAAAAGAGGCTCAACTTAACCTCTATCTGGTTTAATTTTCCATTAAAGAATGAGAGAGCAATATTGACTCTTTTGATCTCATCTTCAACTTCAGTTACTATTTTAGGAAAATCTAGTCTTATGGCTTGTAAAGATGCTAAATTTTCAAGCAACTTTGCCCTAGCAGACCACTTAGTAAAGTAGGGGCTTATAATGGAAAGGTACCCCATTACCTCAATATGCAAAGCTGGCAAATTAATGTATGTATTGATTACAATATCAGTTTTATCCTTTAGAATCTCAATTCTATGTTGTAGTATGCCCTTCAATGCCCTCAAAGCAATTGCATTTCCCTTTTCCTCATCTACTTCTTGTTCAACAGCCTCCTCTGATTTAGGCTTATCTTCAATTTTCATTGGTGGTGGTTGTGTAGGTACATATACCACCTCAGGATTTGTTTCCAATTCTTCCATTAATTTCTTGATCATCTGATCCCGTTGGTACAATTGTATGTTGCACATGTCCCTGTCCTTAAATAATGCACTTGTCTCTTCCAATAATGTGCTACACATTTCAGACAATTGTTTAGTCTTATCTTCATTCAAGTGAGCCCAATGTGTCATAATTTGGGAGATCTCCAAATCCCCTATATTCTGTACAGACCACACCATTTGATTGCCCACCATATTTTCTTGAATGTTCACTAGTTGGGGCTTTTGGTCTTTTGGGCTTAGGCTCCACATTGCAAAAGCCTGGGATTTTGGGCTATACCCAAATCCTTTTATTACATCTCCCATCTGGACTTCACTAGCCATCTTAAGACCTGGCTATTTTATAATTTGGTCTATGATGAAGGCAGATGCCAAATCCCATCCCCCAGCCAATAGTATTCCACTACCTAGCACCATCTTCCTGGCTTCCTCTTGTGAAATATCCTCACTCTCTAGATCATAAGACTGTAAAGCCACTAGAACTTCATTTTTTATCATCTCTTTTCGATCCACAGTCAACTGGGATATTATCTGCTCTGTCTTGTGCCATTTTAAGAAGTCTTTAAACTCCTCTGTTTTAATAAATCTGTCATCACTTAAAAATTTATGTTGATGAATCAATCTCTCATCAACATAGGCCTTAAGGGGCACCTCAACTTCATTATCTAGGTCAGGCCATTGCTTCTTGCCTTCCCTGATTGCCTTTCTTAGGTTATGGTCATATAACCTACTACCAGGTATTAAGGCCTTAGCCTTATCATTTTTCTTAATTTGTCCTTCCACTGAAGGCTGCCCTACTTCCAATTTTTGCCTCTTTGCAGCAGGCTCTTCTACATCATCAGGTTGGGTAGCAATTGTCAAATCTATAATGTGACCCTCTGCTCCCTGCAACTGCGGTATTTCATCTATATCCTGCTGTGATGCTTGTTGTGGTGAAGGATACATAGTAGGACTTGCATAATCACTGTCACTACCACTATCATATTTTGACTCTGAATGTTCAGGTGTCTGAGCACCTTTCTTGTCAAGCACTATATCCAATTTCTCTATAAGCACATAATAGTTGTCTATCATGGCCTTAATTCTATCAAAATATGGGAGGTCAGGGTAGAAACCCCCAAAAGACAACCCATTCCTCTTTATTTTCTTCTCCAACTTTAGCAAATCTTGGATTCTCAGTCTTCTTGTATGAATGTCATCTTCATCCAAGATATTCCTTATTGCATCTTCTTTTATGCACTCACAGTGAACATTTGTATTGGAGATTGTACGAGTATACAATTTCCTAACCCCTGCCATGAAACCCTCTGGATCAATGTATCTATAAGGGGCTGCCCCCATTCTATATTTTTCCAACCATTGACCTACTGCATCTATGGCACCTTTGACAATTGTGAAATGAGAAATCTTAAACTGCCTAGGGGTTATAGTCCCCTTCTTGTGTGGTGCAAAGTGCTCATTATCTGCTAACAACAACTGCCATATGAATTCCATTGAAGCCACTCTTGCAGGCACATAATATGGTAATAAATGAGGTGGGTGAATACACCCATATACCCTGATGACGGTGTAATTTTCTTCCATAAAGAAGTCACCCCAATTATGCTTTCCAGGCCAGCTATCTGTATAATCACAGGGCGTAAGCAGTTGTATAACCTTTAATGGGATTCTTGTTCTACTTTTTCCCAAACTTTGCACCATTGGATACACAATCCAATTCCGAAAGGCACAGTAGTCACATTCCCTAGAAGTGTAATTCCAAACCCTCACCCAAAATTGGATAGGATTTGGTGCTGACTGATAGAATCTCTGAGGATTTAAATTATTAACATCCATGATGATAAAATTGAAATACAAAAGGGGATGCATAAGAACCGAGTAATGCAAAAATTTGGGCTCCTTCTCCTTTGGGTTCTTTAATCTTTTCTGGGTTGTAATGAAACCCTCATGCATTTCATCTATAATGTGCTGAATATAGTCATAGCTGGTGTTAGAGTGGACATCTTGTAGGTCTATTACCATCATCAAAATACCTGCATTGATTTTCTCTTCATCACCATCTATTCCCAACACTCTACACAGGGCATATGCAGCATATTTGATATAAAAGTGTAGATCCTTGTAATAATATGGGTAGTTCCCGGACATAGGATCTAAATATTTTTTCACTTCATTTAACATATGTTTTTGCAATTGGCTCCTAGCAATCCCAGGATTTTCAGTATACCTCTATTTTTTCTTTTTTCATGTCAATTTTGGTAGACATGGTGCTGAATAAGCCGAAGGCTTGCATGAATGAATTTCTATTCAAACTTAAAAGGGCAGTGCCATCATCCCTCCTGATGGTTTTAGACAAAGCATCATAGTGATTGGCTAAGTCTAAGAATAAGTCTACATCTAGGAAGACATCAGGAACAAGCAACCTGGCTAAACCATAGGTCCAAGGGTTTGATACTGGGATGGGCTTATCATAATTCTTATAAAAATAATTGAAGAGGGAAAAACCTATTGTCCCTAGAGTCACAGCATCTCGAATGTCTTTATACTCATCAATGAGGACATTAGCATTAGCCTTCTTATTCTGTGTTGAACCAGGCAGGAGACGAAGGAATTCATCAGAATAACTCACCTTTCCCTTTTTCTCTTCCTCACTTCCTCCACTTGTCGAAGCAACACTAACAGCCCCGCTCATACTTGCAATGCCTTAAATCTCTTACTCTTTAACAATATTGAAACAAATCTATCTCAGAGATTAGCTAACCGTCTTGTGCACAATTTTTTGAAACTTAGAACCTTTTGATCAACTCTGAAATACTGCAAACTGAGCAAAATATCTCTTCTCTCTGAAAAATTAACATCTTGGGCTCTGAAAAATGAAAGCACGG
Source organism: Thuja plicata (assembly GCA_018584345.1). Taxonomy (NCBI): domain Eukaryota; kingdom Viridiplantae; phylum Streptophyta; class Pinopsida; order Cupressales; family Cupressaceae; genus Thuja; species Thuja plicata. The sequence continues at coordinate 342,796 of MU226134.1, forward strand.
TGAATGAAAATGAATGCACCATCAACTCCTTATAGCCATCATTCAAAGTATGCAGCTCATAATTAGAAAACATCAATTCTGTCTTAAATTTGACATACTGTGAACTTGAATAAAAACCTAGCCGTAGTTCCATGAGCTTGACAGGAAATCAAATTTTAAAAGTGAATCCTCGAAACAATCCTTACAACATTCAAAAGAGTTGATATGTTGCACTGTGATTCGCTAACTGTCTTACATCTCAGCTACTCTTTTTGCACAGCAATCAAAATACAAGCCTGTGATTGGTTACCAAATAATTCATGCTGTCACATCAAAAATTGCCGCCATTTTTTTAGATTTTGGAAACAAGCGACTGCGCGACTGCACATAATCTCTTTTTTGTGGGCCTCTATCACTAACCCATGGTTTATCTCGAGACATGGTGAAAATATACTTTCTTTCCTTTAGCCAACCCAAGTTACCATCCGGCGATCACGCAACCCTCCAGAAATCATAGTCGCGCATAGTTATCATTAACTCTTTATCTTTTCTAAGACCTTGTGACTAACCGTTGCTTTTAACTCTTTATGATTATTTCCTTGTCGCCAAATGTTTTCATTTCATTTCAAGACTATGCGACAACACCTAGTCGCCCGATCGTGGAATTTAAAACCTGAGTGTTAAATTTTATCATAACAGTTATATGTGCCCCTTTTTCTAATCTGACGACTTTGTGACATACCTTAATCACCAAGTCAGGAGGAATTTTCCCTTCAGGCACTTCTGTTCTCAGACTTCGCGACCACCGTTAGATCCCTTGACCTCTTTATCCTACGGCCGTCGCTTAATCACCAAATGATCTTGCATACCTTTAAATCTTTCTCAAACATCGCGACAAAATGAAAAGCACCTAGTCCCATGGTCGCTGAGTCCATTTTATCCCTCTGGCGATCATGTGATAAACCTCTCAATAACCATTCGCCTTATGACACATGTCACAAAATTATTTGTTGAGCTACTGCATAATGGAAAACTGAGTCATCCTTATGTTCCTGGTGACAACCCGACTATGCTTTACTCTAAACCACAGACGGTCAGTCGCGAAGTCTCGGTCAAAATATCTTAACCGTCATTCCATCTCGAGACTAAGTGACTGAAGGCTTTGCCTAACTTTTAACTTGAATCCTCTTAGCGATAACGCGACATAAGGTAATCGCAAAGTCTGAAGAAAGATTTATAACTGTTGAGCATTTCTTGTGATTACCCGACTAATTAGTGGGTCCCCTCTGCATAATTCTTTATTACAAAGTTATCACGCGACCACACGACACAAAGGAATTACAGAGTCTCATAATACCAAAGGAATACACTGAATCTTGAACAAGACCATGCGAAAAAAAGAAAATGCCAAGTCGGGAGGACTTTTGGAATATTCATTTTGAGTAACGCAACAAGGTGATTAGATTAAAACACATGACTTAAGTGGACTGAAAAAGCAACAACAAAACAAAAGTGAGATGACTTAGGGTTTGATTTTCAACGTTTAACACTTGGAAGGCTTAGGGTTTTCAGGGTTTTTTGCAAATTGAGTTAGGTTTATACTTGAAAACCTGAAAACTTGACATAGGTAAACCAAAAGGAACGAGAAAAAACTGACTTAAAATCTCCAGATCAAAGAGAAAAGAACCAGGAACCGGGAAAACAACCAAAACAAGAAAAAAAACCAACATGTTGACTGCATAGAAAACCCTACATAAATATTGTACTCTCAAAAATTCAAAATTGGGATCCTTTAAATGGATTTGAAGAGGGTTTAAATAGAGACTTCAGACTAATCAAATGTTAAGATTGATTCTCTGAAAGCAGGATTGGATTTTCAAAGAGAAATAAGAGAAAATCAGTTTCTAAAATTCAAAGAGATTGGGGTTGAGGTTGAGGTCGATATTTTCAAAGAGAAAAAGAAAGAAGATAATATAGTTCAATTTTGGAGAAAATCAGTTTCTAAAATGCAATTGATTTTTTGATTAAAAGAATGATTTTAATTTTTCAATTTTGAGGATATAATTAATTGATTTTATTGATTTAAAGCTCTTTTTTATTTTCAGAATCTTGAATCCCTCATGAAATTGATTTTTCTGATTTTAGGAAGATTTTGGAATTAAAAATTTAATTTAGAAGAAAGTGGAATAAAATCAAAATTAGAATGAAATTAAATCAAAATTAGTCAAAAATGAAATGAAACTAATTTTGGGTTATTAATTTGATTGAGAAGAAATAATTAGCTAATTTAAATAATTATAGATAATTATTTAAATTATGGGAATTTAGAATTTAAATTTAATTAACTGATAAAGACCAATTAATTAAGGTAAATTAATTAAATAAGATTAATTATTTAAGTAATACTAAGAAATGATTAAATGATGAAAAGATTAGGACATAGTAGAATTAAGATGATTAATTAAACAATTAAAGACCCATTTAATTAATAGTAGAAAAAATAGTAATTATATGTGAGCTTGTAAGTCTGTCCATTTTTTGTTGTCTACACATAGATTGCTTGTTCTTTTCATAGAGGGATTGTCAAAACTACTTTGTGGTTGGATTAAAGCATTTGATCCTTATTATTTATAGGATGTCATCAAGAGGGTTAGAAACATGGAGATTTAGGGAAGACATATTTCAGCCAAAATCATTTCAGACTAATAAAGATATGAAACCTTATCAAAGGAGTGACCTAAGAAGAATAGTATGGATTCTGATCTTTGCAATGAACTTTTCAAAAAAAAGGCTATGTTTTAGCTACAAAGAAACTTGGGAACCTAGCCATGGGTGTTTAGAAAAAGGAAAGGTACATTATATTGAAGTAGTTTTAGATGATGAGGAGAAAAAGAAGGTAGGAGTTAATAACATCAAACAAAGTAATTCAAAAAGTGAACATGTGAAGGAGGATGGGGATTCACCCAAGTGAAAGGTGGAACCATAGATACACTTTTTGGCACTCCTAAATTTTGTGGGGTTCTTCAGGGGCAATGAGTTATGATTGTGATTGATAGTGGGGCTTTTCACAAATTTATTGATTCAATGTTAGTGGCTAAGAGGGATATATAGGTAGAAGACTTTAATGGTTTCAATGTTGTAGTGGTAGATGGATTCAATATGACTTATAGCCAATAGGTTTCATATTTGAATATTTCTCTAGGCAATTATATTGTTAGAGATGATTTTTATGTAATGGATCTTAGGGATACTAATTCCATTTTGGGTATCCAATGGCTTCACTCATTAAGGAAATGTTTGTAGAATTTTCAAACTACGGAGTTGAAGTTTAGAGCGGATGATAAGAAGGTAGTATTATATGGTATCTATAGTGGCATGCCTAGGATCATCTCAACGAAGTTGATGTAAAGCATATTTAGACATGCAATTGGAGACATTGCATAGGAAACCCAATGTTTTATTTCATCCAAGGTCCCTATTGATAAGAGTGGACATCATGTGGATATTCAATCTCTATTGGATAACATCTGTTTGGTTTTTGCTGATATTCCTCCAAGGAGACCTCTGAATAGGGCATTTGACCATGTGATTGAGCTAGAGGATGGCTCTAGGCTCATTATTACCAATCCTTTCGATAGCCAAAAATATTTGAGGAACTAGAAAAGGGGTTAAGGAGTTGTTGGACATAAGACATTAGGCCCAAATTGAATCCCTTTTCTTATTCAATTTCTCTAGGGAAGAAAAAAGATGGGAATATGCATATGTGCATTTATTATCATGTGTTGACAACAAAGACAATAAAATATAGGTATCCTATTCCCATGATTGATTACTTTCTTGATAAGCCTCATGATGTAGTCTATTTTTAGAAGGTTGATCTTCAATCAAGATACCACTAGATTGGAGTGAGGGAGAAATACATTTTGTTAAACAACATTTAGGTGTCATTATGTGAACTAAGTTTTTGGCCATGCCTTTTCAGTTGACCAATCCTCCTGCAAAATTTTTCTATTGCATGAATTGCATTTTTAACAAACAACTGTGGAAGTTTCTTCTAGTGTTCTATGAAAATAACCTTATATATAGAAATTAAGTATCTTCATGAGTCATTCATGTAGGTGAAATTCCAATTTTAAAAATATTCTAAGTGAAAAATTATATTGGAAAACATTCTTTATTTAGGGCATGTGATCATTGCAAATGGAGTCCAAGTTCATTAGGAAATTGGTTCCTGCTAAAGACATTAACAAAGTTGAATGGATTTTATGTCCTATGTAGCTATTAAATAAGATTTTGTGAAAGGGTTCTCAGAACTTGGTGTGTCTCTCACTAATCTTATGAAGAAAGGATATTTTAGATGGTCATATGAGGTTTAATGAATTTTTTATACACTTAAGGAGGTCATGAGTACTTGTCCTATGTTGGCATTGCACAATTTTCTCAACACTGTGTTTTAGATTGTGACACTTTAGGTGAGGATATTAAGGTACTATTGATGCAAAATAGGCACATCATTTCCAATAAGAACATGAATCTCTTTGAGACGTGGGAAGCTTATATTGCTTTTTTTAATAAGGGGATGATTGCCATCATGCATGTGTTGTCAAATTTCAAATAGTATATACTTGGTGGGAAATATATGGTTTGAATTAATCACAATAGCCTAATATATTTCTTGGAGAAAAATAATTTTAATGAAAGACACCAAAAATGGGTAAAAAAAATTCAAGCATATGATTTTTTTTATTATGTGAAGGGAAAGAAGAACATAGTTACAAATACACTTTCCAAGAAGTCTGCTATATGCTCCTTAGTAGATATTTCAGCTGATTGGAAGGCTCAATTTTAAATTTTTAGTATTCCAAGAACACCCTTGGACGTGAATAAATAGATTATAATTTTTAGGATAAGAGATACATGGTAGGATAAGATCTACATGGTTCTTGAATCAAATCTTAAGGAAAAAAATTTGAGATTCATTCATAATACCCCACTTGTAGGGCATCTAGGACATTTCAGGACCTGCAAGCATGATGTATTGAAATATGTTTGTGAGGGCATGAATTATCAAAAAAACAAGCCAAAAAAAAATTCTCTAACATGATTTCTACAATCATTTCCTATTCTTGAGAAGAAGTGGGAAAGAACATCTATATATTTCATTATGATTCTATTGAATGTGTAGGGAATATATTGATCAGCTGGCCAAATATGCACTCTTTTTTGTCATTTCATCAGAGTATAAGGAACCATAGGTTTCAAGATTGTTCTTAAGGGAGGTATTAAAAATCTTGGATCATCAAAGAATATTGTTAGTGATCGTCCACAACATTTTTAATTTTCTTTTGGCATGCATTGTTCAAGTTGTCTAGCATGAGTTGACCCTAAGTACTAGTTACTACTGGAATATTGTCATTGATGTTAAAGGAAAAATATTTAGTGAAAAATCAAGGAGTAGAGATATTATTTAGGATTATATTTAAATGAGAGATTTAAATTAATACAACATTATATAGGAAACAACATTCATGATTGACTAGTTTTTGAGAAAATATTAAATATAATGAAAAGTCAATGTGTGGTTGACCCCCTCTCCTTTCTGACATTTTTTTATATTATATATAGAGAAAGTCACATTACAAAATTTCTATAATGCAGACCAGAAAACTTTTTGATAGAGTACCAACCACATAAGGAAATGGTTGTCAGGAAAACCAACCACTATCCACAACTACATCATGAAAGTTACACTTAAACTGATAACCATATCTAAGTTAAAATTAACTATAGGAAATACTAAACATAATAATATTATCCGAGACAAGTCCTATTATATCTAATCCAATACATAACCAAGCTAATTATCACCATTGATCTTAATTTTACTATATGTTTCCAACTCCCAATATCCTAATGGAGAGAAAACAACTGAAACATCCTCATTGTATTTAACTTCCTCTTTATCAGAGTTCCTTCTAGAGTTGAAGAAGATCTTATCTTTGAGGTGATCTTTCTTCTTGGATTCTTTTCTAGATTCTACTACATCGTTATACTTTTGGTGTTATTCCACCAGCTCCTTATCGAAGGTGGGATTAATGTTGTTAGAATAGGGTCATGTATGCCCTTACCTCACCTCTAATTTGTTCACTGTGCCAAGTCCATCCACAAGAAATATGGGGAATTTTGTATTAGATATTTCCATTGTTACCATTACTTGCAAGCCAACATGAACAATAACGAGTCTCTTATAAGATTCAGTAAGCCTCCTTTTTTATTAAAAAACCTCATCAGTATTTGCTTCCATGAAAACTAAAATATATTATTTAATTTACTAATGTTTCTAACACATCTTGTAAGAATTTTAATCCAAGATTCTCAATTATCAAGGTTCCTCTATAGAAACCATTACAAAAGATGTTCCAAATCTCCTTTGCAAGAAAAAATTAAAAAAATATATGCCTAATCGACTCAAGTTTTTTGCAAAAGGAGAAAATCTCAGGATCAAAATTTTACTATATGTGGTCAAGATAAGATCATTTTGCATACTTGAATCCTTTCACCTAGGGAAAGCACCCGTTTGTTCAAACCATCTATTTCCTTGTCAATTTTGGTCTTTATTCACATCCACGTATATTTTAAATTGGGGTTGACTCCACATAGTATCCCTAGATATCTAACTTTATTTTTTGGTCCTTCCTACTATAGATCATATTTTTGACACTACCTTGGGGGGTCATCAAACCATCCGAGTAAGCTAGATTTCTCTCTAGAGATATTTTCTTGTAAGGATTGGAAAAAACACCCAATCTTTTTCATCAAATTATCTATGTTTAATTGTTCAAGATCAACAGAAATGATAGCTTCATCAAAAAACTTAATATTATTAACCTCATTATTGTTTAGTATGGAGATACCCCTGATTCTAGAAATATGAGATGAGTCTTTGAGTAGGTAGTGGAGGGTGACAAAGGTAATCATAGAAAGTTCAAGACCTAATGGGAATCCTTGCCTGATTTATCTCTTAAGGATGAAAGGGTAGTGAGAGAATCATTGACATCCACTTGATCAGTGGCATCTTTCAGGAGAGCATTAACCATATTGCAAAAATATTTGGAAACTCTTTTATAGGCGGAGCATGAAACATTTTGGTTGGAAGCCCTTTCCCACTCCATGGCTTCCCAACTAGTTATTAGGTTCCTTTAAAATGTATCTACCCTTAACAAACTGAGTTCGAGTGCTACAAACAAACTTTTGTAATGCCTCTATCATTTTGATAGCCAAGGTCTTGTATGATATATTCAAAACAATAATTATCCTCCAATTTTATTTTATCAAGGTTGTGTCACCATCCTTGGATAGGAGTTTAATAATGATTTTAATGTTCTTTACAAGTGTTCCTTTTTTAATGGTTTCCTTATATAGGATGAGTAGATCAGCACTTATCTGGTCAATATTAACTTTATAGAATTAAATTGGCAACCCACCCTCTCCCGAAGATTTTTTTATTATTCAACTCTCTAATATCATTCTTGATATCTTCCAGAGAGATCTCCTTATTTAAAATTTTAACATCTTCTTTGTAGATTTTACTTGGGATCATCATTTTAATACCATCTATGGCCTATTTATCATTGTCATGGATTCCCTCAGTAGTAAATGGGTTTTTAAATAATACAAAATATTGTTCTTTGATGTCCTCTTCGCTAGTAAATATTTTCCCTTTAAATACTAACCTTGTCAATGCTTTCTCAAATGTTTTTGTCTTTAAGTTGTTTTAAGAATAACTTAGTACCTCTATCCCCCTTGCTCATCAATTTTAGCCTCGATCTGATTTCTAGTCCTTAAATCCTATATTTCTGAATTATTATCAAAGAATATTTGGCTTGTATAAGTTGATCACATAGACTAGTGTTATTGTGATATTTGTGTATTATTTTTCCCCCTCTGTGGAGGTTATCTTGCATTTGGTTCTTTATTCTCCACCTATCCATAGAATATTTCTTCTAAATAGTTTGGAACAACATTTTCCATCCATGTATGTTCTTATACCTTTTATCATATACACTTGCATCTTTAATTAGCCATTTATTGATCTCCCTAAGTGTAAATATAACATCTCTATAGTTTGCATTGCTTAGAAGAGAAGTATTCAACAAGAAATGATGTCCTTTGAAGCTTTCTATTTGGAGAGGTATTTTTTATCACTACATTAGAAAAATAAATATGATGGTATTAAAAGGTATAAGGAAATACTCTAACCAACCCTTCATCCTTATTTGAGACAAAGTTGAAGAATTCTTTATTGGCATATAATCTATCTAGCCTACAATAGATTCTACTATAACCATTTGTGCATTGCATCGAGTGAACCAAAAACTATAATTTTGAATATTTTTCCTTCAATGGGATCAAATAAGTTCATCTTATCTTTCATACAATACCATAATTGTTTTTCACTTCCTTTCCATTACATATCAAGACCTCCAAACTTGTCTTATTCTTTATCATGTTTAAATCACTGCCTAAAAACCAGGGGATGTTGGTAAAGAACACATCCATTTCCATAGGCTACACCTATGTGTTTGGTCATTGGGGGAATAAATAGAGTAGATGAAAAATTCTCTATCTTCGTTATCAACAATAGCCTAGGGTCACCTATTACAGGGATAATATCCACTCCATTTTACATTATTAGCCCATTTATTATAAATCATCAGAGATGCACCTCCCTTTCCTCTATCATGTTTGGTAACCATTTGAAAATTATCTTTCCATATCATTTTGAGGCTTGTCTCAAGTATGAAGCCAATGGCCTTCACCTTATGAAACATTATCACATCCTTATTGGGGTGATCATTCATAAATATCATAATGATATGCTTCATATCTAGGGATTCGAGACTCTTTATATTCTAAGATACAATTAATACTTTTCAATTTTATAATCTGGGCCATAATGATTTTTTTTCATGAGACTATAGAAACATCTTTCTAGTCTTTGATTAGACTTCATCCTTTTGGAGTTAGGCTCCTTAATGTTTAGACTATTTTTCTTTCTTTTGTTTTATTTCACAATGTTGATCTTGTCATTGCCCCCTAGGATAATGTTTCTTCTCCTGGTCCCTTTTCCATCAATTGTATACTTGGGTTGAGGATTTTTAGGTTCTACAGATTCTTCTTTATTGGCACACTTCTTACTGTCACCTATAGGATCTAATTTTATTCTAGAGATTATAGAGTCTAGTTCTTCCATCATATCATGAAACTCTATATTGGACCCTTCAATATCACCCCAATCAAACTATTCAGATTTCTTAGAGGTTGTAGGATTGGGGGAATTTTTGTCCACTCCATCAAGGAGGTCACTACCTTAAACTAGGTGGTTAACCATATTCACCATAGTAGTGCTAGACTATGGATTTACAAGAGATAGGTCCTATACTAGTGGCTTGGTGGGACAATCCTTAGGTATTCTAATACATTTAGTGGGTTTTAAATCTATAGTTCTAGCACCCCCATGTGGAGGGTGAATAGTCATAGTGTTGAGGGTAGAGGCCCCATTGATATAGGATATCCCAACCTCAAATTTAGACATTGATGTCTTCACCAAGTTCCCACTCTCATGGAAATATATTGTGGATTTAATGGTTTTCAGAATTTGTTACTACCATCTTGAATATATTTGATTAAGGTAAATATAGGTTTTGAAAGGACCTTGAAACCTTTTACATAAAATAACTAGAGATAAGCATCAACAACCCTTACAAACATCAATAGCCTGTTATAAATAAAAAGAAGGACCCCAGAGAACCCCCATTAACCCAAAAAAGGAAAATAGAAAACAACCAAAAAATAGTTACCAGCACAACTTCCAGTCCAGATTCTAGCACAGAAGATAAATAAAAATTAATTTATACTTTCAAAGGATACCTCATCCTCTTTCTAAATTTCTTCCATCTTATCAATGGAATCTTTCAACGCTTCATCTCCTTTGGAATCTCTGGAATTTTCCTTTTGATGCCACTTTGAGTTTTGGTACCCGGGCCCGAGCTCCCAACTTTGTCTTCTTTTGTAATGGTTATATCCTCCAGCAAGCTACTCTAAAAGTAGGAATATAAAGCTTTAAGATTTTGAACAGAGACTATTAGCCCCTCGTTGCTATGCTTGAGAATGATGCTAATCATATGCCCATTGTGGCTGATTTGATTTTTCATATGTTTCAGCTTCTCCTCCACAAGAGCATTGACTCTAGTCGTTATCTCATTATTTATGTTGTTATTATTTAGCTTCATCAGAAGATCCTTCTCCATTTCTTCCATCTTAGTTTTGAAGGGCTCCATGGCTTCTTGTGTTTCCTTTAGGTACTTCTTCATGTCCTTCATATCCTTGCTGATCCAATTCTCTATACTATCCTCATGATCCTCCTTACTTTTTGGAATTTTGTCATCCATTTCAAACCCAACCATAGTATTGTGGTCAGATTCCTTTATCTATCTTTTCTTTTTTTGTCACCAGCCTTCAAATTAGGCTTCATTGTCAACTCCTCCTTGTCTATTCCTTCATTCACTTCTTCATCTTTTTCCTCCTTGTTTTTTCCCTTATTCTCTTCTTCTTTTTCCTCCTCTTGGTTTCCAGCTTCATTTACCCTATTCTCTTCTTCTTAATTCAAGTTTTTTTCCTCCTCATTCACCTAGGTTTCCTCCTCAATCACATCTTCATCCTTCTCTTTCAACAAAGCCTCCTTTTTATCCTCTAGTTCATCTTCTTTGGTCACAGGCATTTCCTCCTTTTCCTCTTCCTAAATTTTCTCTTCTTCATTACCCTAACTATCAAGGGTTTGAGCCTCTGACTCCTTCTTCCTGTCTAGATTCTCCTCTCTCTTACTCCTTACCCTTTTCTTTGGGTTATCCTTTTTACTTTCCAGATTTGTTTTCTTTGCATTCCCTTTAACCCTTTTAGGAATGGGTTCTGGGATTTGGTTTCTGGTATATTCAGCAATAAGCAGAATAAGCCCTTCATGAAGAACCAGATTGCTAGCTTTTTTCCAATGCTCCATGATGTTTTTATTCAGTGAGATTAACAAATAGAAAGGAAACAACACTTTTTTGTTATGCCTAAAATGGTTAGAAAGCACAAAGTGAAGGTTGTAGATTTTGGAATAGCAACCATCCAGAGTGAAATACTCTATCATGACAGTCAAAATATTAGCCCAATGACTCTTAATTTTCTTAATGTCAACATAATCTCCTGACCCTTTGCTCAGAAGGGCTTCTTCATCTTTGGATTTAGGGAAAATTTTAAAAGATTGAGACCCTATATGTTTATTTCCCCTATAAAATTTCATGCCATCAATGGAAATCCCCGTTATCCCTGAAATAATGCTCAATATAAGTGTAAAAGACCTACCCCACAAATTCACCTTTCCATTCTTCCATCCATCTATAAATGTTTTGGTTACTTCTTTGTCCCAGTCATGCAATTTCTCCATGTACTAGGTACACCACCCTTCTTCAGTCTTTTCCACACTTTTTTCTTTTGTTTCCACTTCATACAGTCCAACAGCTCCTCCCTTTTCAAACATCCTCCCATATTTTCAGAAGTGTTCTGATCTTTCTAAAAGTGAATGGGCAAAAACACAAGACTCTTTTGATTTATCTATTTCAAAATGATTGATAATACCCACAAACTGTGTGAGGTAATGTTTTACATAATTCTCGCATTCCTCCACTAACAGTTATCATCACTCTTTATCTTAAGTGTCATATTCATCATTAATTTTGGTTTTAATAGAGCCTTTAATGTGATTAAGCTTATCGTACCTGATAAGACTTAAAATCTTAATATTGAGATCCACTTCCCCTTTCAATGATTGAGTGACATCAATTTGGGCCCCCACATTAGCAAAGTCATCTGCCAGCTTATTTCCTTCCTGAAACACATGGATTATATGACTTTCCTTAAAAATAAGCATTAAGGATTTAATTTTATCAATTATATGGACAATAGTCCAAGAAGCCTCATTATTTCCATTAATATAGTTTATAATGTTTAGGGAATCTCCCTCCAACCAAAGATTCGAATAACCCATTTCTTTAGCCATGATAACAACTTGAAGTGCTTCCTTTTCTTCTGCTACATGATTAGTCTAAATTCCAGAGGGGCAGAAAAAACTCCCAGACAATTTCTAGTCCAATCTCTTATTATACCTCCCACTCCTGCTCTTCCCGAATTCCCTTTTTTTGCACCACCAAAGTTACCTTTGACCCACCCAATCAGCGGAGCAGTCCATCTTGTATTTTCCCTCAAGGTTAAATCCTTATCTTTATGCCCTTGATTTTTCCTATTAAGAATTTCATTTAAAACCTGAGTTTTCATTAGGGGGGAGTCTCTAGGGAGAGTACCTTTAAAATTTTCTAGTAAGCTTCTACTAATATGATTAGCCACAATCTCATGGGAGGAGATTTGAATTTTTTGAGAATTTCTACACCATACTTGATGTCATTAGGGTTGAAATCAAATCAAATAGGAATGATGACCAGTAGAGGGGGGTCTAATTTGGAGTTAAAAGGATAGATAATGGGTTCATGGTAGATAATTAAGCAAGGCTCGGGATAGGGGTAGGATTTGGCACATAGTTATCCACTCCTTACAAAGAAGGGTCAATAGTGGGGTATGAAGACTTTAAAAGTATGATATAATCCTCATTAGGAGCACAATATTTATGGAATTATGACTTAATACCCATAGAGGTACACTCTTTAACATGATTAAGATCAACTTGATCATCATCGGGGGTTCAATTCATTATTTCATCAACTACTGGTGGCTTCACCAGATAGGAACCCATCTTGTTTTTAATGATGGGGCAATTTCTTGTAACATGACCTTCCTTCCCACATAAAAATTAGGTGTTAATACCCCCAAGGGCTTCAATGGGATAACAATGTTGGAATATGATGTTGATTCTATTATCATTATTTTCATTAATGTTTGTCATTTATGTCAACATATATTATGCTTGGATGTGGATTTCATGCTTTGGTGATCTAGTTTAGCATGCTCTAGATGATGTTCTATGTAGATCTATCTTTAGCCATGTGCATCATGGTCCCATTCATCTTGCAATATAATGTAGTTCACTCCTTTGGGTCTGTACCTATCTAGAAAGTGGTTACTTTTCTTTAAAACGTATTTTTTCATTGTAACATGTATATCATATTTCTTGGTTCTGATTATCATGGTGATTATGTCGCATGTTGTATTAAGCGAGGAGGTTGTGTGATCCACATTTATTCCTTACCATCGTTGGAATGTTTTTTGGTGACCTATTTCAAATTGAATTAGGAAAACTTAGACATTTATGATGATATTACATGGTATAAGAAAGTGATGATTCTGTTTGATGCTAGAGCGAATGAATATGCGCAGTGAATGTGAATCCAACTAGGAAAGATCTATGTATTGATGAGTATGAAAATTTGTACAACTGGTAGCAGACTATAATTTAATTCTTATGTTGTTGATTATTGGTGACATTGACTTCATTGGTGGATTATTTTTCATTACTCCTATTCTAGTAGTGACCCATTTTGTATTGCTAGTGAGCCTTATTTCTTTAGGGCAGTTAGCCCAACCGGTAGTGAGACAACCAATAGTGAGAAAACTAGGAATGAGCTAAAAAAACCTTAATTGGTGTCACCTTAACTACTGTTTCTATTCATGAGAGTTATATTATCTATGGTTTTTCTCATCTTGGGTTTCCACATAAATTTGGGTGTTCATAGTGTATAGTGTTTTGTGCTTTCATGTTCATATCTATTTTAAATTTTAGATTGCTTTAAGTTTGCACCAAGATTTAATAAGGTTAATAAATTTGTTTTGGTATAACTAATTCACCCTTCACCCCTTCTAAATTATTTGGCATGTTCATCAATTGGTAACAAAGATTTGGTTCCTTGAAGAAGAGCTTAACCACATGAGGTAGATCAAATGACACCTAAATTGACAATTCCTATGTTTGATAGATCTTATTATAGTTTCTGGAAAGTGCAAATGAGAGGTTACATGTTTTATATAAGTAACACCTCTTGTAAATTTGTTGAGACAAAATATGTTGCACCAGTGAATGACCCTACTACTGTGGGTGAGATTTCAGCCTATGAGGAGAATGAGAAAGCGGGTATGCAACTTTTAGTGCTTTATCAAAGATTGAGTTAACAAACATTATTTATTTGAATACTACTTATTAAGTTTGGGAAAATTTGAAAGAGGTCTATGAAGGAAATGGTAGAGTCAAGTTATTAAAGAAGTTAACACCTAAATACCAATATGAGAATCGGTGAATAAAAGAAGGTGAAGATATTGCAAGCTATTTTTAAAAGGTTGATAGTGTTATGAATGGAGACAAAAATCAAGGTGGAAATATGAATGATGAAGATGTTATGGAGAAGATTCTAATGGCTGTACCAAAGATCTATAGTGACAAGATCTCAACAATTGAGGAATTTAATGATTTGAAGAAGTTTACCAGAGAACAATTGTTTGGCACCCTGACCGCATTCGAGTTGAGGAAATTCAGAAAAGAAAGGAACAAATTTGAAACAAATTTTAAAGCCACAAAGATTGAGGAAGATCTAGATGATGACAGATTAGATCAGTTGGAAGCTAACTTTACAAGGAAGCTAAAGAAAGGTACTAGAAAATACAAAGGTATGTTACCTCTTAAATTTTTTAGATATGCAAAGATTGGTCATCTAAGAACTAGGTGTAGGGAAAAAGGAATAAGATAGAAGTTTAAGAAGTTCAATAAGAAGGCCTACTATGTTAATGAAAATGCTAGTATATCAGATGATGAATCATATGAAGAGGATTGGTTATTTTTTGGCGGAACAAGAAAAAACTAGATTTGATGTCTCCAACATTTGCTCAAAATTTGATGATAACAACAAGACTACATTATTTGTTAGAAGGAATAAAAATTAATGGTTTATTGATAGCGGATGTTCAAACCATATGACTGGGGATAAAAGTAATTTTGTAAAAATTGAGAAATATGATGGAGGTCTTGTTACATTTGGACATTATAAAGTGATATAGATTGTTGGAATTGGTTCTATTACTTTTGATGGAAAGCATAATACTGATAATGTTTACTATGTTAAGGGTTTATATATCACAATATTTTTAGTGTTGGAAAAACGTGTGAAAATGGATACAATGTTTTGTTTCAAGATGATGGTTGTGAAATCCACAAGAGATCTAGAACTATTATTTTAGTTGGCAGAAGAACAGGTGGAAACATGTATCAACTAGAACTAGCTACAAAGAGTGTCTTATTATATTGGTCTAATGATAGTTGGCTTTGGCATTAGAGGATATGTCACATCAATTTTGACAACTTGATATGGATAAGTTCAACAAGTTTAGTAAAAGATACTCTAAGACTGATCAAACCAAACAACATTATCTCGAAAGGATGTCAAGAAGGAAAGTATACAAGAGAGACATTCAAAGGAAAAGATCATTCATCTACCAATTTGTTGGATCTTGTAGACACTAACATGTGTAGTCCAACCAAAACAAGAAGCTTATAAGGCGAGTGGTATTTCATGGTTTTTATTGATGATTATTCCAGATTGACTTGGGTTGCATTTTTAAGAGAGAAATCATAATCATTAGAGAAATTCAAGAAATTTAAACCAAGAGTTCACAATGAAATTGACAGGAAACCCAAATGCTTAAGATTTGATAGAGGAGGAGAGTTTACTTTTGATAAATTTAACAATCTTTGTGAGAAGAATGGCATTAGAATATAGTTATCAGTACCAAGAACACCACAACAGAATGGTGTCGTGAAAAGAGTGAATCAGACAGTTCAAGAAGTAGCAAGAACAATGATTAAGGAAAATTTTTATCAGAGGTTTACTTGAGAGAAGTAATACATACAATTATATATACACTTAACATAGTATTTTACCAAAAGAAGTATGGTAAGAAAACTTATGAGTTATGGCATGGAAGGGCTCCCACGGTGAAATAATTCAAAAATTTTGGAATTAAATGCTATATTTGAAGAGATGAAGACAATATTGGAAAATTTAAAAGTAGAGCTGATGAATGCATATTTTGGGGATATTCTACAAGAAGAAAAGTGTACCTGTGTTACAACAAGAGACAGAACAAGATAGTTGAAAGTGTGAATGTGAAAGTTGATGAACATATCCAAAGAACTCCTGGAAAGAATATTAAATATGAATCTGACACAGAGGAAAAAGGAAAAGAAAACAAGAAATAAGAAGAATAGAAAAATAAGACTTTGACATCCACAAATAACACTCTAAGGTATGTATACTTAAATCATTCAGAAAATCAGATTATAGGAGATAAGAATAAAGGAATCATTACAAGAAGTAGAGAAGCTCAAGAATAGGTATTATTGTGCTTACTCTCAGAGAATGAACCTAATACTTTGGAAGAAGAATACAATGATCAAAATTGGGTAACGGAAATGGAAGAAGAACTTGAGAAGATAGAGAAAAATCAAACTTGGGAACATGTGCCTAGTCCGACAGACAAAAATTATATTGGTACAAAGTGGGTATTCTAGAATGAGCTTGATTAAAATAGAAAGGTGATGAGAAACAAAGAAATAATGGGTTGTAAGGGTTACACTTAGATTGAATGTATGTATTAATTTTGATAAAACTAATGCCCATGTTGCCTAGATGGAAGAGATCCTGACATTCTTAGCATTTACAACATTTAAAGATTTCAAAGTTTATTAGATCGACGTTAACTCAACTTTTTTCAATGAAGAATTGAAGGGACAAGTCTACATTAAACAACCAAAGGGATTTAATTCCAAAAAGGATCCAGATGTTGTTTACAATTTAAAGAAAGTATTATATGGATTAAAACAGACACCTAGAGCTTGGAGTGAAAGATTGGACAAGTATCTAATTAGACAAGGATTCCAGAAGGGATTTGCAATCATTTATAGTATAGTTTTTATTCAGATCAGATCTTGATTGTCGTGGTTTATATTGATGACATAATTTTGGGAGGAAAAGATGATTTTTGTAGGAAATTTGTTGATGAGATGCAAAAGGAATTTTAAATTTCTATGATTGGTGAGCTGAATTTTTTCCTTGGATTATAGGTAAATCAAAACAGTGAAGGAATTTTCACTTCACAATCCAATTATACCATAGAAATATTAAATAATTTTGGATTGTAGAACTCTAAACCGATATGTACACCTATTGTTACTAGATGTAAATTGACTAAAGAATATGATTCAATGAAAGATGATGCAAGTAAGTACATGTCAATGATTGGAGGACTGTTATATTTGACTACTACTACACGAGATATTATGTATATTGTTTTTCGAGTAGCCAAATTTTAGCAAGAATTGAAAGAATCATATGTTATTAAAGTAAAGAGAATCTTTAGATATTTGAAGGGTACAAAAGATCTTTGATTATGATATCCCAATGGCTCAAATTTTACTCTAATAGCTTACAGTGATGTTGATTGGCTGGATGGGTTGATAACTGATAAAGTTCTAGTGGTGGAGGATATTTCCTTCGCTCTCGGTTGGTTGCATTCTCAAGTAAGAAGTAGGATTTTGTATTATTATGTAATTTTGAAGTTGAATACAATGAAACATCCTCATGTTTCACTTAGGTACTATGGATGAAACAAAATCTGCAGGATATTGGCATATAATTTGATGAATCGATCTCAATTGTGTGTGATAATACTAGTGCTATAAATCTTTCAAATAATCTGGTACAGTATTCTAGAATGAAATACATATCCATCAAATATCATTTATAAAGAGAGAAGGTTTTGGACAATAAGGTCGAACATGAATATGTACCTAAAAATGAGAATATTGAAGATATATTACAAAACCATTGTGAAAGGATACATTTGAGTATCTCAGGATGAAGTTGAGGGTTCTGCCCCTTCCTAGTAACCGATAGATGCACTGGTGTGGGTATTGGTCTAGGGTTTTCTATTCTTACTCTTTTTATGGATTAATACTTGGTGACTTCCTCTTAGGGGGATTAAAGTGTTTTTTGTAGGGGGAGTTTTTCCCTTTGTCATTGTTGTCAAAGGGTGAGAAGAATAAGGATTTTCATGATGGCATTATTTGATATTGATTTGTTTACTTTGTTATTAATGAATGTTTCCATCAATGACAAAGTGGGAGATTGTTGGAATGTGATGTTGATGATATTATCATTATTTTAATTAATGGTTGTTATTGATGTCACCATATCTTATGTTTGGATGTGAATTTTATGCTTTGGTGATCTGGTGTAGCATTCTCTGAATAATGTGTTGTGTAAATCTATCTTTATCTATGTTCATCTTCGTTCCATTCATCTTGCAACATAATGTGGTTCACTCCTTTGGGTCTGGACCTATCTACAAAGTGGTTATTGTTCTTTCAAACATGTGTTTGCATGGTAACATGTACATCGTATTTCTTGGTTTTGATTATCACGACGATTGTGTAGTGTGTTGTATTTAAAAAGGAGGTTCTATGTGGTCCATGTTTAATTCCTTATCACCGCTGGAATGTATTATGGTGACCTATCTAAAATTATGTTAGAATGACTAAGATTTTTATGATGATATAACATCGTATAAGAAAATGACAATTTTATATGATGCTAGAGTCAATGAAAATGCATAGTGAAGGTGAATCCGACAGGAAAAGTCTGCATATTGATGAGTATAATTTTTTTTACTAGTAGGAGACTGTAATATCATTTTTGTGTTGTTGATTATTGGTGATAGTGATCCTAGTGGTGGATGATCGGCTTTTGAAAAGGATTCAAAAACTAGGCTTTCACCAAGACTCGGGGATTGGGAATCCTACCGAGAAGCTATCCTCCATATTAAAACTCATTTAATTAATCAATCTAGGGACATGTTACTGTTATCCTAATTTTCAGCATGCATCAAAATAATCATAAACAGGAAGATATTACATTTTTAGAGGGAGTCCCATTAATATTATCCTTCAGGTATTATTAATCAACATTTTGTAATTACATTCATTTTTCAGAAATTGTCATTTTGTACTCTAAGAGTTGATCACATTCCAAAATTTTTAAATTACAATTTTGATCAATTACATTGTGCATTCAATCTGAATGTATTATACAAATGTTATTTCATCTTTCTTTTCATGTCAAAACAATAGTACATTTCAGAATAAAAGGCATCATTGAAAGTATGGAGTAGAGGTCCCATGCATTGCCTTGTGGTTGGTTTCTTGATGCTTGCATATTAGGTCTCCATTGCTGGTTGCATATCAGGTCCTAGGTCTTCATAGTCCATCTTCATCTGCATA